>QNGE01000207.1:131756-146741 GCA_008508345.1 Paragonimus westermani
TAGACTTGGAACCACCCACTGAGACTGAGGTCCGCAATTGCATTGCGGCTCTCAAGCGTAATAAGGCTGCTGGTCCAGATGACCTCGTGCCAGCACTTTTCAAAACAAGGGGAGAGGCGTTAGTCGAGGCTTTGACTGATTTGTTTCAACTTGTATGGACGACGGAAACTATCCCGTCGAGTTGGGGTCACTCGATAATGGTTCTTATATTCAAGAGTGGAATCAGGGACTCTTGCGAAAACCAGTCATTTCTAAGGTTCTAGCATCCATTACACTTCGTCGACTGACTGCAGCTCGGGAGGTGAACATTAGGGAAGAACAGGCAGGGTTTCGTCCTGGGCGGGGATGTATAGACCACATTTTCACTCTTCGTCAACTTCTGGAGCAGCGTCATGTATATCGCCGGGCAGCAATTGTATTTCTCGATTATAAAGGTGCGTTCCGTTCAGTGGATTGATCTTCACTTTTAGAGTCGCTCAAACATAGAGGTGTGCGGACTAGGTACGTAAACATTGTCGGCAGTTTATTCCGATACTTCGGCTCAGGTTAGGGTTTACGGTGAACTTTCTGACAGTTTCAGCACCACGAGCGGCGTACGTCAAGGCTATCCACTTTCGTCGTAGACGAACTAATGGAGGATTGTCTCCGGCACTCACGGCGTGGACCTCCTACTCGGTGAAAGACTGACTGATCTTGATTATGCTGACGACAAGGTGTTGCTGTTTGACAACTTTCGAGCAACACAAGCAATGCTAGACGCTATTTCGCGTTCTGCCAAATACTTCGGAATGCGCTGCATCAGCGGCGGCGGTAGAGGTGTGGGGAATGAAATAGATGCGCGCATTTCTAATGCTTGTACGGTATTCACTAATCTGGGGCATCTCTGGCGACAGATAGGTATTTCTGTGAAGCTTAACGGTCGTGTATATAAGACAACGGTTAGGGTCGTATTACATTACGGCAGTGAAACTTGGCTGCTCAGGGTAGAAGACGTGAACCGTATTCAAGTGTTTGATCATCGATTTTCGCGTTCAGTCGTTCGTATCGGGTGGCACCAGCGTGTAAGTAACGAAGAGGTTAGGAAGCGGGTGTTTGGTAGTGATTGCCAAGCGAGTTCCATTGTTAAATCTCTACGTTTGCACAGGCTTAGATGGTTAGGTCATGTATTAAGGATGCCAGCTAGTCGTCTTCCACACCGAGCACTGTTCGCTGACACCGACCGCTGTGACCGACTGGTGTAAGGTGCGAGGTGGATAGATGATGACCTGGCGTAGGGAAATGAAGTTGTTCACCAAGTGGTTGGCCACTGTAGATCGAGTTCGTCTACCAGGTTGGGGTCCTCGCGACTCACAGAGTCGGTGGCTGGAGGCTGTAGGTGAGATGGTGGCTAATCGAGCTCAGTGACTTAATGTTGTCGTTGTTTGGCCGAATTGTCTGTGAAGTGAGTGCATTCACTGACGCGGGGCAGCGAAGGCCGTGGGGAAGCTGTTTTGCTGATGACGCCTTACTCTCATTTACAACTCGGTTGTTTGTTTACAAGGCGTAGGCACCTTGATGTTGAATGTTCGAATACAGACGTGATTATTTCCGTCCACTCCTTTTTCCTTTTCTCTTCCTGTATGGAGTTTGATTTTCCTCATAGTTGTGTGGCAGTTAAGCATTAGTGTGAACCACTGATGTATTGGTGTCTCTGATTATGATGAATTGGACTGGACTATCTCAGTCAATTCGTCCTCATATTTCTCCTTTTTTTCGAAGGCTTTACCGGTTTTCACACGACGTCATCTATCCTACACCGCGACGGGTGGCCAAGGGATTGACAGGAACGAATGGATCGTTGGTAGAGGGGGAGCGAATCGGTCATTCTGTCGGAGGTGCAACAGATATAAATGAAGTTGAATTTAGATTCCTCGTATGTGGTTTTCATGGATCATGCCGATGGATAGTCTACAAAGTACGCACACGGACCAACCAATCCTTTGTTGGGAGGGTGCGTTGTAAATAGGGATAGCATGCTTGCTATCTTCGAAAATTTTGGTGACCGACGGTAGTTCGGTTGAAATATCGATAGCAGTAGGGTTCATTTTTGTTCAGAGTTGGCTATGAAGGAGCGCACGTGAAGTACGAACTGATGGACTACGTCAGACACTTAATATGCAGACCAGAATTCGACCGTTTAGTGTATCTTGTTCAATCTATTTTCGCCCGTCTCAAAACCGGCATTTCAAAAACGAGTAGCATATAATCTGAGGAATTTTTCTGTGAATTGCGCACAGTTGTTGATAAACTCCGCCTTACTTATGCCTGGGCTATAACCCTTGGCAATATGAGCAAAGATGTTCGTCGGATGCTGATTGTGAATGCATCCAATATGCTGGCGACACGTCACACTAGAATCAAGCGCCATTTCGAACAAGACCGAAACCGTTTCACTGCGTAAGAGTATGTTCTAAGACCTTTCAGCTTGATTTCCGAGACGAGCGGTAATGTTCCAACTACTATTGGGATACAAGCAACGATGAAAATGGGACTGTGGTGAAAAGACAAGCTTAAAGAGTCGATTCATGACGGGACTGCCTGGACATTGAGTGCTGCCGTCTTTTGGACACAGTATAAAGAATCGCAAGTCGACAACCAACTTTAAAGAGGACATCCGTTGATACCGAATGCTAGTTCCTCCGTGGCCATCTTCAACTTCTGCGGGTGGCCTAAAAGTAGCGGACAGCAGAAAACGATTACTGGAAGGACGGATTGAACGGCATTTGGTGCTACAAAAAGGGTAGGGTTCACACTCGCGGCCTTGGCAAAAAGATCTGACGGAATTGGGTTCATGTGACTAAGGCTTGGACTGAAAGTGACATTGTTTTTTCCTGTGCATATCCAAGGTATTTAGCTTGGTTTATAAAGCGACAGAACTATTCACGGATACGGATGATTAGAAGAAAAACAAATACAAGTGCAGTGTAACGTGGGAGGGGATTGACAGACAGACCGTCACATAGGAATTTGAATCCACTACGTTTCAACCACCTCGGGTGGCCTTCCTGAGGAAGGCCACCCGAGGTGGTTGAAACGTAGAGTATTACAACTTGCTCGAAACGTTGTGTTATTCCCAATCTGTATATCAATAACATGTTAAACACGACGCCCAAACTATTCAACTTCATTCGTACTACATTTGGTGCGGATATCTTACAATTTGAATCCACATTTGATTAACCATGTTTCAGATGGGATACATCATTTAGAAAAATTTACTGTTCACTTATGGTAGTGGTGAACGTATTCGTTAGCAGCAAAACTGAAGTGGAATAAATTGCAATGCAACAATTGACTACTCACGATAGGTGAGATGGTTCAATCGGAGTCCGACCAGATGTCCATAAGCCTCATGATACTTCGTTTAATCATGGTGATCCAATACACCAGGGCAGGAGGCACAACTGTATTGTCCACAATGTTGTTGTTCTCGAAGCTAAAGACAGTCGTAATAACGCAGTCTGTCAGTTAAAGCATCGAAATCACATGGACGCCAGCATTGGGCTATCTAACTCGGTTTAGCGATGAAAACGGGCTACTAGTCCTTCATATCTTTGACCGGTTTTAGTACCCGGAGTTTATGTGCTGTAGTTTTGAAGAAAACCATGGGTAACCAAGTCGTATTGGATTGGCCCAACATACCCTCGATTCCCGAATGGTATCAGATCCCGAGCAGGCTGACCTCGGAAAACCCGACCTGATCACTACAAAGGTGCCATCCACCCAGTGTAACCCTTAGTTGCATTTCTGCAACTATAAACGACGAAGTTCGGTCTCCCAAATTTAAGATGGAGGCATCGGCGCTAAAGTAGCCACAGTGAGCTCATCTCTCGTAAGAGAAAGTCTGCAGAACACAGCCATTTGGGTGCAGTTACTAGGATGATACCCAATCGGTTCGGTTTACATTTGCTAGAGCGTCAGTGTTTGCGAAAAGTAATAATGGGAAAACTGTTACGGCACCACACCGTGTGATTTCAGTGGCTTCCCGATAGCACCAAAATGTTTGAAAGAATGAACGATGGTTGCCTAACTTAGTAGTCACTTCGGGTAAGCCTTTACAGCGGTGTGTAGACTTGCGCATATCGATGACCAACTAGCTAAACTTGATGGTGTGGTTATCACATCGACAGTCACCTATGAAACGTGCCAGTATGTACAATTCTGAAGAAACACATTCCCCGGTTCCCGACATTGGAAATTGGAAGGTGGGCATTCTCTCCGAAAAAATGTTCAATTTTAGTTCACAGCCACCCACCCGCTGCATTGCAGCACAGGTTTCTGAACCAAAGGCTTCGGTTGAGAACCCTAATCGTCCTTCTATCCACATCTAGGCGTCCTGGAAATACCTCAACCCGTATACTTCCACGAATGCTCACAACATCAGTAGTCCTATACTACATCGGCCGCCTAGCAATATAAACTGGACAATCCTATCTGTTGCATGCAGCAGGGTGGGTATGTGAAGACGTGTTACTGCTGACCTCACTCCCAGCTTTTTACTCAGCTTAGCTCTCAGACTTCAGCTGTCCACCATTTCCAGTAACCATCCTATAAGCCACACAACATATATAATTAACTATATTAGAACTGTGACGATAAATACTGTCTCTTCCAACCCAGCCTCAAGCCTCCCTCTTCGCTTCCTTAATCCTATAATACGAGTTAGTATGGGTGTTTTCAATGGTCGCACTCTGAGAGCAGAAAAGCAAATAAGCCACTCTCACACGGACGTTAGACTCGTTGAACGTCGATGTCCGCTCTGTTTCACAGACTAGAATCCAGGACAGTAGCCAACGTATCGAACTGATAGCACTCGTTTTGTCCACTCGATTATGATTTCACACTTCGGGTGATTCCAAGGCCGCCATTACCGGTCACACCGAAGTAAATACTGACCCCAACACAACGGCCACGCTGGCAGATCACAGTCCCTCAGCAGTAAACTTTGAGCCGTCCGTTTGGTAGGTTCCACTAGAAGCAGTGTTAGACACCAAGCCTGTCTGATTTCGCCCTAACCGACTGCAGTGGCGACAGCATTAGGAACACCTCTCACTCAGATCTGGCCGCTCCCCTTAGGTCGACACAGCCTTGATCAGGTAATTCTGGCCTGAGATACGAACGTCCCGGTGGGTCACCTTAGTGAGTTCCAGTCTCGTTTAGGTGGCAGGATTGGGTTGACACCACACAGCCCGGATTACAGTAAGTAGTTGCTGCATATGGGCGCCAAGCACGGGCTATTTTTAGTCGACAGGTTATAGACATCGTGTGCGTCATTGTTATGCTTGACACCCGTTTACTCTGAATCAGACCTAGTCTCAGATAGACCACACAGCTGTTGGCTACGGCTAGCGGGACTTTGTTCACGAGTGTCGTTGTTATTGGGGCATATATTTGGATTCAGATCATGCGATCATGCATTGTAGTTTGTCTTTAACTTCACTGGACGACGACCCCCACCGACTGTTACAACTGACCAGTGGTAAAATATAGATGCCAAACTAACCCAAAATGTAAGCTCAACAGCTCCAACCCTGACGATCGTAGAAGTTTTTGGTCGGGAATTTCACAAGACATTCACGAAGCAGATGCTATGATACGCTGCACAAAGGTTCGTGAGTTAAATCAACAGTGGATTTCAGATAACTCGGTAAAGTTTTTAGATGTCAGATGGTGTGGTGTTTCCACTGACGAGGACGAATGCTGAACTAAAGAAAATCCAGAAGTGCTCTGTGTTATCCTCGAGACGATCTTAACGGTCACTGACTGTAGCATACTCTATCGGGCGAACTTTGTTTAAGGAGTCGGCGTTCTAATTTGCATAGCCTTTTTCATCATCTCGTTGACTGTTTTATCCGCGAGGATAATGAACTTCTTTGCCAGTTCTTCCGGAGAAGGAAATGAGTGAGAATTACGTCACTTTGGAGTCTTCCACACTTGACTTGGTAAAGATCGAAAACTGAATGTCATCAGGAGGTTAATTCTGGAAGTTCGCTGGGATGAACTACTAAGTGTAAAAGCCCACCGACCGAGCATTGAGGCACGCTCACTGAGGTGGGCTAAGAAAAGAGATCAGGTCGATCTTTGATCATAGAAGCCACGTCTTCGGAACAGAAGTGTCCAACGCTGACTGACACTCCAAATGCCATGTACCTCTAGATTTTTAAAGTTGACGGTTAAGCACTTGCTCGACCGCCTTGGCTGAATCAACAATAGCGTCTGGAATGAGAACATGGTACTCTTGAGATTGTCTATGCACAGGCATGTAGGTCAGACACAGGCACTCCGGCAAGATTCCGTGGTAGACTGTGAAGATAAAAACATTGGGCTACCGTTCTCCCGTCTCTTATGGGATGCTTATTTGGCTAGTATTTGGCTCATTTGGCCAGTATATAAGTTTTGATCAGTCAATATATATAGGTATACTTTGATCACTCAATATATGATCATAAATTACGAGTCTGTTCCAATTCTGTTGTGATGACGTCTGCGTTCAGAATTAATGAAATGGATTCATCAGTACGCAACATGCTATCCGCAGTATTGTTAGGCGTGTCTGGTTTGGGTCCCTCAAACTGAGTGAGTTGGACTTAGAAAATAGACACTACAGCGCCCACTAAGAATTCTGCGGATAGAAGGGACTGTTGAAATGCCTGTAGACCCCAAGCAATGAACACCGCTTTATAATAAACAGCGGCTTAGTTGTCCTTAAGTAATTCGACGATCTTGAATGCTTCAGGGGTAAAATCATCACCCGTTCGATGCACGATAAAGCTGACGGAGCGCTCTTACCTGGACGATGCTTTGCTTTTACTTTCAGTCAGAGGAACTCGGACTGTGTCTCACTGTAACTCCAGTCGATCCGCAACCAGTTGTGCACTTTGCTAGAGCTCTTAATCTCTTCGGATAGCCGTTGCTTGGAGAATAGTTGTGTACAGAAGTAAAGAAGAGTGTCTTTGTGTAACTTCTGTTAAATGCTATACTATACTAACGTCGAGTATTTTCTTAAAATGAAGGATGTTTGAGAAGTATGCAGTGCATTAAAACTACACATTGGTGATATGACGGGTATCAAAGACAAGGAGGTAGGTATGTCCGATGTGACTGTCTCGCCAATCGGCGGAAGACGGCCGTATGACCCCGTTTATTTGCAGTCGGCTCAAAACATTTGTTGTGTATAACGTGGCTTTTCAACGTTATGGAATCACACAGCGTACTGCATATCCTATCATCCATCCCCTTAATGGCTAACAATCACCCAATTAACGGTGTCACACACGAGCTTATCTACAGAAGATTTTCACATATCCTACTTGGCAGTAGTAGACGGATTCGTGAAATTCGAGGTTACGGACGAGATACGAATATCATGTCTCATTCGAAACTTTAGGAGGATCTTCCACAAGACGGACCGGATATCTCTGATGAGGCATTCGCTAACCTGTTACCACATTCAATCAATTACTCGGTGATCATTAGTTTGTCGTGGATGGACTGCCACAGTTCTTGACAGATGTGCTCGGATTAGGCAGCTTACGCGAAAAAACTCAACATGACGCTGCATGTGGCATTTACTGAGGGTAAAACGGTCAGCTCGTAATAGGCACTAGCTGGGCAGAAATGGAAAACTATACAGTTGCTTTCTAGCTCATAACCCGGAGGAAGTCTGTTTGCAACGATAAAAATCAGTTAGGTGAATGTGATCAAAAATGTTGGGGTTGAAGTATTGGGTCGTTTGGACAGAACGGTCAGGAGAGAAATTACGACAGAAATTCATAAATCCATAGGCGTGACCCAATCAATATTACGTTTACGATGTACATTATGCTTCGTCAGCTCACTCCAGTTCAAGATGCGGGCATTGAGGGAAAAGAGGCAGGTTTCCGGGACGAGCATGTGTTGCACAAATGTCCATTGTTCGATAATTCCTGGGGCAGCGTCATGTATACCGCCGACGAACAATCACAGGATTTCTCGATCACAAATAAATGTTTGGCCCAATGGATCGATCTACAGTATGTGAACATACCGTTGGTGATTTCCCATATTTCACTTCAGGCTATCTGTGTGAGAGCTTCAACAATAGCCTAGCAAAAGGTGCGCGAGCAACGAACATCCTACATCATTATCGATGAACCAATTCGGCCACGGGTGATGTGGTGTCGTTCGGATGAGTTTGATTTCCAGCTGCTGCATGCGTGTTCCAAACTCCTCGCTCTCAAACCATGGTCCCTGATCAGTCAAAATCGCTCTTGGTAAGCCGTGGTTCGCTACGATGTGCTTCATCACCATGTCCCTCCCCATAGATGCCTTTTAATCCGCAACGCCAGTCATTTCGATCCAACGGGTAAAATGTTCCACCATAATCAGCACGTACTGGCTACTAGGGGCGCCCAGTGGAAATGGGCCCATAAAATCCACTGACCAGAATTCACCAGTATCGCAGAGCAATATTGACCGNTGAAAATAAACCAAATCCCCGACTACTCATCAGTAATTTACAAGAATTCCCAAATCCTAATCCCACTTCCATTCTAATAGTAGGATGTGCGAAAGAGTTGTCAAGACCATCATGTGAATCGATCAGTCGGGTTCTCTGAGACGACAAACTTCCCCAAACCTGGAAGGTCTGCAATGTCACCAAACAGAAGCCGAGAACAGCAGGCTGCATGGATTTCGCTGTGTCCCATCAAGTGGGTATTGAGGCGTTGGTGTATACGTAACAGAATCAAACAAAGTCAGTGAAAAACACTGTAAGACCACGATTGATGACTACATTTTCAAATTAACTTATCAGTGTAGTTGAAGCCAAAAGAAACCTGGGCATAAGCGCCAATAAACGCGGCTTGCACTGCATCTGTACCCGACAAATAACACATAGGTCTAATCAGTACCACAGCGTTGTCCTCAAAATGCTAAGTGATGCGTACGCCGATCGGATCCCAGAAGCTAAAAGAAGTTAGTCCAACAACATAATCAATGAAGTAAGTTTTACAGGCCTCAATTATTCACATTTAGAAGCGGACCACATAAGTCCAAGAATACAAGCAACAAAAGATTTTTCGGTCACGGCTAGCAAACAAATGTGAAGCCGGTAAGTCAAAGCCTCCGAAGGGGCATGCATGCATGTGGATTAAATACGTATGAAGCAGTCAATAGAAAATAACACGATTGAAGAAGGGTGGGTGGGAATAGGCCGACAAGCGTTTACATGGTGATGCCTTCGGCCCTTAGATCGGCGCGCAAACAAAGCACGCGTAATAAAGGGTTGAAAGATTAGAAACGGGTTTGGATTGAGGTCAACGACGGATTCATGAGAATCGTCGAACGTCATCAAGGAAATTGAAGAATTACTTGATCAAGACAATATGCACACGGATCGGAAAAGTCAAGGGAAATTTTCGTCCAGTTACAGGGATCCGTAACAGCACCACTGGCGATTGAATTCACCCACCCCGTATCCGATGTGATCCAGTGGTCTAAGAGCAGGAGGTGTGTGAGTAGAGGTCTATGTGGGTTGATCAGCCAATACTAGTTATCCAGATGGTAGGCTGGAGTGAAATCCTTACCTTTCGAAAACGGGAAGAATGCAGCCTTCGGCGGTTGGTGAAATGAAACGCAAAAGCACACTGCAATTTTTCACTTAAATTTCAAACTGGTGATCGTGTTTTTTTGTTGGCAAATGGAAAGTTACCATTTGTGGAGAGCAACAGCCCTAGCGAACTAAAGTAGTTGCCGATTGCTGGCTAAGTAAATGACTAAGAGCAGTGGTTTTGATGACCTCATGCTCAGATATCAACAAGTGAGGGGCGGTCGGGGATGCTGATCGTACCACTTACTAAAGCCCGTTTCATCCCATTTTAGAACAGGCTGGACTACCCGACTGCACAACTGGTCAATGTAGTGAAATTTGGCGCACGGAGATAATGGCACCAAAGAGATTGGTATTCGGCTAACTGAACAGGGCATCGTGATGGAGGTCGTGTAGAACTTTTGATCGATTTCCTATCAAAGTAGCGATTGATTTGTTCCATCACATCGTCACTTGTGTAAGCTAGCCATAAGGTGACGCTTTGCTTAGATAGTTATGCATCTTGTTGGAGCGTAATCTGGTTTACTGTGCTGCTCAATGAATGTGTGCGGATGTCATTTGATTGTAGCACCGGCCACGGGTGCTGTAGCTTACTGCGTACATTGTCTGAGGAGCGTATTTTCTTGTCGTCAGGACACGAAGTGCGAACCAGAGCACATTTGTCTCAAGCTAACGTAGATCTTTTCAAGTTCAGATACCGATCAGTCCACATGATCTTTTGACTGCGCTACCTGATGTCAGAAAAGCTGTAGATTGATCAGTTTCATTGGATTGAGGGTGATAGGTTGGGATGGATGTGACATACCACTGAGTGCATACTTAATTGTTGTGGGAGTGTGAAGGTACGCCCGACAACCCACTTGCAGTTAGCCCGCTGTTAACCGCTGAATAGTGCTATAACGCGAAACGACCGAGCGAACACAACTGAGCTGGAACGATCTCTACGAAGCAATAATACTGTACGCGCTGTTGTAACCCCGAAGAGCCGGTACCCAAGCAGACTATGAAGGAAAAACTGGTCTCTATTCCTCTACAGTGGCGATGTGCCGTTCGCAGCTCCAACGGGTTAAACAGCCGTATCACAATTCAACAAATGTGAACGTAGCTGGTGGAAATCAGAGACGTGCAAGCAAAAGATGGTATGAAAAAGAAAGAAAACGGACGAACAACATACGTCGTTAAATTGGTAATGACCGGAGAATTATCAACCACCATGGTGTTAAACAAACCACTTGAGCAGAAAAAATTTATTGAACACATTAAGACCATACACTTAAAAGGTAAGTATACAACTGTATTGCACTGAGGTGTGAGTTATATCCCCATAGGTAAGACTGAGTTGAACGGAATATAGAAAACAAGACCTATTCACAATTATTGATAAAGGGAAAGATATACGTTGCAGTGATTATCGTTCACGAATGCAGCGTCATCATATGGAATAGGACCAACAGTGAACAACATCATCGACATCAAGTCCACTGAGCTGTATGCATCGTGGATGCATACGGAGAGTCTTTGAAACCACCAGGGACGGTTCTGCTATCAGAAAAAAATTCAATGAGAATTTTTCTGTCCGAGCGAATCCCGGCGTTTTGTGTGCACATCTGCACGAAGGGGTCGATGTGTAAGGCCTGAATATAAAATTAGGGCTATAGATAGCAAACGTACGAAACTTACCGGTCAGTATGTCATCCAGTATCCCATCGGTGTCCAGCTGTCGCGTGCGATGTTTCCGACGACGATGCTCTTGCTTACCAGAGTTTTCATGATGAGTCTATGAAACAGAAGAGTGAGTGGTCGTCTTTTCGAACGAGTATCAAACGCTTGTCTGACTACTTTTGTCACAGACCGGTGAGGTACTCGCTAGAAATATCTTTACCTCATAATCCAAAAAGGAAAATCGGAAATTGCAATTTGAGAGTGTAAATACATGGAAAAGTGTAGGTGGCTGCAGCCAGAAAAATAAGTCCAAATTTTGATGAGCTTATAGGAAACAAAAAACCGATTAGGCGATTATGACATAATTAAATTAGAGACTCCAAGGTCATCGGATGAAAAGCAAGCAGTGATGCAGCAACATAGAATGGCTACGGAAAATCGCCCGGCAAAATAAACGATACCGCATTCCCAAAAACGTAAAAGTTGAATATTTTGCCTTCTGAGGAAGCAAAAGTTGCATGCAAGTCTCTTCATACACAAGATATTAGTTCCACAAAAAAGAGATTCTGTCAGCTTTTGTCTACACACCGGAACTGTCAGGAACAGAGGCTAGTTGATCCACCGTGAACAGCGGTATACTTTCGGGTTTCTTAGAATATATAGGAAGAAGTACCTAGATAAACCGGTTTAAAAACGTGCACGTTACCAAGTCTGTGTTATTATTTACTCGAATATCCATGAGTTCCATTCAACAAGCAATTTGGTTTGACTGACGTAAGACGATAGGGAGGGGGGCAATCAAAGATAGTAAAGCCACCACCCCAGTGAAGCGGCTGGCTTGTGTGAGGCTAAACTCATCTATTTGGCAAATAAGCACCGCAGAATGCGCAGATGCTAGCTAATGGATGTTCCGATATTGCAATGGTAAAATAACTGAAATAGATGAAACAATGTTTGATGATCCTTTGTGATGATCACAACATTGTAATTATGTACCCGACATCAATGACGTGGATTATTTCACACGCGGTTATACGAGAGAAAAAGATATTTGCCTGTGCTTTACTGCTTCGGCGTTGGCCGGTCGACAGAGGTGAATAAAAAGCGAACGGAAATACACAAAAAGAAAATTAAGCGGAGCTGCTAGCATGCAGTCATATCAACAACGAACAATGAAACACACTGAAACAACATTCCGTTAGACATACGCTTTGATTGACCTGTGTGACTGGGCTAGAATGGTGGTTAGGAAACTTGTAGTGCAGATTGTCCCGTACTGAGCTCCCAATCAAGGATAATCGGAGCAAGAATCTGATCGGCACTAAGTGATCTCAGTTTATTGGAGAAACAACACATTTTATAAAGGAGCAACAGTATTTACGACTGCTACTAAGCGATAAGCATCCTCACGTTTGGGTGGGCCAATTTGGCTACTGTGTTACTCTACGAACTTGTGTCTAGCAACCCGGCTGTTTGAATCAGATACGCAATCAATAGCACCTAATCGTCGTCTATGACGGTTGGTGCCAGTCTGACCATAATTCCGTCTGTGGCAGCATGTGCGCGAACACTGACTGACTGAACATTTTCCAGTCAAGGAACCGCTCCAGTTCAAACTCATTACACAGACAACCTCTGAAGTATGTGCCGATCGAGCGAACTTTTACAGCCCTCCAACGATTCAACCATGACCACAGGAGTGGGCGGTACGTTCCGGTGAGAACAAACCCTAATTGTGAAGCAGTTCTACCTGCAAGGTAACCTGCTTACCTCATAGCTCAATTTCAGTGAGCGGCCTTTTAGACCTCCACTATTGTTTACTAGAAGATATGCCAGTGGAAAATCCGGGGTACGGAGTACTTTGCAGGTAAGGATTAGATCACTCCTAAGGTATCTATAATTAATTGAGAATAGACTCAATTCTATTAGTCTCTCTGAGTGTGAGATTTTCCCGTGCCCCATAATTCTTCCGGTAATCTGTCTCTGAATACTTTCAATAAGTGCCGAACCTTTATAGTGATCAGTGCAACAGTCTTGCATGTTCGTTTCCAGGTGTGAGCAGATTGTGGAGGGGAAACAAGAGGAATGATTCGCAAATTCTTCCTAAAAGTTTCAAGGTTGTTTGCACCAATATAACCACACCTGCAAAATTTGCACATAGACCAGAATTGTATGCCACTAGAGCCAGTAGGTATCGTCCACATACTGATACGAATGGCTTTGCGTCGCCAAGGTGGTATTTGACTCAATTTTAATGGCAGATTTGATTGATCTTGCATCTGCTGACTTTGAACGACATGATACTTCCCATGGACCACTAGTTTAGACAGTTCAAAACATTCTGTAAGGTACCCACATATATCAGGCAAGCTAGAGGTCGCCAGAGTTTTGTGCCGTCGGCACAGAGCAACTTCGGTAATTTACCTCAGTCGGATGGTTCAAGAACGAAAAGAAAAAACTTTGGGGGTCACAAGATGGATTTTTGTGGAACACCGCCGTTGGCAGAATACCAATAAGATGACCGTCCATTCACCTTGACGTTACGCCTACGTACAGTTAGACGATCCTCGAGCCACGTGAGTAGGCGCTCATCATAGCCATAATCACGGAACTTCCGTGACAAGGTGTACCGATCAACCCTGTCAAATGATTTTGAAGTCAAGCTAGACCACATGAACGGTTATTTCTACGTCGGTAGTTTTCATGCGAAAGTCACGAGCAGTGAACAGATTCACGATGTACGAACAGGCTTTATGTAGGCCGCGCCGCTTCTTGGTGATAAGTTCGAGGGCTTCAATCTTGGCAAGAGAGTAATTTAGTAAAGTTTCTAACAATTCGGAAACCACTGGAAGGAATGCTATCGGTCGATAGTCTTCCTCGCCATCTCTCTGCATCCATATTTGGAAACAAGTGTGAATGTGAACTGTTCCCAGGCTTTAAATAGACTGCTGGCTGAGGAGCGAACTATATATATGCGTATCCATATTGGCAAAAGTGCATATATATAAACATATATATATATCCGTCACGGTGAGACTGGACCTTGACGTGGTGTGACGGCTTGCGCATCCCGATGACCTCTGGGGCTAAACTACACAGAGTTACTCATGCCAGGCAGGCCAACAGGTTGAGGTCTGACAAACCACAGTCTCCTGGTCCTCCAGGTTGGGGGTTGGAAGATGGTTGGCATCTCTTCCCGAAAAACGTACCATTTCTGGTACACCGCCACTCACCCGCTGCCTTGTGGTACAGGCTTTTGAGCCAAAGGCTTTGGCTGAGAACCCTAATCGTTCTGCTGTCTAGGTCTGGGCGTCCTGGCAGTATCTCAGCCCACACAACCATGAATCCTCACAACGTCGACAGTTCCATACTGCATTGGCCGTCTCGCAGTATAAACCGGGTCGCCCTATCTGCTGCATACAGTAGGGTGGATAGGCGAAACATGCTACTGCTGAACCCCCCCCCCACTGTCCTATCAAATTTAGTTCTCAGGCCCCTCCCGATTCCCAATTCTGATAACTTCTCCGCAGGTCCCACAACAGATATAATTAACCATAGTAACACTGTGCCTATAAGTCCCAGCTCTCGCCACTCAATCCCAGACCTCCCTCGTGCTGTGCTTCGACCTAGAACGCAAATTACTATAGGTGCCCTCAACGTTCGTACTCTAAAACAGATAGGTCAACAGGCTGCTC
>QNGE01000207.1:148709-184686 GCA_008508345.1 Paragonimus westermani
GGTGGCACCAGCGTGTAAGTAACGAAGAGGTTAGGAAGCGGGTGTTTGGTAGTGATTGCCAAGCGAGTTCCATTGTTAAATCTCTACGTTTGCACAGGCTTAGATGGTTAGGTCATGTATTAAGGATGCCAGCTAGTCGTCTTCCACACCGAGCACTGTTCGCTGACACCGACCGCTGTGACCGACTGGTGTAAGGTGCGAGGTGGATAGATGATGACCTGGCGTAGGGAAATGAAGTTGTTCACCAAGTGGTTGGCCACTGTAGATCGAGTTCGTCTACCAGGTTGGGGTCCTCGCGACTCACAGAGTCGGTGGCTGGAGGCTGTAGGTGAGATGGTGGCTAATCGAGCTCAGTGACTTAATGTTGTCGTTGTTTGTCCGAGTTGTCTGTGAAGTGAGTGCATTCACTGACGCGGGGCAGCGAAGGCCGTGGGGAAGCTGTTTTGCTGATGACGCCTTACTCTCATTTACAACTCGGTTGTTTGTTTACAAGGCGTAGGCACCTTGATGTTGAATGTTCGAATACAGACGTGATTATTTCCGTCCACTCCTTTTTCCTTTTCTCTTCCTGTATGGAGTTTGATTTTCCTCATAGTTGTGTGGCAGTTAAGCATTAGTGTGAACCACTGATGTATTACTGTCTATGATGATATATATATATATGGATTAATACGTCGAGCAAGCAATCCCTGTCAGTGCAGTGTGCCAATATGAGAGAGTTGTGGTACACGGAAAATCAGTGTTGTTCATATGAGCAACCATCGTTTACACTCGAAAGAGAAAAGTTTAAATTCTAAAATTACTAGATGGTGTGAACGATCCGTCAATTCGGCAAACGACTACACCATCGCAGTTCCTCGGACAGAGATTTACAGAAATCGGGCGTGGCACAGGGAAGAATGAGACTCACTGTAAAAAAACTCGTCAAACTCGTGTTTGCCAGCTACCACTGAGTCATTGGAAGATTACAATATGTACATGTACGGAACGCAAATGTCCCAGAGAGTTCAAATACTTCTTACCGTATTGTTCTCGCATAAACTTTGATTCCTTCTTACCCTAACCACAGAGGTCTCATGAACACTGGGAGCCCAAACCAAAAGTATGCGTTCAATTGACTAGTATCGTTAAATTCGCATTACTAGGTGCAAGCGCAACGGATATGAACATTGATGGTCACATTTTTGCATGGACAGCTTATCTATAAGGTTCCTGACTGAAGCACACAACTTAATTGTTTCCCAATCATTTTGAAGCTTTTAGTCACTTCACTTGGGCTCTGCAACCTGAATGTTTCTTGCTTCACATCCGCAGAGAACATTTCCTGCAAACAAGGAACTGATGCTTACCTTTTTCCTGCAGGACATCCAGTCCAGGGTTTTATTTGATGGTAGTGTAAAATTGTGTCCATAGCTAAAAAAGCACGTGTGGTGGGGTAAACGAACGAATTCCCTTCGGCACATGGACTAGGTCTAGCAAGTCTGGGACAATGTTATGACCAGCTGCAAAATTCTTTCTCAGGGTCTTGGAGTGCATGTGCTGAGCATGAAAGCAACAAAATGTTCGCGGACAACTTAACGTTTGGTTGAGAAGACACCAGTGCTTGGGCAGCAATTTGATCTTTAAAACGGCCGTGGCTGCAGATCAATCTTAACCACAGTTTAAGTCGTAGTCTAGCCAACAGGCATTTGACCCTTAAGTGTGCGGTAACACCGAAGTAACGTTAAGCCTCGTCCTGGGCACCTGTTCATTCCATTCACTCGTGACGTCACATGTTAACAATCACTCCACAACATATCTCGGCGAAACCCTTATAACTGTAATTGTACTGAAAAATAATGTCTGAATACAGCTGTCCGTCGTATCCATAGTGGGAATGTTCGAGCACAGACAAAACTGCCCAATCCTATCCGCCAGGACTTCAACTACAACTCATAATACAAGGCATTCTTGGTAGACTACAGTTTTTCTGCTCGGTATGTGAGCGTGGTTATGTTCCGGTTGAATAGCACAAAGTGCTCACTACAACTGCAAATTAACATAAAGATTGGTGGCAAGAAGGGATTTGGAGTCAAACTGAAAACTGACGGTATCTTTCGTGTTCAGCCAAACTTTACACCCAATCCTTTTACAAAAAAGCGCTCGACTCCTGAGGAAGACCACCCGAGGTGGTTAAAACGTTGAGTGCTACAACTTGTCCGTAATGTTGTTATTCTCAATTTATTTATTAACAAGCGCTAGATTCCTGCTACAGCTCATCTAGCGTGCACTCCTTTGCCGCGATAACTCAATTTAAGACGAAACTTGAATGAAGTTGTTTGAAAATCCAATTCGAATTCGAAAACTACCATCAACCCGATCCCCGAATACCAATCAAAATATTGTTCAGCAAACTCAAAGAACCATGTGATCTCAACTAGACGGAGGATTCCGAATCGTGGAATCAATGAGCAGAGTTAGCAGGACAGTCACTGTGTCGGAATAGTCGGGCATTCTGTTGTGATAAATCGACAATGTCTAAAATGCAGCGGTCAATGATGAAGTAATCAACACGATTGTTTCGTGAAGAGATGGACGAGAGTTCAAATCTTTGTTATGACAAAAATATACATCACTGACAAACCTCAACAAGAACGAGTTTAGTGCTTCCGTTCGACAAGTATTGGTTGGAAATCATAAGTGCAAAAGCAGCGATCAGATGTGAGTGGTGTTCAAATTGCAACATGTACAGCTTGAGAAAATAGGGTACGATGACTTGTCAGACGAAAAAGCCAACCAAATTTGGCATAACAGTGACGTTTTAATCGTCCAGTCGTTTTAACAATCGTGAGAACTGCATTTAACACACTGGACAAAAACGGATCTTAGGAGTACTGACCTTTTCATATTTGTTACGGCGATGTTCACGACGACGAGGAGTGTCGACCGATGCCTCAGAGCCAACTGGATCTGTACGCTTTTTCAACAGTTCGGACGTAAAACCCTGAAGAAAGTACGTAAAAGAGACTGTGAAATTGGGCTTGTGTGAAGTCAGATGAAGACTGACAAGGTATGCAATTGGTGGCCGAAAATAATGTTCACGAACGACTATATAATTCATAGCTAATTTACACTAAACTCGAGCCGGCCGTTCAGTATGGAATACCGTTATCTGACTTCATTTGCACTGTTTGTATCCAAGCCAACCCACCTTGAACGCACTGGCGAATCTAGCCAATGGCATCAACCAAGTAGAGGTCGACGAAACTTGATCTGCATACGGCAGTAACCAAGAGGCAGCCGTCCGCGCGACTGTGCGAACTGATTCCGCTGCTAAACGTAGATGGCCTAATTTCTCTGTGACGCAATCCACATATATTTGGCAATCAGATCGTGTGGAATCGACCGTGACGGAACGCCAGACCTGACAAACCAATTCCAGTTGACTGAGTCGACTGAAAACGTCGTCCAACGATACTAATAAAGTGGTGGAAATTGAACAAAACCATAAGTCTTTAATCCAGAAATGATTAGGCACATTTCGTCGATACAACTTTCTGTGATACCTGATGCATGATTGAAATATGTACGCCTAGAGGTAGACGTTTCTACTACAACCTCCGACAAAAATTCAACCAATTTACTGAATTAACTTGATCACCCTTACAAGACTCACGTTTCACGTGCCTGAAGAAGTAAAAGAACAATACAAAACGGCCTCTAAGTGTGAAGAATAGAAACACGATGATACAGATAACATAAACAGTATCCATGAATTTCCACCATTTGTGCCGACCACTTTCTCAGCTGTTTCCGCTGTTTTCAACCAATTAACTAACAGGAGAGGTTTATATGTCGTTTTATGTCTACATCAGGACAATTTTTCGGATCACTAAACTGAGCAGTGAGCTAGACTGAGATTTTACCTCTTAAACAATCCCACGCGTGTGGCGAGGCTGACATTTAATTCCAGGGTTTTTAAGGCACAAACTAGGTTTTAACGATAAAAACGGTAGAACGAGTGAACTGCGCAGAAGACCTCGTTCCTGATTATTCAACAAACTTCTGGCCTTTTGTTTGCATGCCGTGTGGTTCGCCTGTCAAAAAAATTAGTAAAGTTACATAAACCACTTTTGATCCTAGAGTAGTATCTTATAAACGTCGGCCTGAATCAAAGCCTACGACTGACTCAACTTGTTCAGCGTAGGTAAGGAGCTAAGGTTTTTTGTTCCCGATGTCCATCTGTCACCAGTGCTGCACGTCTCTGTCGTACGAACACTCTTAGCAGAACGTCTATCAAACCTCCGATAGAATTCAGTTCAACTCATCAGAGGATCTTTATACACATTCAACTGTCTGGTATTCCATTGTTATGATAGCCCCCACCTTTCCACATTTTCACTGTCCATCAAACTAGCACTTTGGTTGAACACGGAGTGGTTACTGATACTACATGTGTTTGCGAAGTTCATCCACGTTCACATGACTTTCTATGCAAATTGGACCGATATCGAATGTGCACATAAGGCTGAAAAATGCGCCACTCTCAAAACTCACAGACAAAACAAGTTACATGGATGAGGAGTGTACTTAATTGGTTACCGAGGCTGTCTCCAACGTTTGATAAAGCAGGTATGGTCAACTTATCATATAAGAATCCAGTGACTTTTCCCACATAAAATTTGAGTGCTACATCGCAGCAGCATTATGTGACAAGTGCGTGTGTAAACTGCATCGCGAAGGCCTGACAACCCATTTTCCGCAAACAGAATCTGTCACCATGACAATGTGTATGCTCAGATAATTCAACTCCACAAGACACCCTGCCACTTGTGGTGTGCTCCCCGTCAAACCCACTCTTACCTTTCTACACCTCGCCGCCACAAAGAACACAGGTCCCGGACGCTTAGGTAGAATCTCACGCTGTACTAATGTCGTCTCAACATGTTTAGGGATGCCAAAAAGTAATCGAGTCCACCCAGAGTATGGTGAAAAGCAAGGAATCTAAGCTCCATTGTTTCTAGAATGCACTAGTCTTCCCTGCAAGTAATTGTTTCAGATCGATAGCTACCCCGAAGATGTCCCGCTTCCCTGAACGTGTACGGCTATGTTCTCATCATCTAACACTTTTAACACTTTGACTCTCCACGCAAGCCACGTCCGTGGTTTGTCAAAATTGATTGTGTTTTTCATACTCGCCAAAACACAAGGCGAAAAGTGTGCCTCCAACGTAGAGGCATTACTGTCTTGCTGAACATGGATTGTGTGGGCGCAGCAGAGAACTGAGGGAGAGATGAGTGAGTCTACGCAGACACGATCGTTTTAAGTCAGTCCAACTGCACGTAAGGGCTGTCTCGACGATTGATCAATTACGCACCTTATCCGTTTATTGTTTAGTCCGTGAAGGTAGGAAACAGAGAAAAGTAGACTTTGTACACAACCACCATTGCATTGAAATGCGGGAGCGAGAAGTACCAAATGTTGAGGGCATGATAATTCAGTAGAGAAGATGGCGTTCTTGGTCTTAGATGCAAATTATCCTCTTGGGGGGAACGCCGGAAGCTAATTCATACAGATACTAACAAGCTGCGGGAGTATCCAAATGAGTGGTCACATTGCTGTTCCAACGATCTTGACCAGGGTTGAAGTACGATCATCCTAACTCAGTGGAAAAGAAGTGAACTAGCAATCGCACGGTTGCATTCCCGATCCCCGTTAAAATGACCTCTCTTATATGTCATCATAAGCCTAACGGTGCAAAAAGGGGAATTTACTTCACCACAATAGTGCAATTTAAACACAGCAGAGTTCACATGAGTGAGGAAATAATCCGTTTAAGACAACCCCGACGTCTGATCTACACTTAGAATGAAATTACGACTATTAAGTCAGAACCTGCTTACTATCATACTAGGTCGTATACAAGCTGAATTTTGTTGTCAAACTGTCAAGCAGTTGCCGAAGCCGGAATTCGTAACCGTTGAGCTATCCGAAAGCTGGTGTACAAAAATGTGAACACTATCATGTTGAGGATATACGGATTCGCTATGGCGTTCGAATAGTCACGGTTTTATGAATGTGACCGATGAACATAACATACGCCCGTGCAGATTGGGTAGGCGACATTTGATTAAAAAAAATAACGAAGGTTGGAACCCAATTTCGATTCACTCTAACTGAGTGACAGGTATGTGTACACACTTCACTCGGCTGTAAGTGTCCACACGTGAGGCCACGATCGCAAACAGATTAGAATGAACCCAAGATTGATGGAATCAGGCAGCAAACCATTACTATCATGGCAAATCGCAGAAATGAAACAGTGGTACAAAAATAATGAAGAAAAAGGGACAAAGCAAAAGGTGTCGGATGTAGTTGACGTGGTCCAGTTTGGAGAAGGGTGGATGCGACTTTCATGGCATGTAATTTAGCAATGTAGTGGTAAGACCGCCGGAGTGCTTTTGTTTGTTGGGTTTAGGTACAACGAAAACCAAACAGACTAGTTAAACGTTGTTGATGAGTAAACAGAGTGATTGATAAAAAAGAAGAGAGAAGCTACAATGTATGATAAACGCTCACCACGGGCAGCAGCTTCTAGGTGATTTAACTCGTTTGGCCAAGTCAACAAATTAGGGTTGAACTGGAACAAAAGATGAACGAAGGATTCCATGAAAGAAACGGAGGATCGAGGCAACCGGCCACAGCTGCCATTACTATGGCTGTTCATCGACGACTGCCCACCATTAGACGGAGCTTTCGGCGTGGCCATAGGTGACATAGCTCCTGTCAAATGCCAATCCAGCAGCTTCAACAGAAAAAGAGAATCGTTTTGTACAGTACGACGACTGGGTTTTGGGCATGGATCGGTAAGAGAATGGCTGCAAATTTTGGGCCGCATACTCCACCCATTTCTTCCCGAATTTAGTGACGTTCAAAAAAATGAAAATCATCAGATAAAATGGTTTAGTTGACACTGTGTAAAATAGCTTATTGCAGTTTAGCCTTTTGCGGTTAAGTAACGTATAAAGAGCAAGCCCAAAGTGGTAATATGCTTCTTACACTAGTCAGCAAAGCTCATTCTCTTACGTTTGGTGACCGATGAACATGTAGTGAAAACGGCTGAGGAACACAAGTTCGGCAACCAGATGAGATGATTCCACAAGTCCATTACATGAACATGTGGTACAAGCTGTATACACTTAGGAATATCTATGGGAACTGCTAATTCGACTAGACCGGTATGGGGTTAAGAAGGTACCCAGAGAACTTCAAGAATGGGAGAAATTCCAGTTACATGACTAACTGGTGGCAACTTAGGAAAGGGAAGGCTTGTCGTACCGAATGAGTCACCTATCAGTATCGACTGACTTAGGTGCAATAGGTTTACACACCCTCAGAACGTGAATTAGGTTTATTACCAGAGAGCGTTCACGGAAAACAGGTGAGAGGATCTACGAAACCGAAATGCACAAGATCGACTGAGAAGAAGATGATCGTCTTAACGCTAGTCTGAATGATTGAAAAAATTAGTTCGGTCAGTGTATATACACACAAATGGTACCGAAACCGCTCCCTGATTGTTGAAGACTCGCTAAAGGTGTCCCGCTATGAGTTAATTGGAGCTCCGAAAACTGGACTAGCTGTGAGAATAGAGCAGAACGAATTAGTGATAAGCAGTCGGGGATGTGGTTAATTTCAAGTTGAACATTACTGAGGAGCTCTAATGAGAGCGAAATTCGAGTCTAGTGCTCCTTTTCTGAAGGGGCTGGCAGCAAAGTCTATTTGAATGCGAAGACTGCGATCAAATGCGATTTACGACCAACTTAAAAGGGATTAGCTTGGAAGATCGGAAACTTCTCAGTCAAAGAACAACCGCGGTATTCAACACATGTACACCTTCTTTTAAGAGTGACTATTCCCAAATTGTCAGTGAGTTTCAAACTCCCATCGCAAACAAATTTGGATTCCCAGCTAACCACGACCATTGTAATTAACATGCTCAAGCGTTCTTTCGTCTACAATTGACATCATTCATAGTAACCACTACGCTTTGTTAGAAAATTCTGATCTCAGATAAGATCGCGGACCAACATGCATAGGCGTTCATACACTGCTGTTAGGAGGAAGCTTTCCATACGTAATTCAGCTGACTACCACCTCTTTCTGATGAATTCACACATGCGGTACTGCACACAAAGTGGATATGCTATTCGGGTTTGACAATAAGGAAAGGATCCCCAGGAAAACTAATCCACCTATCAAAACAATGTGGTATTGCCTCCGGAAACAACCGGAGGGATTCTCTCAGTTCTCATTGGGTAAAAGTGCTGAAATATCCAATAAGGAACAACGGCAAGAGATTGGCCAGAGGTGGTCCTATGATCACTCGTGCAAACAAGGAACAAGTGCACAAACTAAGCTATCATCTGCCTAGAAAATGTAAAATTCACCGGGAAAAAAGTGAATTCCATCACTGTCAGAAAATCTGGCACCAATTGGCCCAAACGAACCACGATTTAAGACAGGGTTCGACGAGTTCATTAAAATTAACTAGCAGGTTGACTATCAATCAGCACAGCACGTGGTGTCCACCACGAGCAGTTCCTTACAATGAGTTTTGACGAGTTATTTATTTGTTGATTCCTTGAACAACGGATTACTTCTATAGTATCAACCCATGGACAGAAATTAAACATTAGGAATATCATGGGCTTCGGAATGAGGAAGAAGTTTGGTTCGCTACCAAATGCAGTTCTTGCAGCAGAAATTCGTGGGTGACCAACAATAAGAACTGGTGATCGATAATAAGATCGTAGATTGCAGTGGTCGTATATCATGTAGAAACATCCGTTTTCCACGGCAGGTCTTACAAAATCAACGCAAGTGTCCTGACAAACAGGAACTGTAACAACTAATAAGAACACCAAAGTCGGCCTTGGCCGAACAGGCGACCAGACAACGTCAATCGCTTGATCGAACAAACGTAGCAAATGGTAGTGGCCAATCATCGATCAAGGTATTACTTTAGCTTACCGAGTCAACAAAAAGTAAAGCAATGGTGAGTCAACACAATAAGTGGCAAGTGCGCCGCATGTATCCAATTTCTACCAATTGCGCTTTCGCCGCCAGCTCTTTGTTAATCGATAACCTTAGACACAACAATACGTACCACGAACGCAATGTGAAATTTGCATACAACTAGTCACGAGACCGTAACACCAAGATCGTCAAATCCAGATAGAAACATGCTGCTCCCACCACATGTCCGAAGGGGGGTCAAACAGATGTTCATTTCTGGATTAGTGAATGAGCGTCGATATACATCTACTAAATATTATCTATCTATGAAGAGCAGTAAAATCATGGCAACGGATAAGGTCCGATATGGAGATTCCGGTCGTTCCAAGGTTCGGTAGACACAATTTAGACAAGCGATAATGAACTCCAATAAGCCGTTCCCATGCATTCCATTGTGCAATACGTTCAACCCTCACTGCGGCAATCGTAGCACTAATGTCTAGGAAGTTTAAAAGATTGCTGTGACTTCCCATTTACGCTCAATTCACGGTGGGACAAAAACTGACTACTGTGCACTGAATGTACCAAGGTAACTCCGATATACTAGTAATTTGCTGTATTATCGTGATCTTGGCGGCCGTATAGGGAAGACTAAATGTGAACGGATTACTGAACCGAGAAAAGAGCAGCACTGTTTCATTACGTGAATGAGAAAAGAAGAAAACTAACCGCGTCTAAACATCTCATCTCAAAGCAGTTAGCAGACCAATTTGCAGTGATTCGAGCCACGAACTGGAGAACGAATCGCAAAACCACAGGTAACTTAACACTGACGAGAACGCTAGTGCAAGCTGCCAACAGCACGGATAGGTTCTGAAAGAGAAGTTAAAATATTATGTCCAACGAATAAAAGCAACAAAATACTGGTAAACAGAACAAATCAAACACGTAATTTTGTGGGTAGGCAAAGTTTTAGCATACATATTCATTATAGTAGGAAAGTGGAGAAAACTGATAAAAGCAAGGAAAGTACCGAACGGAATTTTAGCCAAACTGTGAACTGAGACTCTGGTCTTCTTCATTTCAAAATTAGCAGGCAACAGATTTATGACGACCAATCTAACATGGGTATAGAGCGAAACAGCCACACACTCCTCAGCCTCAAATGTTTCCCACTTTGGTCCGTATGATACGACCGCAGATTGCGCACAGAGCGTACAAGTAATTTTAAGTGCTTTGTGGATGCACCAGCACATACACATACCATTGGTGTGTGGGCCGGAGGACAATCTGAACGACCTACCCACAAACGAGGATGACCATTAACCAGGACGAGACGTGGTGCGTACAACCGACTGATTGACACACGCATGTAAACAATTTTACCAGCCACCGTACAAGGTCTCGTGTTCGAGGACAGAACGGCACTAACAGAATCCATCAGTTACTGGTCACATGTGTACAGGACATCCCTATTCGAATCACTCTGACCGAGAATCGAACGCGATTAGGCACGCGAAGTTTACATGATTTATTCACACGTATATACAGCAGAAAACACCGGTGAGCGGTTTGGGAATACTGGCTTCGCTTGTTTCTGGAAAGAGGTTCGAGTGTCGGCTTGCTTGTGTTTGATCTGCTAAACCACCCGAAGGGTTTTCGGGAGCAGATACATGAGAAACAAGAGCATAAACAAAAATACTAACCGACACTATTAGGAGCAGCGAAGCAAAAGTTGGGCAAGCGGCTACCTTTTGATCGCCATGGGATCTGGCTAATGTAAGGAAGGAAACGTAATTCTAAACAAATGACGATGAAGACTGATCAAAAAGCAACGGTCTAGTACAGAAAAAAAAACAGATTTGAGGGTAAAATTCGGAAAGAGCGCAATAAGAAGCCAGCCCGAATGGGAACCACTTCGGTTAACTCAATAAAGAACACATCGGACAACATAATTCAAATGCAAATGAGAGTTGGTAAGTACGAAAAAAGATTAAACAAATTGTGCCCACGTTAACTAATCGAAAGTAATCAACAAACAATAATAAAGCTGAAGTAATCAACAAAACGGACAGATTAGTGACCAGTTAACTGTTCAGTCCAAAAGCTTCAGATCAACAAGCACCGAACTGGTGTGCCCATCATGCCGAGATGAACTCCTTCCCATCTTAAACATCATAGAAGCTATTCCCCTTTCCTCTGTAAATAATGATGGAATGTGGCGAAATACACCAGACAATGAACCATGCAGTTTGTTATTTTTGGCTCCTATTTTCAAGCTTACTGAGTGCATCCAATGAACAAACTCGACTAACACATGGAAAACAGTATAGTTTCAGAACGCTGTCACTCTGAATCATCCTGAACTCAAACGCCAGCTGGATATAGGACACCAAATACTTCTGAAATTCAAGGTTTTCGTATGGATTTTTGTTAATATGCACCCAATCTTTCCAACTTAATGAGCCGAAATTATTATAACTTAACGTTCTCCAGTGCAGTTGGAAAACCGTGGAATCAAACTGATTAGCCTTTCCCAAATAACGGAAAAATACTGCATCTAAATAACAGGGAAATTCATAGAGTAGTGGTATAAATTCTGAACGTTTGAGTTGCTCCAAGTAACAAGCCTGTGAAAAATTTAGGAATAACTTACTGACGGGCAGTCGGGGATTCGATTAATTTCAAGTTGAACATCACTCACACTTGAACACAGGCTTCATATTCAGATGAACCTTCAAGCGAGCCACTTTCGAGAAGGAGCACTAAACCCGAGTTTCGCTCAAATTAAAACTCGACAGTAGTGCATATCCTTGCCACGGCAGGGATTTGAGTTCAAAAATAGGTTTGCAAGAGGCAAGTCTAGCTGAATGCAGAGACTGGGATTAAACGTGCGTGATGTAAAACATGACGTAACTGCTTTGTTTCATCAAAGGGAACAACACAGTGATTAAGTGGACCATAAAATCCTTTGATTCACACATAATTTTAAATGAAGTTGGATGACCATTTCGTGCGACATCACAACAAACCAAGGAAAACCGCCCGTTATCGTGATATACCACTAGGCAAGGAAGCCGACAGGAAATTCAAGTGTCTGATCAGTATAAAACGTAGTGAATATCAATAGTGTGAACAGTAAGACTATTCTGACAAGCATCCTCTTGAGTGGATGGATACTGTCTCCGAGACGCGTCGTTATGACCTGAACATTAACAACCACTGAAGTTTGTCCCCAAAGAAAGTCAAGAATAAATGGTTCACTCTCAGAGTATCTACCGACGATGAAACCCAATCTCACGGACAGGATGCAGAGCGAATCATACTGAACTCTACAGCAGAACAGAATCTGATCGACAGAATCCCAGTGAGTGGTTACCTGTGTGCCGTCAGACCCTACAATTCAGTCAAAATTCATCGACACAAACTAAAAAGACTGTCTATTTTTCATATCTGCACATGCTCAAAAAGACAATAGTTCACATTCTGTCAACAACGTCTTCCACTATGCCCTCCTCGATATCACAGGACAGACTACGTACTCCGACATCCTTATGCTCGCTGGCCATAGGAACGCACAACCTGGTCGTCACACACCAGATAAGAAGCGGCTAGACAATACGCTTGGTGTCCGGACTCGACGGACTGACAATGAGGATAGACCACCACAGTTATACGCACCTCATGGACTCCATCTACTGAGAAGCATACTTCAGCATAAACGAGGACAATGCGCCCATACAGAATACCCTGTGAAACTTAACCACGGATGCCAACTGATCACATCGTACTCACCTATCGGAGGTGCCAATTCAATGAAGATTGTCAAGCACTTTGGAGCAACCACCTTGACTCAAACCATGCTACTGCTCTTGCTCGTTCCATTGTACCGTCTAATCAGAGATCACCTGCTCGTGGACATGGAATAATCAGTTGAAAATCGAATGACGAAGGTATACAGAACGTCCATCAAATAATACTGCCGGCAAAACTACCCGAATGAAAATGGTGCAGCGATCCAAATAAGCACCGGGAAGGGATCTCAACAGTTACGAGAACTTCTTCCGAAAACGTATAGTACAAAGAAACATCGCACATTCGACAGAACTGGGATTTTACGGATTCAGCAGAACGTGTAAACAAACGTCAACTGATCCACCCCAAAAGTCCAAACACGACACACACACACACACCTCCGTGAACTGGAGCGCAAATTTACGAACAGTGTGTGTAATGGCCGTGACGCCTACTTCCCAGAATAGATCGAAAAGATACAAAAAATATTCGTATCAAGGAAGAGCCGGGTGCTGTTTTCCGTGATTTGAGGTTGCACAGGCTGTCGACAAGCTGTTAGCAAGACCATACGGGAGAGTTCAAGAATTTAGTTTGTTGCGGCGACTAGATGGATTCTAGACGATCCCTCATCAAAAAGCTAAGTGACTTTGAAGGTTAAACCACTAAAACTTAGCTGAGCTCCGGGTCCACGTATTCCTTCTCTAGCTCTTTCCAAATGCAAGACTAAAGCGATGCCTCATGATTGGTGTCTATCAAAACGTTCTCATTTTCTTAAATGGTGCTAGGATATCGCGTGACAACCGTGAGGATAATAGCCTCATCTTTATCGCATGTAGGCTGCTTATGGTTTAGTAATGCGGCGTTTCAGAAACACAGATAGAACTATATAGGAGGAGAACAGGCAGGTTTTTGGTTTAGTCGCAGGTGTACCGGCTATATCTTCATTTTATGATGGATACGGTTCTGAGAGGAGCACTCAGATGTTCAGTGGATCTCAGAGTGGAGCCTCTACCAGATAATGAGCTGACTGATATTAAGTATGCGGACGATTTAAGTTTCCTTAGTTCTTCAGCGGAAACGTGTGGACCATTCTGAGTCAGTCACATGATACGATTGTTCTGTATGGTATACACCCCAGCTTTCCAAAGTATAAATTGTTGTTACATGATTGATTGATTGATTGTTAACAATGACAAGCCGCTGGAAACTGTCGACTGTTCTACCTACCTGGCTAGTGTCTTCTCGTCAGCTTGTAATATTATTGACGAGATGTCCACGAGGAGACCGAAGGCGCATGGTGTATTCGTCAGCCTACGTAAGCTTCAACCTTGCACAGAAGTCCATTCAGCGATTAAAAGCAGAGTTTAAAACGCATGTTCTTGTTCAATTTCACTTTACGAGTAAGAGATCTGTCCGTTCATGAGGAAGATGCATGCAGACTCTCGCATTTCATCACAATGGTTCCTACCGGTGAGCCCATATCGTATGAACTGACTTTGAAGACAGTCGCTGACACGGCATTGTGTCGCACTTAGCAGAGTGCCCGTATCCACAAACTTGTTGAATCTTCTGTCTCTTAAAACTCACTTGTTTTCGTCTGTTTGTTTTCCTCCTTTCCCTTTTCTTCGCCAGGCATTCGTGCTCATTTGTCATTCTGTAACTTCGTGAACCATTGTCAGGACCAGCGACCGCCCGAGCCATCCTACACACAGGTGCCGCTCAAGGTTGAGAATGATGATGAGAGGACAGATATGACGGACAGCAGCCGATTATTTGAAGTATGGAGGAAGCTGAGACAGAAGTTCGATGACTTTGCTGTGTTGACCGATCTGTTTGAAGAACCAAAAGAATACTAACGAGCGATGTTCCGGTATCGCGTTGGAGATACAGGCAGAGAGATCTAGATGAATTAGATCTTTGTCGAACACGAAGGTAAGAATTATCGGAGTGCAGCGATCAACAAATTCTCAGAACACTGAACTGGTCGATTTCTTCGAAGAAATTGTCATCAGCAAGAACTTATCCATAGTTTTTTGATAGCGTTGACGAAACCACTCAGAACTTGCCACTTTGTAAGTGTATGAAAAACAATCTCATGCAACCGATTGGTTTTTTGGCGCTCAAGACGCTGCGATGACAAAACGACCTTTAACAGTATGACAATTAGCGCACGTTCAATGCTATGACATTTGTAATGGCAAAGCAGTCGAGGAATAAGGCATGAATAAATTTCACGGTAAAAACGTGACAGAGTTCAACGCTACCGACCTAGCATGAGGGTGGTTCGTAATGTATCTTTCCGAGTTCTGTGGCACTGATCATAAACGGGAAAAATACAAAGTACTGCCCGAGTCGAATCGAGCTCATTTTACAGAGGTTGATTTGTCCTTCATGTATTAACTGGTATTAAATAAGCAATCTCATCATCTATGTTTGACACTTCTTTTGGGCGCTCCCTATGAAATCAAAGGTGTCGAGCAGAAATTGTCAGAAAAGCCCGGTTCGGATGCTTAATAAATGTGAAGGGTCGACGTGCTGATAAACGGAAAGATGACCACAGAGCATGAGAGAAAGCTTGAACCGTTTCTCTACAACCGTATGTGATACACGAAACAGAGTTGCTACGAAATAAAAATGATTTTTTTAGATGAGAGAAGTGACGTTTCATGGTCAACTGTTCACAAAAAAGGTATTCAAAGCTGATTCAGGCAAGGTGAAGGCGATCCAGATTATGCCGATCCCAGAGGATACAGAAGCAGTATCGCGTCAACATGATACGACCACCTAGTTAAATCGATTTCCCTCAAAGTTAGTTGACATCATGCGCCCAATTCGGTAAACCACTTACATGAATGTACGGTACTGGTGTACAACAATGTTGAGAATTCTGTGGTAACTCAATATGATAACAGTCAATGCGGGCTTGGGGGCAGTATTGCTACAAGACTACAGAAGCAGAAGTCTTGCAAGTGTGGAACGAAGCTTTGTCTCACTTCTAAAAGGAAATATCAGCAGTGGTATTTAATCCGAAGCAAATCAACACATACACAGGAACGATAGTAATACACACAAGCCCATGATAGCAACAGTAAAGAAGTCAATGAGTGATACGCCATGACGCTTACAAGGAAAGATGATCAGGCTACAAAAATATGGCCGTAAATTAGTTCACCAGCTGGTAGATCAAACAGACATTACAGACACTCTTTCGCGCGCCTACTCACCCGATGTTGTGAAAGATGATTCTAATTTTATAATCACTGCCATAGTGAGCTACAGAAGGGCAGCGATGGACAATGCGGTGGAGGTGCAGGATGCGACCTTCTTTATTGTAGGCAATCTGCTTGAGACTGCAGACAGTTTCGCATGCTTGAGTGCTACCATACCGTCACCTAGTAATTTGGATGATGAGATATCAGCAAGGATAGCAAAGGCAAGAGTTGGTTTTATCAGCCCGCGTCACCTGTGGTGTGGAAATGACGTTCGGTTATCGCTGGAAGGAAAGGTATATAAGGCTCGTGCGCGCTCTGTTCTGCTGTGCGGTTCGGAAATGTGGCCTGTTCTCAACGAAGACGTCAACAGACTTGCTGTGTTTGACCATCGTTGTCCCCGCCACTTAGCTCACATTCAGCGGACTGATTACGTATGAAACGCGACCCCTCGCCTGCGAGTGTTCCGGAACGCTCGGGATGCGCGGTCATTTGGCCAACTACTCAAGCCAAACAGCCTGTGATTCTGCGGTCACGTAATCCGCAAGTCAACTGAACGTTTGCCGTATCGGGTGTTACAGACTGTGATCACCAACAGCTGGGCAAAATAGCTTGGCAGTCAAACAACAACGTAGTCACAAAATACGAAGACCGCGACTGTTCCACTGAGCAAAGTGGGTAAGTGTCGCTCGTTTGGGTGGAGTTTTTGTGATCACCCGAATCGCTGGTTTGGAACGCTATCCGAGATGGCGATGTGCCGCATTCCACGATGAATCTGCATTAATACCACTCCTAGTTATTCCGCTTAGTCTTACTTCATTAATCTTCGGCGTTTTCTCCTTCCAGAGCATTCCACTGCACTATCGAGGTGAGCGGCGGCTCCAGCTTCTGGTCAGGACCAAGACCGTTGCGACGATGATGATACCCACGCATAAACTGCTGCAAACGGAGCTGTGGTAGCTCGACGCCAGCTGATCGAAAACGGAAATTAGCTGCTATATCGAATTTTCTAGCAAACGGTGGTGTTCTACACAAATTGTTTGAATGGGTATCAGAGTTATGCAGCTGAATACTTTAAGCCAAAGCTGACAAACGGATCAATCAAAACGCAATAAAAACGCCACCCAAAGGTAACCGTTAACGCAAACACTTTTAGCTTTCTATAAAAAAAAGTAGTTTTCTAACAAATCGGGGGTACTTAGTATCGTTCAGATCCCGCTTAATCCGGTTCACTGTTAAGCCATTCAGGTGTGCGATGAATAGAAATCTGTTTCAACATGGACGAACCATCTATTTTAGATGTAATAATCGATTTGTCTTGAGTGTGAGGAGATTGATAGGTGACAAATTTTAGCGGACGCCGTTTATGAGGTCCAACTTAAACCGATGCGCTTTTTCTGACAGAACTCAACTGCCAGTGATGAAAAAGTCATCTGTCAACACGTCACGTGTTTACCATCGATTAGTAACAATCTATCCATCAGTCCACGAACAAAAGCATCGTAAACAGTGACAAGTTTATTCAGAAGGTTACTGAGCATTTTAGAAGGGATTGTCACGAAAATGAATGTGACGTTTCCGTATTCTGCAACACAACACACGACATTATGTTAAGCATACGGCAAGCTTCTTGGATAGACTAGGATGGTTCCAAGGTGGATTGGAACCACTAAACATACCCTAATGAAACGGCATAGAAGATCTACCACCTTACTGCTTAAATTTAGGTGTTACTTTCCAGTTTTGCGAAATCAAGTGCCTGAACCGAATTACTTGTAAAAATTAACGCACATTTTCGTTAATTCTTGGGTAATTTAATGGACGTTGCGTGTAAAGAGACAGGATTGGGCGAATTGATAGATAAGGAGTCAACCAATGATTCGCGGAGGGCTATAGCCATGCAGAGAAGAAAACTCGAGCAAACTGACATGTCAACGCAGCGACCAATCCAGATGGCACGTTGCCGTAGCATCAGATTGTGTCATAACGAGCATTAGGGTAAAACAAGCTATTTACATGTGTCACGCGTTTAGGCAAAAGAGCTGCAAGCGGAGCCCAACCGATCAACAGAAGAGTCGAGACTTCGAGATCAATTTTATTGCTGTTTCTCGTCTGTAAAATGACCCATAGGGAGTTAATAAAATTGACATTCCTTAGTACCACAAGTGATGCTCTTTGCTTTCGAATCGCAAGGAACAGGTTCACCTACGGGGCCCACGCTGGTAAGCCTGTTCCTTGGGAGTTTGGAATGCCTGATCATATACAATATACTTCATCATGCTTTGCCAACTATTTAAATGCATCTACAAAACAACCACTCTTGAAATGATTACATGTATGCTATATCTTAGTCATCTATTTGAATGGCGCCATTTGGTAAAATAATGAGGGCAAACGGTTTTATCACACCTTCGTGCAAACCCTGAATACAACAAATCACCCCCGACATTAGCAGTGCCATCATGAATGATCCACAATAAAGCCAACGATTCTTAGGGAGCACACTTGAGGGTTGTGCTGTGATCGTTTAGACTCAAGATGTAATGTTGTTTTCAACGGTGTAGTTTGAGACGTTCATCGTAATAATATTCGGTTACGACGATTTACACCCGAGTCCGCAAATTCATTCGGTATAGCATAGAACAAGAGAGAAGGACCTATCTAGTGTCACGTGGTGAGTGGGTTAATAAAACGCCGAATCGGATTGTCAAGCGCCAAAACCCTACGCGACCCTTAGGTATTCTGTAAACAACAACGAATCTGAAGCTGACGAACTTGTCAAGTGTCTTGGTAACACATCTTAATCAACCAACCAGAAGGAATAAAAGGAGAACTATTTATTCTAAAACAGAGTTCCAACAACTGTTGATCGTAGGATTATTAGCAACTAAGTTGGGAAGCTCGCAGCTACTTAGCAAAGCGAACATCAACGTTCGCTTACAGAGAAACGACTAGAGATGCAGTGGTAGGGGTGTCGCGGGTAGTTTGTAAACTTTCATTGCCTACTTGCAGCTGATACTGGCATAAATCAGCCATATCACTATCGGCAAGGGGGAAATGATATCCTACTACTCACTGATAACAAAGCGATGGTAACTGATTAAGGTGAAAAACAACAGTAGGTTTATCAAGATTACGTCCCTAGAGGTTCTGTTCTATAGTTAGTTTCACATTACGGTCTGTTAACCGGAAAAATACTTGTACACGACAGTACTTAATTCTTCACGTAGTTAGAACAGTCCAGAAAGAGGCAATGAGAGGCCTAATTTACCATGACAGGCGAACTGGCTCGAGATAAATTTTGGCTATAAATATGCCATTATGGAGAAAACACTCAAATAGAGGATTGTTCAATCATCAACGTTTCTTGAGAATTCAGCAAGCAAAAGCCGGTTGCTACGACGTATGCTACGATTACAAGGGAGAAAGTCTAGTTTCAGATACCTCACAAGAGCGAAAGCATTGAAAAACAGTGTTGAGGTGACTAGTGAACACACTCTATGCAGTCTAACTAGTGGTGGTGTTTACCATCACTCGGACTTCAACACCACAGCTGAAAGCATCGTTATTGTTCAATGCGCGACCTCACATTATCTATAAAGTTTCATGAGGGTTAAGGGAATTACACCGACGGAAAGGAGCAACCGTTACCTAGTATAATTGTTTCGGAGGTGCTCATTACGATATTGAAAAGAAGGAAGTGTAGGTGAACATACGTCTGGATGAACTGTATTCGGACCGATGGATTTTTGGCAGTAGGTTATTCAAAAGTTCCATCGGTGTTCACTTTCCGTACGTTCTCGACTGGGTGAGCGATCCCCACGTTGTTGAACAGTCGTGGTACACCAACGTGAATGATGATTCCGTCTCCGTTTGGAGTACTGTTGTGAAATCCGACCGATCGAACTCTCATTATCATCAACATCAAAGACAGTAATACATCAGTGGTTCTCACTGATTCTTAACCGCCATTTATCTACTGCCACTCCACATAACTGTACAAGCTTTAATATGGTAAAGCGGAAGCATACACCCGCCTGCATCTGTTTCCACCCGATTATCTAACCAAGTCAACGAATACGTTCAAGTTTCGGAGCTCTGCAATGTACAAACTCGCAAGTAAAAAAGTAACATCTCCAGACTTTACACTATATAACTTTGTAACCAAGTAACGAACGTTGTCACATGCGAATCGATTACTGCTAGGCTCGTCAAACCTACATGAGGTTCGAATCCACGACTGTGATAAGTAGTTGGGCACTATTATGAATGAGCAACAGCAAGGGTGCGAGGAGATATGAAATGTCCTTGAAGGAAGCATTACGTTAAGGGTTCCAGCCAACTTCCTTGTTAAAACTTAGATTGACGAAAAAACACCTCAATGTGTTAATGTTTGTCCCTCAACGCGAATAAAATGCCAATTTTCATGACACTGTGGTAAGAGCACCATGTTTTTGCATAACGGTATGGTACTGTATTAACTCATAGACTGAGGATAATTGCCACGGTCAACAATATATCCCACAAAAAAGGATTAAATTTGTTGTCACCATCGAAATTCCGCTCACCTCAATTATGTGTTGAAATTCGGCAGGCCACAGACGGTATAAAAGGTTGATGTGCAGAAAGGATGCAGTCCAAAACCAGCGGTTGTCAGCTGAAACAGGATAGGACCAAGTGGCATGGCGAAAACATTCGTACCGTGCAGCAAGCACTAACTCTACTTCATTGAGCAGACGGGAGAAACACGTTTCAGTATTTGCGGAATCTGTCGACTCTCCAAATCTTAGCTGACACAGTAGCCGCTGCGCAACGAAACTGTTCAGCCATAGTTCAACAAGCTGCCGGTAAAGCATTGAATCCTGCATCACAGGCTCACACTGAATGGCAGGTTGATGGGATCTACTGAACACCTCGGGAATCAAACCCAGTTCATCCATCCAGGTCAAACTTGAGCTGAGCAGAAGAAACGGTAATTCTAGGATAAATAAACCGTAAGCAAAGATAGCAAATCTGTACGGTTGGGTACTGTGGGAAAATCATTGGGGCGTGATCATGCGATTTCATGCAGTCCGTGAACCAGTCGGAACGTGAACCGGCTGTGAAAAACACACCCTCTATTAAAACACGATCGGCAATCAGTAGTAACATACGTCACTGTTTTTTGTACAAGCAGTCATTCTGCACAGTGTTTTACTCGCAGAGATACGCCTTTCGACGAGTGTCAAAAATGTTATGAGGCTCAAGAGGATGGAGATATCTGTATTGTAAAGCCTATTACGCGAAGCTGCGCCCGTGATGAGCAGGCTGGTTCCTTCTTACGCTGATTGGCAAAGGGTGGGCATAACGTCGAACGGAAGCCTAAGTTGACAAAATCAACACTATGCACCGGGCAGATAGGCCAATATACTAGTGCGTAAGAACAAAATTGAAGCGAGGTCAATCAAACTCGTGAAACAGAAGCAGAGTATTTTATAGAGGAAATCACTCCAACAGACACTGTCAGCGCCGGTGAGTTTTTCTGGAAGTGACTCTTCTTCCCCAGCTTCCTTTTCTACGCGACACGTCACCAGTGTTAAAACAGTACGATAATCACTGTTGAAAGTGAATGCTTTGTAAAATCGAGAATTCGTTCGGATTGTGAGAGCGTATTGTTGATGAACAGCATACATGCCACTCCTGTTAAAAATGTTCTGCTTTCGTTAGAAATAACAGCTAACATGATCAGCATGGGTTGTCATTAGGCAATAAATTAACAAATAAGTAGTGTGGCAGATTAATGAATTTTAGATGAGACCCAACTGTGAAAAGTCAGGGCTTCGGCTGGACTCGAACCAGCGACAGACACGGCATGCCTCAACGCGGCAAGCGCTCTACCAGCTGAGCTACGAAGCCACACCAGGAGCTCGGAAATTTCACATTTGGACTCTGTTACNCCGGTTATTCATCATCAGGCCAACTACATAACATTTATATGAAACACAGTTGTCAGGGCGGAGTGAACAAAAACAAGAAGCAATTTTTGAGTGAGGTCAGACACGTCATAGGCAGATATGGAGAGAACAGTTTGAAACGACTACGTCACGATTATGACGCAACTGGAACTATAGCTCTCTGACCGGTCGTGGTGTGAGTGGTTGGCCATGGTAACTTCAAGGCCTGAACAAAGCGCTTCTGTGAGCACGAGGATGGATTCTTCAGTCGAATTCCGATCACTTCAGTTGTGGCCAATTTGGCACCTGATAACTTTTAAGTGACCGCCGTTGACTCGGTAAATCGGGCGGAACAGTGTTTAGTCGATAGTGGCTTAATCTTCTCCTGATAACAACCGCGACCTCCAGACTGTGCTGCACCTAGTTCGTAAAGTTTTTCCTATAAAACAGAAATATGATGCTATAGGCACCAACAAACATATTCGTCAGTAAAGCCAACAATCCAAAATCCTAGTGTGCGCTACTAACACAACAAAACCTATCAAATGAAATGTTGCATTCAGTTAAGATTTGGCGATCAGAGGAGCAGATGTACTGCATTTGGTATCAGAAATGCATGCAACACTTGACCGTATCAGTAAAATGTCGTAGACATGAAAGGTTTTGCAACAGATTTTCCAGATTTAACCACAAGTGAGTTAGAAACTCACTTCGGTGAGTCAGACGGCACCTCTCATGCTCATAGCTACACTTTTATCCTGATCCAAAAGTGGCCATAGTTGGTTGAAATCGGCCACATTTCGTGAACCACTCCGGCCCAGAGACGAGATCACGTGTCGCACAGCACAGCTTTCTGTCTGAGTTTGTCATCTAACACTGATACAAGCAAAAATACCTGACAGACGTTCATAATTTTCGGTTAGTGTTCTCCGAACAAACTGTGACTGAGGACAGTTATAAACAAGACAAACCGTCGCGTTTCTGTCCGCTCTGTCAAGAGTAGCGTTTCTTCAACCATTTGCTTCTCTACGCACACAGAATCAGTGTCAATATATGATATCCATTGCTGCGATGAGTGAGGACTCCAGCATTTGCTTTATCCGTGCAAAACATACCGGACTGTGTCAGTTGCCGACTACAGGAACAATGATGCAGTCGACTCGTTATCGCGGATAAATTTCACATGATGTATTTTTGTTAAACACTGTGCCAGATCATCCCATTGAGGTACCAATAACGAAACGATGTACGTCCAAAAGTAGGTAGATAGGAACAACGCATTGGCTTCGAAATGGTTGAATGAAGGCGGACAGCACCAGTCGGGTACTCGTTACATTGGAATTGGTGATAACACCCAACCAGTCACAAGAACGTCGGATGAAACACACCATTAACATAAGACCAGGCGTGTTTATGTTTAAGTTATGCCTGCTCCACCAGTGATTTGACTCTCGATGGAAAGAGTCAAAAACAAAGAGAAACCTGCAATGAATGTACCCCAGAGATATTGAAAGAAAATCGGTCAAGAATAACAAGAAAAACGATCAAGCAGGTAATTGGCCGACCCTGATCATTTACGCACTCAGAGAACAAACGTTTGCCTGAACGACGAGACTGTGAACAGCTCACGAATGTAGCCGCACATAAATTCATGGCTGTTGACCAAGGTTCATCTGCATTCTTCTGACAAGCATTCCAAATCTCATTCCAATGTTTAAAGAAGGAGGAAGGAGAGCGATTCGCTGTTGTTGAGGTCGAACAGATGTCCAAGGACCTTTGCAGAACTTCATCATCGAACACGTTCTTGGGCGTCTTATTTCCTGCTGGGATCCAGCCTATCGGTGGGGCAGTGAATGTAGCAGACAGAGCACATGTGGTGCTTTGATGTAGGCTGCTGACCAGCTGTGCTAACTGAGCGGCAGCTTCGCGAGCTATCTGATGAAAGTGTTTGGAGTTCTTTAGGGGAAAGTCTAATTGCTCACTCTCGAGAATGGGGGACGCTATAAGACAGCGGGGGAAAAGAGTAAAACTACAGTTAGTGGTCCGTTTACCCAACACAAAAAGAACAGATCAGGAGAATAGTTTTGCATCGCCATTCACACAGCAACAAAATTGTTGAACGCATCAACATGGAGAACAACGGGTAATTGAATATGAATACACCGGACGTGCGACCTGTGAAGAATGATCACGTTTTAAAAGGAAACCTTATGCATAAATCTGCCACATATGAGAAAAGCCAAGTTAAAAAATAACAGTTGACTTTAATGGCTAGGATATACACCAGGACTGAAATAGCATAGCAACCATTCACTAGAGCAAACGGGTTCCAAACCTGTATGTATATGTCACCAAGATTGTCTTGCGATTCCATTTGTCAGATCACATGACACCAGTTGACCATCAGTCCGCATATCGTCTATGCTGCTTGCATGGTGTTATTTTTACTGAACACTTTTGGGTGAAGCCCAGAAACATAATCGTGTGTTATTTAGTAGGTGAAAAATATTTTTTTTTAAAAAACAGTGTACGAAAATAGAAACGGCATTTATGGTGAGGGAAATGGTGAATCGATTTGATAAACTTGACCCATTCACAAAAACAACAGTCCAACGGACAAGAGAGAGGCTTGATCTCCAGAATGAAGGAACATTTACCTAAATGGGTACAGAAGTCCGTGTTACCGGAGAATGGCAATGTTTCTGAAATGCATAAACAGCCTGTTTCCTCAGTCGCCAGACACGTCTTGACCACCGGTCATGCTATCGATCCATTTTGTGCATTCAAAATCCTGTTGCTGAAGCAGTTGCAATTAATCAGCTCAAACCAGCTCTCTGTGTTCAGAAACAACTGTTCGTGAACCTGACCCTTCCCTGGACTTAATGTCTTATCCTAACTCGCTTATTGATTTTCCACCCCTCAAATCGATTGTTTTAAATAAAGCCCACCCATGTTATTGTAAGTTTGGTACTGATGAGTCAATACGAAATGCTTGCATCTATCAGTTTTCATGTTCTATCTGCTTTGTTCCAACGGACAAGTGTTCATTCCAGTTACAGGTTTGATTCCGTTATCCAATTATATGGCGGGGCTCGAGATAACCTGGTGCTGTGATGAGATGGCCAAAGTGAAGGACCTCGTTGACACATAGTAGTGCGGGTTGGGTTTGGGCGGTTGATCTTCAACGTGCATACAACATAGGTATTTCGTATGGAGACGAACAGTCCGTGGTGTACAATCTGAGAACTTCATATAAACTTGCAGTACGACAAGGTACGCTGATTTAAATTTACACACCAAATGAAACGCGGTAGAATTGGTTTCCATTTTAGACATCGTGCAACAAAAGGAGCCACTACTCAGTTGGATACCGTTTAGCTAACAGGAGCTGTCAAGGTGATTGAGGTTCGGGTAAAATACTTTAAAGTTAACTGACTGACGGTTAATTTCTGATTCATTTGTAGTTAGGCAGGCTCAGATAAGTAACAAAAACCAGTCGAAACTCACGAGGCTCTGTACACACATGTTTTCGCTGAGGCTTTTGCGGTCCGTTCACAGGCAAATCTGGTAAATTCGATGTCGCCACACGGCTCGCTTCCTTAACACGACAACCCGAATCACCGAACGCACGGCCAAGTGAGCGATCTGTGGAATGAGTCGACAGAAGAGTAGCACGAGGGGAACTTTCATCGACGGAGTTCGAATGAGAGGAAAGACATACAGGACCTGGCCGATATTGGTCTCCGAAGGCCGGCAAGCACGCCTTACTGGTTGAAAGCGTTTCACAATCAACATCGGTTGAAGTTACCATGCAATCGCTGAATTTATCGGACCCGGTTGCGGAACGTAATTTACGAACGGAAACAAGGATAGTTCGAAGACGAACTGCTTCTGTCCGAGATGCATTCAATGCATTCATTAATTCTTCAGTGCGACATTTCATTGCCTTCTCACGATCGAGTGAAGAAACGTTCAAATCCCGAATGCGAGTTCGTAGTGATTCGACTAATTCTGAGAGTTCTAGTTCCCTGGCCTGGACGCACAGAAAAACGAGATTAAGCCTTATGAAAGTGGAAAAACTAGTCTCAATAGCTTACCCAAATGTTCGGGATAAAAAATAAATACCAATATGAGAAATTCAGCGTGAACGGTGTAGACGGTAAATAAGTGTACGTATCAAATATTCCGGAAGCAGTTAGTCGGATTAAGCGTCGCTTATGTCAGAGGTTTCTTCGGAAGGGAAAAACCACTTTTACAAGTGGGGAACACTTGGAACAGAAGTAGAACGATAATGATCGTACTGCAAACACTGCTCAAATGAAGATTAATGCTGACGACAGAATCACTGTTGGGAGGCGAAACAGTGAACATGCAATGAACCTGGTTTGCAACCTCAGACACAGTGACAAAATAATTAGGCTCAGAGTATCACACCAAGCCGCAGTGAGGCAGAAGTAGAGGCGTGGGATTGGCACAGAATGCGGGAAAAGAGAACAGGATTCTCAGGAGCCGCAGGTGTCAAGTTCAAATCACCCAAGGTGGATTTGATGGAATGTACGACACGAGCCAGTACACATCCTAAGAGCAACGTGGAACGGCTATGAAGATGAACAGTACAGAGAAGCTGAGATGACACGAACAAAAAACTTAGAGGTGAAGTGAGAATGGACAGACAAGACGGTAAATCAACCTAAATGAATGGGGATTGTTGAAAAGGGATAGAGGATAAACATTTTCCACAACCGCTGAGTGACAGAACGTAGGGACACAAAGTGCACTCAATCGTTCTTGTAAAGACATACGTCCTTTCATCGACATATTTACCGAAGCTTGACAGACACCATCTTGGCTTTTGAGATGTGATTGTTAATCGCTTGACTTACATCCTCATTATCACTTAGGTGAACAAACTTATTGGCTATCTCTAATGAATCACCAGCAAGGGTGAGTCGGAGCAGACACCTGTAGATTTCGAACAAGCACTGCATTTCTAGCGGGCGAAACACAACCCACAACAATAAACGCATATTCCGAATCCGCTTACTGCACTGAAAGAAGTCTGCGACCAGTCGCGATCCAACTTACAAAGTTCACCACTTGGGAGAGTTCGACTACACCGGAGTATTGACCTTCTAACGCCATCACCGAAATGCTATCCAAGCCGAAGTTGAAGAGAAAGGATGGTGGAGAGTGGGACATAGCTAGTGATCAAGAACGGATCCATTAGTTGCTATGAGGGCCGATTGGATAAAGCTCGAACGAGCCTAACATACTTGTCACGCATGTCCTTCTACGGAAGAAAAAAGAAAACAGCTTCGCTAACAAAGGCAAACAACTCAGTAATGTCTAGCAAAACAACTAAGATGTAAATCCGTTAATGCCGTCACGGTGAGACTGGACCTTGACGTGGTGTGACGGCTTGCGCATCTCTATGACCTTTTGGGCTAAACTGGACACAGTTACTCATACCAGGCAGGCCAACAGGTAGAGGTCTGACAAACCACAGTCTCCTGGTCCTCCAGGTTGGGGGTTGGAAGATGGTTGGCATCTCTTCCTGAAAAACGTACCATTTCTGGTACACCGCCACCCACCCGCTGCCTTGCGGTACAGGCTTTTGAGCCAAAGGCTTTGGTTGAGAACCCTAATCGTTCTCCTGTCTAGGTCTGGGCGTCCTGGCAGTATCTCAGCCCACACACAACCACAACCATGATGAAATCCGTTAATGGTATCTGTCAGAGAAGTCTCCAACTGTCCGAAAATATCGTTTTACTTGTCTAGCAAAAGGCCCAAAACATAGCTATTCCAAGCATCTTTCATATTGGGTACGGTTATGTGATTCTGTGCCTATCGCGAGCGTTTCTGACCTTTCGCTACTAGTTTTGGCATCCTGTCTACACACAGGTCTTCTGATTGCGGCCTCGCTGTACTGTCTAAACATCTGGTCCGCTTTTCGACTTTGCTTTCTTATTCGTCACAAACTCTACAGATATGAACGAGTTTGTGGCTAAGTTGCCTTCGCATTGAGCAACATAATAAGGTTCTGTCTGAAAACCTTCTTGCCTTCGTGAGTTAGTCTTGGATGATTGGGTTGACTAGAAATTTGACAGTTAGTTCGTTGCTCGATGAAGTTATCCGTTGTTCCCCTATCTACTACATCATTTTCCGTCGTTCCTTTACCCGCCGTGTTGTTAACCGTTGTTCTATTATTTGTTATAATCAAGTTACACCCACATTGATCGTAGAGCCTCTTACAACAGTAACCAAAGTCAACCGGTTAACGGGAAGTAAAATCTTTACTGGCAAACCCACATTCCGAGCGGCAACCGGAGTTCATTCTGTATTTAAAACATGTAAGGCGGAGGAAGTCTACCAAGAATCAAAGTGACTGAGATCTCGGACAAGACTCGTTAATTTAAGCACAACGGTCATGAGCCTGACAAGAAATTCCTGCGGTCCGAACCACCGCTCACCTCAACCGCGAAGTGAAATAAACCAGAAGGAAGAATACTAAAACGGATAAAAATGGATAAGCCAAGGTTAAGGGAAACAGGAAATGACACGAATGCAGGCACCTTATTAGCTGCAGTGATTTGATATCCAGGATAGCATTTCTAACCAAAAATTTGAGTGAACACGAGGACTCCAATCAAGCAAGCAACGTTTACCAATGTTACTCGGCGGAACAGTCAGGACCGTCATATTTAACGACGCCGCCAGTGCAAGACCATCAAGCGCAGCAGATCAACGACAGGTGTTTTCAGTAAATAAGGTCCGGTGCGAACGTTCAACCAGCGTACCGAGTCCGTGACCCAGACATCGCATGCAACCTGACTAGAACACCAGCCGATTGCGTACATGAAGCATACGAAATACACATTGACAAACAGCCTCGTCGCTCTTATGAGCATTCCGATCGATGTGGGCTACTTGGCGAAGCCAACAATAGTCAAGCGGAGTAAGTCTGTCGACATGCTACTTTACCGAACCAGAGAATAAATCAGAACGTACACAGGCATTATATACCCTTTGTTCTAGCGACAACGGAGCGTAATTTCGACATCACAGGTGACGCAGTTTGGCAAGTGCAACTCGCATTTTTGCTACTCTCGCTGAAAGCCCATCGACTTAATTACGAGTGGGAGACATGGTGCTACCCAAGGAGGTGAAACGGTTTACAGACTCAAGTGGATTGTCTACGGTAGAGAACATGGGAGTCCGACTGCTTCAGTAGAGAAGCAGCACTTTGCACTTTGAAGGTTGGAAGCGCATTTCAACCCGGTCATTCACTTTGTCCAGTACGGTCGGCATTTCTTTGGCAGAAAGACCAAGCGAGCCAATGTCATCCACACACTCTATGTCCATCAACTTAGCACCAGGACAGAACTGAACACAACGTCACCGGTCACCGAAATACCTTTCAAAATGTCATCCACGATTAAACCTAACACGAAGAGGGAAATGGAACATTCTCGGTGAACACCACCAAGACTGATGAACATTCGAGACAGTTCTCATTTTGCTTTCACAGTGAATATTTGGTTGACTACGGATTCATATGTTTCTCACGCAATCCCTTGAAAAAAGACAATTTCAGAGAACGCTACGAAAAATCCAGTCCAGGGATGTCTTTAGGCCTAACAAGATCAAGACCGTCGGCTGTCCGTAAAAGTGGTAATGCTTCAATACCCATCACAGAGTCAAAATGTGGTCAAAACACCCTCGACTGGATCAGAATTTGGCCTTTTCTTCGTGTATCTGACTTCAGTTGAGCCCAGTGAGCAAACGTACAATGAGGTCAGTGAGTAACTTGGACGCAACAGTCACTAGACTGACGTATTTGTGCTCGTCAGAGAATTTTGGGCTCAATTTTTAAAAACTAGAAATACTGTTTTTAAGCACCAATCACGAAGTATCTCTTTGGTTTCCCGAACCTGGTCGAACAGCTTTGTTATGCTTCATTAGCTCCGTGGACACTTTGCCAATTCGGTTTAGCTGGCTGGCGATAGGGGAAACAATATCTCCAAACACGGTCTCACATTGACTTGAAAGCACACACAACCAAGAATCATGGAAACCAAGTGTTATTTCCAGATTAGACTTGTTCCATCTAATTCGACTGTTCGACTAGATGATGCTCATGATTTTGCGCGAGCTTTTAATTAACTTTCGATTCAGTTCCCGGCGGCCGTCATCATATTCAGAACCAGATGGATCCGCTCGATGCTTGTCCGTAAAGTTTGCCGGAGTGACCGAAGTCCAACTGTCGCAATCACATAACGCTTTCGGAAAATACCTATTCACAACAACCTTTCATAGCTGTTCTGTTTTCAGTGTTTGTTAAGTGCTCTCATTTGATTCGGGACAAACGATATAATTACCGTTGGCGTCCGATGAGCGTTCTTTGCACTTTAGTCACTTGAAAGCATTTATAAGCGTATGATTTCTGAGAAAATGACAAAACAAAACCGGCACAATATCATGACTTGAGTCAAAGCGGTTGCTCCGAAATGCACAACGTTTAACAGGGTAGCGTCATCAATAACTGACTGCTACCTAACACAGGATGCGTACGGTGGTCTCCATGAGAAAATGAAATACGGCGCTCGAATTATGGAGTCATACGTTTTCTTTTTTGAAGAAGCGAGTCAAATGAAAGGGGCACCAAGAATACGGATATAAGCAACATATGCATCGCACTTGCACTCAATGTGTCAGCGACTCCAACTACGTCCGAAACCGACGTCTAAATACAGTTCAATACCAAATATAGTGTCAAAAGTCCATGTTTCATGAAGATCACATTCTGAGTCAAAATTTACTTTTCCAAATTTTTCCACGTGATTTTTGAGATGTTGCACGGTTTGTTAGGAAAGCCATAGTAACATTTGACCATACTTGGTGGACAGCATGCAGAAAACGAAAATGGGTAGTGTATTGAGATTGGACAAGGACGATTTCCTGAATGGAGAAGGGTTAGTCACTCAGAGTTCGCAAGAAAGCTGCGAGAGACGGAATTGTGATCGATCGGCGCCAACCAACCAGCAACGATCAGCTGCTGTTTGAATACATACCAGATTCAAAACGAGTTGCTCGATGCAAGGCCGTGGAACACACCAAAAAACTGGCAAATCGAGACGCAAGAACGTTTGCGGCCCAACAGCAATCGCAAATACTGTTTCTGTATAAAAAAGGGCTGTGTTCCAACAAACTGATGTTGTTTATTGCCGCTCAGACTATCATCGTTCGGGTTTTCTCGATTCGATAGCACAGTAAGTGACAACCAGTAGCCTTGGATTCGTGTGGGTACAGGGTGAACACTATTCACATCTGGTCCAGGATAACATCAACATGAAGTCTACCGGCTACTATCATTCCTACATGCTTGGGTTTCCATTTTAGATTTCCCAGGGGGATTTTACAAGGGACAGTTCAGCTCACGTGAATAGTAGCAAAGACGGAATCGCACCACCAGAATTTCAACACTGACAAGCTCCACAACCGAGTCAGGAGAGCGGACGCTGGCTTTGCATGTCAATGTTGAAGTGCATACAATGTTTGGTCTGCATTCCTCAGCTGTATTGTCCAACTATGTTCCAGAAGTCAAGATCGATTGGTGTTGGTTGATCCCGCTCGGTTAGGAGGCCAGTCAATGTAGGTCCTCGTAGTGTCAAGATAGTGCAACGTTTCAGGTTTCACTGCTTGGATAAAATTCCGAGTGTGCAAGCTGCGATCATTTATTAATTATTTCTCGTTTATAGCAAACAGGTCCCTGGCTGCCAACCAGTAACTGAATGAACTAATTTTAATGAAACACAGATACGGCCATGAATATGTATGGTGATAAACTCGTATGTGTTCGGCTCTGATAAGTAACGAGTAGATTCCACCATAAAGATTTATGGCCAGATATGGTCCGTCAAAAAATATTCAGCCCTCATGCAACCCAGAAGGTCATATGGTAGCGAGCACTTTTGGATCTGAAAGCCAAAAATTTTAGAGAATTATTCACCTAAATTGTGGATAGAAGTGAAATACTGAAACAAGCGATCCAGTTTATCCATATGGTTTTAAGGCAACCAAAGAGTCTTTATACAAAATGAATACAAACAGAAGCGGGGAAATTATAACTACTACTGTTGAAAGGAGAAAAAGCGATGATGTCTACTTCAAACTGAATGTAGGCAAAATGAATGTGTACCTTGAATATTACTGCGGCTTCCGCTTGGGCAGCTTCCTTCGACTCAACAAACCTGGAGTTACAATCTGCTTCCATGCGCTCCATTTCAGCTACCGCCATCTCTTTCGCCTCCGCATCCTCCAGTAGTAGAGAACAATCAACACGATTGTCTAAATAAGCATCGATATGTTGCATTAACCGATCTCCCGCCTTGCTCCGTAGTTGCTTTTAGGGTTAATTTGAAATAGAATAAATTAGGTGGAGGGCGCCATGTAACAATCTATTGATGAGTTAAAAGGAAAAGTAACGACAAAAAATTAATCCCCGTAAAAATGTCACGGCAGCCAAGTGGAAATTGTGATCGGCCGCCAACCACGCGGCTTTAGAGTTGAGCCCGGTGGATATAATCGCTTTTGTCTAGATTTGAGTAATCTGTCAGTATTCAGCAAACATGTGATTTAGGTCACATGGTATCGAATGCTTCCTGATGTAAAAGCTGGAAAGTTGTCATTCCTGTTGGGGCAGGCCAGAATACCGACTTTTGGTATTACGGTAATACAGACACCGCAGAAGGCAGTGGACGACAGAAGAACGTAGGAAAACAGAGGCACCCTCGAATTACCACGTTGTCTGCGGTCTTCGTGGAAACAGGCAGATGGACAGTCACAAGCAAAATAACTAAGGGTGAACCTAGGGTATTTCATGCAGGTCCATCCGGTAAATACCACACATCACTCTCCTATGAGCGACCATTCCCAGAAAACGTGAAAACCGATCACTTTAGGGTTAGTGGACATTGTGAGGGGACCATTACCCTTACCTTCTCACAAACCGCATGTGAGTATTAGAGTGGTACACGATGTATTTTTGTGGTTCTGACGGTACAGCCAATCTTCGAATTTAGGATGTAACTCGATAAATGCTCGTGTCGAGATGCTTTACAGGTCTACAGATGTATTCACACCTACAGACAAGCAAATCGGTAGGCAATGCCGAAAAAATGAAACGGGGACACTGGTTTCTTTCTGAACGTAGATGGAACACTTATCCACGAGGACTAGTCGAACGGGGTTACATTTACGTTTGATCGATGTATGTAAACACTGTTATATTAGAGATGGAATAATGTCACCATTAGAAGGTGCAGCATCACAAGCGGATTTAAGAAGATTGGTAATCGGATTAACTCCTGTAGACTGGGGGCCGCAATATTGTTGAGTAAAAGTTGGTAGGTGTCGCTCTCCAACTAGGATCTCGAGTGGCAAACTCGGCAGATTTCCCGTCAAAATAGGTTAAACTCTATGAAACAAAAGCCTGATGGAGCCATGTTTCCATGCAATTGATGCGAAGCTCTCACAGTGCAAACAAACGTTTAGATTTCCGACACGTCTGAAAATAAGAAGCACCAGTTCTGTTCAGTTTCAAGAGTGAACGTTATTTTACTATATAAACTGGTCAACAGCCGATCAAAAACACCGTTACTTGCACTTACCTTTGAAAATACTGTCTAAACATCATCCATGAAACGAAGGGTGTCGAATTCCCAACTGGTCTTAGTGAAAACCACGTTGCAACTGCACCTGTTTGTTCACGAAAAGTATCGTTGAACATAAACTGGATCACAGGCGTACACAACTGTCGTAACCTCACTGTGGGGTAGACGCGAACACTGTAAATAAGCCCATCAAACAGAAAATCTATGAATGATGACTCCACATCAAACAGTCATTAGCCGGTGTTTGAGATTGATGGTGGAAACTAATGTAGTGAGGATAGACGGTAGCACTATACTACTTACACCACTATTCAGTAGCAGCATGGATCGAAATGATCGCGGACAAATACAGGAGAGATATGGGAAGGATCACTGGAAAGCAGCATCACGTGGAACAGCTTTCGTTACATGAGGGAACTGAGACTTGATGCCCAAAGCGACCGGAACACCCTCAGATCAGTGTGGTGTGCAAATGAGTGTTTTTGTTCGTAGTCCCGTTGAGACGCATAACTCGTGTATCGGTTTCCCCAGATAAACAACTTCTGTGCCATCCACCTTTTCGGTTCACAACACTATTCGAACAAACCCTAGGGGATTCTTCAGGATGCACATGACTTGACGACTCACATGTTCAATCGGATCGACTGGCCACTGAGTGAGTTGATGGTACGGAAAACAATTCATGGATAATACTGGCCGTACGGGCACACTGGGATAGTGCGATCTAGGTGGCAGCTGTTTGAGAATACTTCGATCGATTAACACTTTCCCACATAGGCGCTTGGTTGACTCAGCGTTCAGAATATTGAGTCAATCGAACGGAAAGGTAGAGGGAACAAAAGATACTCACGACAATCCTTGAATTAAGCTTGTTGAAATATGCGAACAAAAAAGAGTGCAACCCGCCCAGGGCAACGCTTGTTCACTAGCAGAAAGAGAATACTTCTCGTAGTAAGTGCTTCACTTTACCCAGCGATGAACTCGTGCACCCAACTGTGAGACCGCCCACAAGAGTGAACATTACGACAGAAACCCCACTAACAATGGGTCAATAAAAGCAATAACACTTAAAAGTGGATAAGAGATATCGGTGCAACCTATACCACGGATTGATAAACATTAAAGTAAAGGGACTATCAAAGGAAAAAGGAATGAAAGAAGTTACGATTTCAGAGTAAGCAACAACGTGGTTCGGGGGAATCGGGTTCCATTGAGGCAGCGCTGGTAGAGGGAAGAGGAATTGGATGGGGACATAAGACCCCCAGAAGATACACCTGCTGACGATGCTAACAGCAAATCAACAGCAGACGGTGACAGAAGTTGTGTATATATTATGGATGAGCTAGCGAAAAAACGGAAAAGGAAGGATGTAATGGTAACTAAAGCCGATTATTGGTTAGGACGGAAGCAACCTTAAGACCATCGGCGAAGCCAGACATACCCGCCAAAAATCAGGCGATTGGTGACCAAACGATGATGTGAAGCGATTACTGAGATCGAACACGACGACCAACACCACATAATCAACAGTACGCCGCAAACCTAGTTGCGACATTAAATCACAAATCAAGAAATTGCACGAAATCCAATGAAAATAAGCCAACCCACTGCCCAACTGGAATGGCCGAACGATTTGGTCGACGAATTTGAGTACTCGTTATAAAAAAAGCTCTGTTGTGCACTGTATTAAACTTTAATCGCAGCCGAGTCTTGGATTTTATTTCACAGAGGGCTATTCAACAATGACAGGACGAAGGAATCCGTCCTACGGAAATTCCACACTACCGTACCCGTTAGTTCCAATAAGCAAAATGTACACCAAAATCGAGCGTCTCGGTTTCCCCATTAATAAGCCGTCATATGCACGATAGGTCTGCTAACATAAAAAACGGATATATCGACGTGTTGTGGATACAAAAGACGCTCGACTTGCGAATTTGCTTGGAGCGGAAAATCCAGTGCATTTTGTGCTAAAGCATAGGACAGCGAACAGGTAAACTCATTTGCACGGCTGATTTGTAACCGCACACAATGGACAGCAGTGCATCGTCCGTCACGGTGAGACTGGACCTTGACGTGGTGTGACGGCTTGCGCATCTCTATGACCTTTTGGGCTAAACTGGACAGAGTTACTCATACCAGGCAGGCCAACAGATTGAGGTCTGACAAACTACAGTCTCCTGGTCCTCCAGGTTATGGGTGGAAGATGGTTGGCATCTCTTCCTGAAAAACGTACCATTTCTGGTACACCGCCACCCACCCGCTGCCTTGCGGCGCAGGCTTTTGAGCCAAAGGCTTTGGTTGAGAACCCTAATCGTTCTCCTGTCTAGGTCTGGGCGTCCTGGCAGTATCTCAGCCCACACACAACCAT
>QNGE01000207.1:186413-197045 GCA_008508345.1 Paragonimus westermani
CCGTGGGTCGTGTTCGTCTCCCGGGCTGGGGTCCTCGCGACTCACAGAGTCGGTGGTTGGAGACACTAGGTGAGATGGCGGCTAATCGAGCTCAGTGGCGTGAATGTTGTTGTTGTTTGTCCGATTTGTCTGTGAAGTGAGTGCATTTACTGACGCGGGGCAGTGAAATCCGTAAGGAAGCTGTCTCACTGATGACGCCCTACTCTCACTTGCAGCTCGGTTGTTTTTTTGCAAGGTGTAGGCACCTTGATGCTGAATGTTTGAATAGGGATGTAGTCATTTTCAGTAGTTAAGTCCCTTCCCGTCCCCTTCTTTTTTCCTTTTGTCCTATATATATATATATAAATATATAGGGTTTGCTTTTTCTTCATGGTTGTGTGGCAGTTAAGCATTGGTGTGAACCACGGTACCGCATTCAACCGTCTAAAATTCACACAATGGTGGAATTTACCATCGGACTTCTTCACCGGGAGAACAGACGAGTCGTACGGACTGTTGGCATGTTCGACAACATCCTCATCCAGCATGTTCTCTATTTGCCTTTCCACTTCCTCTTCAAGATCAGCCGGTATCCTACGGGTCCATGACGTCGAAATGTTCCGGTTGTTGGGACTTCATGTGCAATCCGGTTGCAGAATCCGGACGGATCATCGTCGTTCGTGAATAATTCAGCGTATTTCTCGGTCGTGCACTGGAGCAAGGGAGCTGCGTAAATCGGGGATTTTAGCCGTGCGCACTTGGCTGAAACTAACCTGTTGCTGCCCTGTGAGTGTCACCGAACCGTGCCTGGTTGACCGTTTCTCAGGCTCCAGGGCAATCACGGCATCCGTTGCAACGAGAAAATCGGTTCCGAGGATCGTTTGCCTAGTTTCCGGGGGCAATGAGACGGTGCTCCACGATATCATCGCCAACACGCACCCCACATTCTTTCACGTCATCGACCAGCAGGTTGTGACTTCCAACTGTCAGTGTTTTGCTTCTTCCCTCGAGCATTGAGCAAAATAGCTTCCCACAGGCAGTCTTGATTCTGACAAGTGCGTCCTCTTCCAGGAACGTGCGGACGACTCCATCTTCGAACGGCTGCCACCAGGGTATCTTCGTCCTTATATTCGTCACGGCACCAACCTCGACCTCAAAGGATGCTCGGCCTGCGAAGTTGTTTCTTGCACGAAATCTGTTGGAATTTACTGGAAAACATGGGACCGCGAATGCGTACATTCATATACGGAGGAAGGCGTATGCTATACAACATTTGCAAGCCACTTTTCGGTTTGTTCTCAGTGCCATCGAGATTAGACAGAAGATCTCGTTTTATTGAGACCACAACAATCAAGGACGTTCTCTACGAATTCGTGGATGGAATGTGCACAAGTTATGGAGGAAGACGAAATCCGACTTCACTTTAACCACGCCCATTGCTATCATTCTGCATGGCCTCTTGAGTTGCACCAGTAATACAATGCACAGAATGAGGTTTGAGGGTTTTACAACGCTCCTTTCTGGAGATAATTTTGGTTAATGCCATGAATTCACATTTTCCGTTTTTCCGGGTCATTTTGTCGCCACTATGGCAATTTAATAGGGACATGTCCGAAGTCTTCAGCGCACGACAAATTCGCTATTCTCCAAGCTCGGAGAAGCTTATCAAGTTGCTGTAGGATGAACAACGATCCGGTCAAAAAGGTATGACTTCATGTACGACTACGTCGTTTATGGCGCCTTATTGTCCAATTCACAACTAACTTTATATGCGTTCTAGTTAAAAATGGAATAGTATTTAGATGCTTAAATCTTACGCATGTGCCGTTCCAATGTTGCCGCAATATATACACAAAAGGTTGAGACTAATACATTTTGCAGTGTTCATCAAGAGCTGAATAAAACAGCCGTCTAATTCCCAAAAACACAATTACCCCCGATTTGTGAGAATCCATTTCAGAGAGCTCGTGTGTAATCCTCACACTATCGAATAACGACTGTATACTGTTCATATCCACTCTGAAACCTTGGAAATTGTGTTAATGGGACAGGTGGCGTTATATGCAGTTACGGGGAATTTGTCACAGCCAAAGTAGACTTTACAATGGGATTCTTAATGAAATCTACTGAATGGACTCAAGTTTTTCAATTACCTTAATGAAAATTCAGAGACCCAAAACAATAAGTTAAAAAAACAGTGAGCATTCACGTCGCACCCGAGAAGCATATCTTCATGTTTTGCACCGGAAAAATTAGGTGGTTGGGGATAGCTAGAAAAGAAATGCAGCCGACAAGCTACTTCTGAATACAAACAAAAGATTACAAACGAAACGTAAGAATAGTTGAGATATCAGTTATTGGTGCCACAGCCAGTAGCAAATGTCGGACTGAAGGTTAAATCCAAGTTTAACTTGTTAGTGTGGAGGTCTATGGGACGAGCAACACTAAAAAATCATTAAATAGCCACATATTCATCAAGGACGCAGAAGAGCTGCGGCAAACTATTAAAGAGCACAACTTAGAGACCATAATTACCAATTGAGCGAGAGAGTAAGCAACACAGTTTGTATATATATATATATATATATATATATATATATATTGCAGACATGCAGTTTGCAATTACCTCCACAAAACTACCGTACAATTAGATGGCAAGCGAACAAAATAGACGGTAGAACTGGGCCGTAATCTCCACACTAAGAGCAGTCTTAAGTGAAAGAATGTAACAGGATCGGTCTGACCACATTCATGTTAGTCAGAAAAATGCATGTGGTGTGCACACACCAAAATAAGCGAAAATGGTCTCAAACAGGGAGCTCACCTTCAAAGTCTCATCCAAACCGAGCAGATAAAGCTCGTATTGCAAATAAACACGAAGGTTAATGTTTTCAGGTGAGTGCACCACTACATTGAAGAACTGAACGCAAGCAATCTGTTGGTTAAACGGAAAGTAGACAAAACCACTGAGGCAAACCGTACGGGACAGAAAAGCAGGTGGATCGCTATTGTCAGGATTATAAGCAAGCAATATTTAAGAAACTAACACTGCGAAAAGCATGGAGACGTATTCACGTTCAGTGGCTGTCGAACGTTAGCATGGAAAAGTGATGTTAAGCGTCCATTGATTGATAAGGATAGCACTGGTTATCAGTGTTTCAATTTGGATGTGAAGCGCCTGCGATATTTCGAAGTAAGCACAGACTTAAGTGATCAACAGAGCACCACGAATAATAGATAGGATATACCACCGAATTAATACCTGATATAATTTCGAATGTATTCACTGTGCGCAGCAGTGATCAAAATCAGGCATCGACGTCATATTCACAATGATTTCAGGTCATGTAAGTCTATCATTACTGAGTGAACCACTGGTTCCCAATAGGGTAAACCAAGAAAACTACAGTTTTATTGTCTCCATCTTCACTTTCTACTTCCTGTGCACCTAACCATGCTTTAAAGCCCAGATCATTCCCACGTCAAGTGTCCGCGCTCTCTGGAAACTGGGTTGGCAAGAGGTTCTCATCAATATCCTATCGAGATTATAACTGGACTTGTGCAGTCCTCAAATTGAAAGATTTCGATCCTAGCGCAGCCCTTTGCCTGAATTAGCCTCTGGATAGAGTCATCGATCAGCAGTTCTTCTTCCGAGTATCTGGTGGGGACGGACTTAAAACTAGTGATCAAGTTGCAGTGGGAATCACACAGAACTCTGAAACAGAACAGAGTCTGATCGACAAAATCCCAGTGAGTGGTTACCTGTGTGCCGTCAGACCCTACAATTCAGTCAAAATTCATCGACACAAACTAAAAAGACTGTCTATTTTTCATATCTGCACATGCTCAAAAAGACAATAGTTCACATTCTGTCAACAACGTCTTCCACTATGCCCTCCTCGATATCACAGGACAGACTACGTACTCCGACATCCTTATGCTCGCTGGCCATAGGAACGCACAACCTGGTCGTCACACACCAGATAAGAAGCGGCTAGACAATACGCTTGGTGTCCGGACTCGACGGACTGACAATGAGGATAGACCACCACAGTTATACGCACCTCATGGACTCCATCTACTGAGAAGCATACTTCAGCATAAACGAGGACAATGCGCCCATACAGAATACCCTGTGAAACTTAACCACGGATGCCAACTGATCACATCGTACTCACCTATCGGAGGTGCCAATTCAATGAAGATTGTCAAGCACTTTGGAGCAACCACCTTGACTCAAACCATGCTACTGCTCTTGCTCGTTCCATTGTACCGTCTAATCAGAGATCACCTGCTCGTGGACATGGAATAATCAGTTGAAAATCGAATGACGAAGGTATACAGAACGTCCATCAAATAATACTGCCGGCAAAACTACCCGAATGAAAATGGTGCAGCGATCCAAATAAGCACCGGGAAGGGATCTCAACAGTTACGAGAACTTCTTCCGAAAACGTATAGTACAAAGAAACATCGCACATTCGACAGAACTGGGATTTTACGGATTCAGCAGAACGTGTAAACAAACGTCAACTGATCCACCCCAAAAGTCCAAACACGACACACACACACACACCTCCGTGAACTGGAGCGCAAATTTACGAACAGTGTGTGTAATGGCCGTGACGCCTACTTCCCAGAATAGATCGAAAAGATACAAAAAATATTCGTATCAAGGAAGAGCCGGGTGCTGTTTTCCGTGATTTGAGGTTGCACAGGCTGTCGACAAGCTGTTAGTGTGACTATAAATAAGAGAAGTAGTTCAAGAACCCAGTGCTTCGCAGCGATTAGACAGATCAGGTGAACACTTTGAGGAACAGTTCCATCTGGTCCCAGCAAACTCATTCAGCTGTGTATGATGAAGAGTGTGTGGTTAGATATGACATTCTAGACGATTTCTCGTCAGAAAATGAGCTAGCGTAAAATTTCTAACTAATGAAACCTTGCGAAACTCGACGTCCACGTATTCTTTCTCTAGCGCTTTCCAAGGATGGTGAGGAGAGACCGCTTTCGGAATTGACTACACTCCCCCGCTCCATACAGAGGACTGAAATGATGCCCCATGACTGGTGCCTACCAAAAATGGTTGCTTTATTTTTTTCCGCTCCAGCCGTTTCCCTCCTTTCCACTTTGTACTTCCGTTACAACCAGAATGAAACTTGGCGCGGTGGGTTGACTTGCGCATATCGATGACCAACTGAGCTAAACTGGATGGTGTGAGGAACGCAACAGCCGAGTCACTTACGTCAAACAAATCGGCAGAGGTCTGGTAAACCACACCCTTCCAGTTCTCAAGGCTAGAAATTAGAAGATTGGCATTTTCTCCGGGAAAAAATTACCTGTTTTAGTACACAGTCACTCACCCGCTGCATTGCAACACAAGTTTCTGAACCAAAGGCTTCGGTTGAGAACCCTAATCGTCTTTCTATCCACATCTAGGCGTCCTGGAAATACCTCAACCCGTAAACTACCACGAATGTTCGCAACATCAGTAGTCCTATACTACATCGATCGCCTAGCAATATAAACTGGACAACCCTATCTGTTGCATGCAGCAGGGCGGGTATGTGAAGACGTGTTACTGCAGTAGTTGTTGGTCGGGAACTTCACAAGACATTCACGAAGCAAACACTATGATACGCCGCACAGTGGTTCGTGAATTGAACCGACAGTGGATTTCAAATAAATCGTTGAAGTTTTTAGATGTCAGACGGAACCGTCTTCGTGGCAGTTCATGTAACAGGTTTTGGAGGGATATCCGTAAGAAGCTGAGACGTAGCATTGTCTAGGGCTTGCTGGTTTCTACATGGTTGCATGCAAGTTAACCATCATGGTGAACCTCTAGTGTGGTGTTTCAACTGACGACGATGAATGTTAAACTAAAGGAAATCCAGAATTGCTCTGTGCTATCCTTGAGGCGATCTTAACGGTCACTGACTGTGGTATACCCTGTCGGGCGAACTTAGTTTAAGGAGTAGTCGGCGTTCTAATTTGCATAGCCTTTTTTTATCATCCTGTTGACTGTTTTATCCGCGAAGATAATGAACTTCTTTGCTAGTCCTTCCGGAAAAAAAAATGAGTGAGAATCACGTCACTTAGAAGTCTTCGAAAATTGACTTGGTAAAGATGGGGAACTTAAAGTCAAGACAGGTACGCAGCGTCCGGTAGGCTTAATACAACTCTCATTTGATCTCGTCGGACACGCTCCAGAGCATTCGTCTTTTTTGCGCTGGTAAATACCACTGTGCCAACACATTCGAGCAGTAGTCTGAAAAAACTTCGGATTTGAACAACCTTCGATGTGTTGGCGGAAAGTGTCCGCTCTCATCCGGTTCAAAAATAAACAGTCTTTAGCTGCCTTTTCGTGGTGATGCGATGAAGACGAATTGGATGATGGCCCGGTACCTCAGTATTTCTTGCTATCTATCGGCAGCAGCTTTCGACAGTGTACGTTGTAAACGCGTTTACAGAATTTTTGTCGAGAGATACGTGGACAGAGTTGATGAGAAGGTACCAGCCCGGAGAGTGCATCGAGATTACCTCGAATATCCCTACGAGCAAAATCACAAAGTCATCCGTATACAGCAAACAGTTAATGGAGGTTACTTCTAGAAGTTCGCTGGGATGAACTACAAGTAGTAAAAGCCCAGCGACCGAGAATTGAGGCACGCTCACTGAGGTGGACTAAGAAAAGAGATCACGTCGACTTTCGATCATAGAAGCCACACGTCTTCGGAACAGGAGTGTCTAACGCTAACTGACACTCCAAATGCCATGTGCCTCTAGTTTTTTTAAGGTTGACGGTGAGGCACTTGCTCGACCGCCTTGGCTGAATCAACAATAGCGTCTGAAATGAGACCATGGTACTCTTGAGATTGTCCATACACAGGCACTTAGGTCAGACACAGGCACTCCGGCAGGAGTCCGTGGTAAGCTGTGAAGATAAGACCACTGATCAGAGGACGCTCTGAAAGCAAACATTTGAGCAGCCGTTCTCCTGTCTCTTGTGGGATGCTCATTAGGCTAATCCAGTAGATACGTTTTGATCACTCAATATATAACCATGAATTACGAGTCTGTTGCAAGTGTGTTGTGATGATGTCTGTGGAACGTCGGCGTTCAGAAGTAATGAAATGGATTCATCAGTACGCAACATGCTATCCGCAGTATTGTTAGGCGTGTCTGGTTTGGGTCCCTCAAACTGAGTGAGTTGGACTTAGAAAATAGACACTACAGCGCCCACTAAGAATTCTGCGGATAGAAGGGACTGTTGAAATGCCTGTAGACCCCAAGCAATGAACACCGCTTTATAATAAACAGCGGCTTAGTTGTCCTTAAGTAATTCGACGATCTTGAATGCTTCAGGGGTAAAATCATCACCCGTTCGATGCACGATAAAGCTGACGGAGCGCTCTTACCTGGACGATGCTTTGCTTTTACTTTCAGTCAGAGGAACTCGGACTGTGTCTCACTGTAACTCCAGTCGATCCGCAACCAGTTGTGCACTTTGCTAGAGCTCTTAATCTCTTCGGATAGCCGTTGCTTGGAGAATAGTTGTGTACAGAAGTAAAGAAGAGTGTCTTTGTGTAACTTCTGTTAAATGCTATACTATACTAACGTCGAGTATTTTCTTAAAATGAAGGATGTTTGAGAAGTATGCAGTGCATTAAAACTACACATTGGTGATATGACGGGTATCAAAGACAAGGAGGTAGGTATGTCCGATGTGACTGTCTCGCCAATCGGCGGAAGACGGCCGTATGACCCCGTTTATTTGCAGTCGGCTCAAAACATTTGTTGTGTATAACGTGGCTTTTCAACGTTATGGAATCACACAGCGTACTGCATATCCTATCATCCATCCCCTTAATGGCTAACAATCACCCAATTAACGGTGTCACACACGAGCTTATCTACAGAAGATTTTCACATATCCTACTTGGCAGTAGTAGACGGATTCGTGAAATTCGAGGTTACGGACGAGATACGAATATCATGTCTCATTCGAAACTTTAGGAGGATCTTCCACAAGACGGACCGGATATCTCTGATGAGGCATTCGCTAACCTGTTACCACATTCAATCAATTACTCGGTGATCATTAGTTTGTCGTGGATGGACTGCCACAGTTCTTGACAGATGTGCTCGGATTAGGCAGCTTACGCGAAAAAACTCAACATGACGCTGCATGTGGCATTTACTGAGGGTAAAACGGTCAGCTCGTAATAGGCACTAGCTGGGCAGAAATGGAAAACTATACAGTTGCTTTCTAGCTCATAACCCGGAGGAAGTCTGTTTGCAACGATAAAAATCAGTTAGGTGAATGTGATCAAAAATGTTGGGGTTGAAGTATTGGGTCGTTTGGACAGAACGGTCAGGAGAGAAATTACGACAGAAATTCATAAATCCATAGGCGTGACCCAATCAATATTACGTTTACGATGTACATTATGCTTCGTCAGCTCACTCCAGTTCAAGATGCGGGCATTGAGGGAAAAGAGGCAGGTTTCCGGGACGAGCATGTGTTGCACAAATGTCCATTGTTCGATAATTCCTGGGGCAGCGTCATGTATACCGCCGACGAACAATCACAGGATTTCTCGATCACAAATAAATGTTTGGCCCAATGGATCGATCTACAGTATGTGAACATACCGTTGGTGATTTCCCATATTTCACTTCAGGCTATCTGTGTGAGAGCTTCAACAATAGCCTAGCAAAAGGTGCGCGAGCAACGAACATCCTACATCATTATCGATGAACCAATTCGGCCACGGGTGATGTGGTGTCGTTCGGATGAGTTTGATTTCCAGCTGCTGCATGCGTGTTCCAAACTCCTCGCTCTCAAACCATGGTCCCTGATCAGTCAAAATCGCTCTTGGTAAGCCGTGGTTCGCTACGATGTGCTTCATCACCATGTCCCTCCCCATAGATGCCTTTTAATCCGCAACGCCAGTCATTTCGATCCAACGGGTAAAATGTTCCACCATAATCAGCACGTACTGGCTACTAGGGGCGCCCAGTGGAAATGGGCCCATAAAATCCACTGACCAGAATTCACCAGTATCGCAGAGCAATATTGACCGTGAGCACTGATGGGTTCCCTCACTGTCGCTCATCAGTAACTGACACAATTGGCAAGCAAGCACACAAGCCGTCACATGCTCTTTCATCTTCGGCCAATAAGCTCATTGTTGCAACAGATCGTACATACCGGTATAACCGGCGTGTGCCATTTCACAACAGTCTGCTCCCGGTTTCCTCGTCACAATGAGCATCACATGAAGACAGCACACGCCACACAGCCAGGTTAGTATACCCGCAATTTTTAGGTCAACTTTTTCCCACTGAGAAGCGATCATTTTTAGCTCTTCAATCTTAGTATTGGTTGGGATCCCCACGCCTCTTTCCAAACCGTCGATCACCTTCCGCAGCAACTTCTGGGCCCTGCTCCAGTACTAAGCGGTTGGCTCCAAAGTTCGCTTTGAGAAATTCGTCGTCCATCTGCGGTCGAGAAAAAAAATTCGCGGCGCGACTGATTATTCCTGTAAACGAAATCCTCTTCGGGCTATTTTGCATCTCGGATTCCCCGCAATCCTGACCCTGTTGGTGATCCGTATCCACATGGGACTGTTGACCTGACAAATACGGTCTCCAATTGCCCTGAGCCCAGACGACTGCCAAACACTCCTTCTCAATCGTTAAATACTTTGCTCCGTTGAGGTCAGAACTCTCTAGGCATATTCGATTTTGCTTGAGCACTGCTCCAATACCACGGTCACCGCCATCTGTCACTACGATGAACGCTCCTTCCGTATTGGAAAGTTCCGGCGTCGGTTGTTGCCCATTCATCTCCCATTACACTCGCGTGAACGCCCTCTGGGCGTCGTCGGTCTATTCACGCTGCCTGTCTTTTCAAAAGAGTTCGTGCAATGGTGACGTAATGAAGTGGAAACTTTTCACGAACCGACTGCAGTACTCTGATCGACCAACAAATTGTCTCAGCGCGCGCTTAGCATTCGGAGCCACGGCCTCTTTAATAGCCAGTATTTTCTTTAGTAGAGACCTGATTCCACTTTGACTCATCTTGTGTCCCAGTAGCACCACCGACGACCGTCCGAGCTATGATCTATAGGTATCAATCTGCATTCCTGAGTTCTTCATTCGTTTAAAGACAGCACCCAAGCGAACAGTATGCTCCAATTCTGTGTTACTGTGTATCAAAATATCATCTCCATATACCACCACACGATTCAGTCGTTTTACCAACTGAACCACCAGGCTTCCAACTGTGAACAGTACCCAAATAAGCCGGGTGACATGCACCTGAATTGGCACTGTTTTTCGCCCACCGTGAGTGCGGTTTTCTCACGATCCGTGGGGTGGATTGCTGCCTGCCAGTATCTGAAGCGTAAGTCCAACAATGCCGTCACGGTGAGACTGTACCTTGACGTGGTGTGACGGCTTGCGCATCTCGATGAACTTTTGGGCTAAACTGGACACAGTTACTCATACCAGGCAGGCCAACAGGTAGAGGTCTGACAAACCACAGTCTCCTGGTCCTCCAGGTTGGGGGTTGGAAGATGGTTGGCATCTCTTCCTGAAAAACGTACCATTTCTGGTACACCGCCACCCACCCGCTGCCTTGCGGTA
>QNGE01000207.1:198584-244100 GCA_008508345.1 Paragonimus westermani
ACCTGGCCGCTCAGGGTAGAAGACGTGAACCGTCTTCAAGTATTTGACCACCGATGCCTGCGTTCAATCGCTCGTATCGGGTGGCACGAGCGTGTGTGTAACGAAGAGGTTAGGAAGCGGGTGTTTGGTAGTGATTGCCAAGCGAGTTCCATTGTTAAATCTCTACGTTTGCACAGGCTTAGATGGTTAGGTCGTGTATTAAGGATGCCAGCTAGTCGTCTTCCACACCGAGCACTGTTCGCTGACACCGACCGCTGTGACCGACTGGTGTAAGGTGCGAGGTGGTCAGATAATGACCTAGCGTAGGGAGATGAAGTCGTTCACGAAGGGGTTGGCCACTGTGGGTCGTGTTCGTCTCCCAGGCTGGGGCCCTCGCGACTCACAGAGTCCGTGGTTGTAGACTCTAGGTGAGATGGCAGCTAATATATATATATATATATATATATATGATTCGTTCGAAAATACTCAATGAAGCCATGAGGACGACAGAGTGGCGAGCAAGACTTGTTTTCTGTATCTGATCACCAGGCTAATTATGCTTTCATGTCGACAGACTTCAACCGAAGTACTGAGTTTGACAGCGCACAAGCGACTGTTCATCGAAATCCAATCGGATAAACATTGTTCTGCTGTGAAGCTCAGTGCGATTCCAAACTCCAGTTTGACCACGAGATTCAGCATTGGCATCATCAGGAACCCTGATAGGGAAGTTCTTGGATAGACAGTCATCGAGAGGTGAAGTCTAATGAACAACGGTGCTAGAATCGGAGACTGGCATCTCCGACACGCAGCACACATCGAGCTTCAGACTTGAGATAGTAATTGCCAGAGCAGCTTGCTGATCGATTTATCGGACAGTTCAGGCACTGAAAGCGCCAATTTTCACCAGCTATCTTGGCACTGAAAAACAATTATCGTCCGAAGGCACACGGAAGACAGAAAACTGGTGGGGGCAGAATAGCAGAAAGTTGCGATGGGTGAATAATGTCACTGTCGGGAGAACGACAACTTCTGATACTTCCCGGTCTTTTATGCGGCGGAAGGGGATTGACTTGAGTGGCCCCACCTCGAGTCTCGGACTCAAAAGTCTGACCTGCGAGGCAACAAGACACGGTTTTCTTGGGGCACCCTATCCGAATCCAACGACCTCACAGTCCGACTCACTCTGAAGCGAGGGGCATGCCTGGCCCGAGGGCGCAGTGAATGAGATATTAAGGTTTAATTCTGAGCACTACTGTGCGTAATACATGTATTCGAAGCAACATCAAACTTCTGGGTGATACCGAGGGTTTTTCGACTGTACTAGATAATATGCTGGCAGTTACTGTCAACTTTTGGGCGATCGGAGTGCTCCTTGGTTAGGAGTACCTTTTCTACCTTCTTATTCCTGATACGGGAGACAGCAGTGTTGCAACTGTAATAATAGATCCGCTGTATATCCATAGGGTCATGCCTCACTATCTAAGCGCTCCTAGGCGGTCAGTAGTGCGAAATGCAACCCTGAGTGTATCTGCTTTTCGTCTGACTGCTCCCTTTGGCCTGGCTGGCAAGATTGCACGTAAAAAGACCGAAACCCTAGTCAGCAGAGCCCTCCGGACCGGCTTCGAAGTGGCAGAATAGATCAGGATATATGTAGCAGCACTATGACGAATCTTTGTTAATCTAACTCAGCGACTCACAGTGGTATCACTTCCTTACAGGCAACAGCCTAACAGTGAATCAAAGGAGGACGATAGGGTAAAAAAAAGTATGAAACCCAATTATTGGCACTCTAGTTTTTCGACCAATCTAACCGGTTCAAAGCACTGCCGTCATTTTGCCCAATAAAATGCCGGCAAGGAATGCTACGCTAAGGCAGTCTAAGCATCCGACTAGTGCGCAGATATTCACGTGAACCCGATCTTCTAACCCACATCAACCCCGCATGATGTCATATTAGGATAGCAGTATCATCTGTTGTCCTATACTGTGCCCTCCTCCGGTGAAAGACTTTCACACATTATCTGTTCGGTCGACTATGTTGAATCGGGCTTAACCGTAACATGTGATATGCAGACATCATCAGCAATGAAGTTTGGCGTCACACTGGAAAATAGGTGAAACCACTTGCCAATACGGGGGTGAAAGGTCAATTATGTTGGTTTCTATCCTTCTATAACTGGGCGACCTCGTTCCAGTTAGTCACTTACAAACCCATCACAGTACGAGTTGTTTACCTGGTCACCCTCGTAAACAGTTTTCCAAGTAAACTCTGGAATTCGAGGGAATTTCAGAGGCAACATGCTCGTTCTATTTACAATGCTGAATATTCCTGGTGTAACCTCACAACCTGTAAAATTTCCAACCTTGTGCACACAAACAACGATGAGAATGACAGATACACCGCAGAGCTGAAGGAATGCCAGTAGTACTGTGCAACACCTAATTACAGACTCTTCTGCATCAAAAAACAAAAGCAGCGTGATATTTGAGAGTCCTTATACATTCAGCAACTAAATCCTCCAGAACGCCTGAAAATTTTAACAGAGATATCTGAGATAAAGCAAACGAAGACATCTTATTTTCAGTCCCTACGTGAAAACTACCAGGAGCGGATCACATTGGGAAGCATGTTTGCCCGGTCACAACAAACGTGTCATGATCTACAGGCTTCTTGCGATGTTCACTGCTGAAGGTGGAGAGTCCCATGCAATCGAGAAGACAGCAATTGAGGATACAAATGCCACTTTGTATAAGTCGCCTTGTGGAATTCGCAAAGCTGTTTCCCCGAGAAATACTTCCGTTCAAGGAATACTACGCGACGTGTTCAGAAGCAATGAGAAAACCCTATGTGGAATATTAATAACAACCAAGTTCGCATTGCAGCTGGATAAATGCTCTCTGCCAAGAAACTAATCATTGCTGCTTGGCTGCATCAGATACATACCAGGCAAACGTTTGTTCCAAGAATTCGGGATTTAGAGACAGACATTGAAGGAGTCAATAACTCATGTTTTAGAACAGCTTTTGAGAAGAGTTTTGCCTGCATATATGCTTGCATGTACAACAGATAAGGTGCCTTTCAATGACAGGTCGTTACTGCGGAATTACTGCTTTCCCGGAAGTGGTCGCACCCAATGTATTTGTGGTTCATTTGTAGCTAAACGTCTAGGTGTTCGAATTTATGCCCCGATGAATCTCGTCGTTGGTTCGATAAACAAGATCACGTTCCACGCTCTGAATTCTGAACTGTTTTGACAGCTGTGTCCAGAATGACGAAGACTTTCAACATCTGCTGCTGCATAAGACGGCTTTCGAAACGAAAGCGTCTGGCAGGGTTCTATGCACTATTTAATGTCGTGACATAGTTATTTCAAAGTTCTAGCGTCTCGCTGAGCGAACAGTTAAGAAATATCAGGTACGACATCACTTATTTGTTGCAGTTATTCTCCAAACTTAACGAAGTAAACTTGTAGACGCAAGGAACAAACGTAGATTTCGTCAAAGCCGGCTAAACTGTTCTGAGTAAGTTGATCTTCTGAAAGCGCAATACTGATCGTCAGGACATGATCCAGTTACCCAGACTTAGTGGGTCGGATCGGATACAACGAATATCAGATGATGATTGTGAAGTATATTGCGCATATCTGGACGAGCTAAACAAATACGTGTCTGTAAGACGTGACGACTTTCTGATGAACCACGTTTCAGAATGGATGTTGAATTTAGTCCTGTATATTGGTTAAGCAGATGTGGGGAAGATGGAAGGAGTGTCATTATGAAGTGACACTGATCATAGACTTATGGTCACAGATCAAAATCTGTAAGCGCTATCCTCAATTGTAGGAAAACACCGAACCTTTTTTCTTATCGCCATTCTAGTAGCGATGATTTAGTTCAGTTTAACTACTTCCCACAAAACATCGAAATGGGGTTCAAATTGTTGGACATAGGAATCCGCGACTTCTTTTGAGTGACCTTAGCCTAAAACCGCAAATCTGATACTATTAATCCATCTTATGGACAGTTAACTCTACATGTAGCCTACAGTACAATAGCAGGAGAGTTTTATATTTGCCTCGTTCTAATTTTGCGTAAATTTTGTGTACAGAGAATGAAATTGGGATGAAGTAGTCTGTGAAGGGACGATCAGCTGAAAGTGTTTGGAACCACCAATTGCAACACTGAGTGCAGTTGAACCAAAAAAGGTATATTTTACGGTGATTGGTTACAATCTCAGGAAGAGCTAATCACACGTTGCGGTTCCGTTTCGATTTAAGTTGACAGAGCACAGTCGTCAGTGAGTAACACCATAAACGCTATGCTTTTAGATAATCTACAGATGGTCTATAAACGTCTTAAACTGTGAATCTGAGGGTCGAAGAGACTGCATAATTATACAAAATTATCAAAGTTATGAAAAGATACCGTATTCTTGTGGTCAGCAACACACAGCAAGTTGATGAGATGCCTACACATAAGTGGGTATGTGATCTACTGACTGACAAGACCTGCAAACGGTAATTTGAGAAGATTTCTGACGAACTCTGTCATATGGGATTGACGCACGCGCTACACAAGTCAATGGTGTTCTACATCAGCCAGTCCTATCAGATGAATGGTCCCCTGTATTCTAGGTGCAATATACCGGGAGCGTCGTGTCGTGGATTGTATGCCATATGATGGAAAAACGTGTTGAGCAGCATAGGAAGATCTCAGAACCACAATGCTTACTGCAAATTCAATGTTGTATTTTTCGAGGTCGAGACTTTCGTGGACCTTGAACGCATCCAACAACAACTCGAAGCGAAGGCCCTCATGCATCACTTGCCTCAACCGATCGAATGCTTGTAGGACCCTCATGTGACCACTTTCAATCAAACAAAGGGCTGTCAGGATATCGAGGGCGAGGGATTTAGTTCTGAGGGATAGGTATAACGAGGGGCGAAAAAGAAAAATGGTAAACATGTTTTAGATGGCATTTCCAGTCGGAAGATGCTGAAACTGGTCGGCGTGTGCAGATTAGCAGTAGAAAATTTTGGCGCTTACTGTATTAGAAGCGTCGCTATGAGATCCGGCAATATGAACAAGGCAGTTTTGATTTCAAGTATACATCTGAGATGGTCGTATGCATTTACAAGAGGAGGTAGAGGTAAAGGCTCCGCATTTCAGAGAACGTGAAAATCAAATCGGAAATAGACTAACTGGAGGAGCGATAGAGTAGGGCACACTTGATGCTACCGCCTGTGGTAAAAACCAGCATAACGTGCTTCGAACGAACCTGAGACCCCTAGGATAAGCGGACTTACGGTAAACGGAAATAAAGTCACATTACATGTGTCAGGTCAGTGAATTTGTGGAACACTGTGTCGCAAAAGTGCAATGTCCTGTGCACTCACCGCATCCAAAGTGAACTGAGTATGTATGCAAGAGTTTCCTATAATTATACGCATGCTGCGCCTGAAGACTAACATGGAAAAATGAAATTTCCACAGAAAATATTGCAGTAACCAATGAAAACGAACAACCAGGGTAGCTGTTTTGCAACTCCAATTGGATCAGCAATCAGCCATTAGACGCCTGACACACCAACCTTTAGTGTCATTGATTCACCTGTCCCAACAGGAAACAACCTGTTTGACGACTATCCACTCTTGAATTCACATTTCCAAACAGTAGGAGTGTTCGTTCAATTTTCTTAAATTCTATGCTGACAACGTTTGAGAAGTCATATCGTGAGGGGCTCCCAAGATTAAATTTTAACTACGAAGGTTACGACTGTAGGAGATGAAACGACATATTCCTGTGTAGAGTTAGTCAAGAGCATCTAAAGAATCAAGTGAACCGAGGCAAAAATGACAGCAACAATGGCCGGGTTAAATTTAGCGATTGTAACATGAAAATCTGAAAATGGCAAACTTTGTCAAGAGAACCAAGGGTTGTCGGAGTTACGGCCATTCGGAACTCGACCGAACAGTTTATAAACTAGGTGAATGAATGAAGATGCCGTGGAAAAACTAACAGAGGCCGTTAACCTTACCCGAAGTTTGGGTGCAAAAGACTGAAGGTGACCACAGTGATTGCCTGTGAATGTTCGAAAGCCCGCTTACAGCCGTGCTGGAAGTAAAGGTTAGCATACTGAAGAGTCTCACCTGGTTATTGAAAATAGTCTTCAAGCAGCGTAGCGAAAGGTGTACACAGTCTTTTAGAAGATCTTTCACATGACATGAAACTGTCTGTTTGAAATTTCCGACAAGAATTAAATGGTTTTCAGAGGCTTGGTTTGCATCTGATGTCAAAATATCTGATTTGCTTGTGCCCTGACAAGTGGGAGATGGGTAAGAACTGTCCAAAAAGGTTCGACCATAGGTCAACCCACCGGTTCTATTCGAAGAAAGTTGGAACAGCCCCGGTGAGGAGTGACTTATAACACCCGAATTCCCTTTAATTTCATCTGGGCTGAGCACCGTTAAAGTGGAGGTAACCAAAAATACCAGAACAAAAAATCCAAGCAGGTAGATATGAAATCCGTCAGTATTTCCAAACCATCGTATTTCAAAAATTCGTAAACCCAACTAAAACAGTTGAAATGAAGATATATACATACTCTACACTGTCAGTGCGTAGTGAGATCTCCGTTGACAACAACAGCGAACGGAGTGCACTCCCAGGATCACTCTTTTTTCGGTTCTTGCTCTTAACAAATCAAAATCAATATGAACATCAAACCATCAGGTGAGCCCAATCAAAGTGCTTAAGCATAGACAAGCAGTGAAATATTGGGTATTTCTGGTTTTTAGCTTCCTGCCAAAATGGGTATTTTAAACGCAACATACAAAGTTGTTGAGTAATTCCAGTTTCTTCGAGTGATCCAAAGATTCAACATGCTCGACACGCGCGGGGGATATATCCAAGGAATTGAGAAAGAGCCTCCATCGTTGATTGAAGTCATCAGCTGGAACATTTTCCTTCACTTTATGAGTTGCATCCGCCACTTCGTTTGAAGACAGCTGTATCTGAGAGTTACCCATTACCAGGAAAGGCAACCAGGTCAAGATCCTTGAGAGTTAATTTCCTTTCATACAAAAATTTCTGAAAATTCAGTGAAATGGAAGTTATATCAGTTTTACTTAAAATGGTGAAAATAATCTTGTCAAAAATATGTGAAATACCAAACGTCGTGATTTGTATCCCAAAACAGTGTACGCACTTAACTCAGTGACACGTGCTATGAAGGCACATTCAAGGGTGCACGGACGTTTGCTCGCTTAGCAGCCCATATATGTGGACAGATGCGTATTAAAATGTAGAAAGACTTCTGTGACTACATACAGTATATATGCTTAAGAATACAGCAGTAAAAATGGCCAGGTAATAAATATACATCTATCCATAATTGGTTGGGCGTCGATAAAAATATATATGCACTTGTGTGCATGTATATGAACGTATACCATTGTCACTATACAACTCAACACATTTACGCTTTTTCTGTGTAAGACTGCGTTCCAATAACGAAAAAATTTACAATTATTTGCCTTTCATGTGAACGAAAACGCCAGTATTAAGTAATCCGCCAACGGAATTATCCAAAAACCCATCAGAAGATTCGACCGTTCAAATCACTTTCCCGAGTATGAAAGAAAACCGGCTCAGATATCCTTTGTTGTAAAAGTGACCTAGAGACAAATTACGCACCAAGGTCAGTTACAATTTCGATTTCAAAGTATTCAAAAAGTGATGGACGGAACAAAAATGCGATAGCTTCCGAAGTCTGCGTCTCTCTGAGCGAAACACCTCTCTACAGCATAGGAGTTTACACTTCACACTTCTGCATCTCATCGGGGGGTTGAAATGGAGAATAACGGTTGCATACCTAGTGTGAAAATGCACGTAGAAAAATAACGAATTAACTATGAATAACCGAATGTGAGCCATCCGACAGACGGACATACACACTTAGCCGCGCGCAGCAGACTTCTTTTGGGCAGGAACAAGGTGTTGAGTTGTGGATGCAGACGAATCCTGAACCCCGCCGCTGTCTCAGCACTCACGACATGCTCTGGTAGAGAGTACCGGTCTTTGAAAACACGAACAAAGAAGAAACCGTGCCTCGCCTCAAGTCTGTTGTACTAACTTCTCGGTGTCGAACGATGGGGTCTAAATAAGCTAGCATCCACAAAAGTGAGCAGGGATCTGCGCGGATAAACGCCAATATTATGGCAACCTCCGCAAGCGTAAATGCAGTGAAAAGAGATTTAGCGCTTGAAGCCATCCATGGTAGGGTTCCACACTCAACCCAAAAACCACCTCCGTCGCGCGCCTCTGGCAGTTTTCAAAGTAAGTCTGTCCTTCTGTAGGTGAGGAGATTAAACAAGATTCCCTCGCTCGATGTGAGGATGTGTACAGGTTATGGAAGCTTGGTCGTTCGAATTTTCCGAACACGCGTTTCAGAAGCGCTAGCACGCCATTAGTTTTCGTGGCGCCCACCTACGTAATGAGAAAACTCAAGACGTTGTGTGCCACAACGGTGCGGAACTCCGCCGAGGGAGTGGTAGAAACTGTGCCTATATCTGTTATGCATAACTTCGCACTCGCTGGTATTGAACTCGATGAAGTTTGATTTAGATCGTTTGTATAGGGCACTAATATAAGCCTGCAGAGCGCTTGTGTCAGACCTATTACGCACAGTACGCCGGGTGTTGACATCATTGGCAAACAGCGTCAGCGGAGATGATAACTCAGGTGGTAGATCGTTAATAAAGATAAACGAAAACAGTGGTCCCAGGATGGAACGCTGTGGGACTTCGCTGTGACTGAGTCTGGTAGAGGATACGGAAGTTACCACCCGCACAGAATAAGGACGGTTTGGCAAAGGGGATTCGAACCGGTGGAGTAGAAAACGCATAACACCCAAACAGTGGGTCTTGTCGACTAAAGCAGGATGATCCACTAGATCAAATGTTTATCAAAGTCAAGGTACACAGCCTCAACCCTCTCTCCTATGTAGGCAGTAGTGGTCCACTGGTCTACAAGTAGCATAAAATAAAAAGTACATCCGCGGCTGCGGAGGACGCCGCGTCGCTCATCACAAAAGAAATATTGTATTATTTGATTTCTAGATAATGAATCGTGGATCAGCGCTTCAATCACCCCGGAAACGCAGGTTAGAGGAACGACTGGTCGATATTTTTGAGGCTGATTGCGTTGCCTACCTTTGAAGACGGGAGTGATATCCATCGATTTCCGTCTATCCAGTGCTAACCCCAAAGCAACTGACTGTATTAAGAGGATGCACAACAGTACAGATAATTCTGCAGCCCTGTGAGAAAGGTCTAATTGGGACGTACAGTCTTGCCCAGGAGATGTGAGTTTAATTCCCTGTAGTCTCGTTAGCACATCTTCTATGGTATCTACCATGGAAATTCCTGCTTAAGTGTTGACAAATTGCCACTGAGAATTAAAAAACAGATTGAGAATAACACAACGTTACGAGCAAGTTGTAATATTCTACGTTTCAACCACCTCGGGTGGCCTTCCTCAGGAGTGTTGTAATCGGAATCACATTGACAGAGTTCTGTCTCGCAGCTGGAGAGCATTGATTAGGTGGATTGAACGTGTGGAGCATTGGAACATTCTTGTTTAGAATCGTGCTTATTCTCTACAATAATTAAACCAGAAAACCCGATTATGGGACAACGACGTTTATTGCAAGGAGACCGGGAAAGCAAGCTGTGAGCAAAACACAACAGAAGCAAACCGCGACGACCAGTAGCTAACGACCGGAAATTGTAAGTGTGATTTTGACCTCGGGCAGTCAAACAAACGAGAAAACACAGACATGCAACCAAACAATGTCAATAGTGTCAACGGTCAAAATAAATGGCAAAGTAGTTGAAATACGTGGCAAACCAAGAGTGTCTCCAAAACTTTATTCAGCTTGTTGTCTCAACTGAGACGTCTTCAGCACATACGTACACGGAAGTTAATTACTGTTGGGTGTACGCAATGGGCACTCCAAACGAAGTGAAAGTGAAAGTAACTGAGAGTGATGCAGCTTACATTCTACGGTAAATCCAAGATGACTCGATTGGCCTCAAATGACACCGGTGGGTAGAAGTAGCCAGGCATGTTCGGGTTCTGACTGTTATGTGCACAAGCAAGCCTGAGGTGTGTGGTGCCCTTGGTGTACATAGGCCGACAAGTTTGCAAGCAGGCAAATGCGATCGCATGCAACAACCAGGCAGCAAACAAATACCCTCACGATCGTATGCGCAACGTGAAGTGGAATATACGGAAGAATTTCAAGCCAGGCAAACCCTGATAATCTTCGTGTCACCACACAGCCATCCACCAGAGGTGTACTGCGGAGGCAACTCATCAATTAACGTGGGGACCAACTGTGGCCAGTCAACCTTGGCCTCGCCCGGTTCATGCCACATTAGCTTGCAGTTGGCACTGCAATTCCCAGAGGCCGCAGGTGGTGCAGTACCAACCATCGGAGCTCCCAACGAGGTTCTACTCGAATGCCGTCACCTATGGGATTGAAACGAGTGAGAAAAAACGTTTATGCATCGTGCACCCTAATATCTCATACGGGGTTGCGTATCATTGGAGTTCGGTTCAGGCAAAAGCGGCCTGGGCACGAATCTGTTCAGTTCAATACATTAATGAGCCTCTGAGGAGGCCCAGTACTGCGACGATAGGAGAAGAAATTTTTTACTCGCCTCAGTAATTATGAGGTCAACTGATTAGAAAGCTCACAAGTTCAAGCCGCCGGTTTCATCAGAACACGATCTCAGCGGCCACCGATGAACGCTAATCTGCCCTCCTAGTAAATAGGAGCAAGTCTTACTTCGAATAAGACCGCGGGAATATGTCAGTACATATGTGAGAACATCGTGTGGCAAGTTGTTCATACACCGTTTTCTAAGATCCCCCCGTCTATGTCGACGAGGGATTGCTAGCACATACATATACAAATGGAGGACACGTAGCACAAAGCGTGAAGATACAAAAAATAGCAAAAAACAAAAGGGAATTCCCTTACTCTTAAATGAAAAACATAGCACACCAGCGTCTGCATACATAGAGGTCTTGGATAGTCTAAGAGAGCCACATCTGAATTGCTACATTGAAGATGAAATGAGTCTATTAGAGAGGGAGTAGCAACGTGTGCTAAAATTGAGTTTGTAAGCGTTAGGGCGCCAAGAAATAAAATTCGAAATCACAAGTTATTTTTCTCAGATACTTTGAAAGATGAAACAGTTTTGGGAAAACAAACGTTCTTCATCAGGGTCGTACGTTGGTGAGTGTCCGCTCACCTGTTAGATAAGTCCCTGGCAATTATCTCCTTTCGCCGTTCGACGTAATTGTCGTCTGAGAGAGGATTTCGCCCGAAAAATCGGCCACCAGAGAGCCGTGGAATTCTCGACAACGCCGTTTGTTTTCAGCCTGCCATAAGTCCGATCGAAACATGTACCGATCCACTACCAGCTGTGTGCACGCTGCATATCACATGCGACGCCGAAGTGCGTCAATTTATTGTGCGCCTGGAGTCGCTCAAAAGATCAGAAACAAGGTAGAGACTTCCCTTGTTCCTCTTAATTTGTATGACTGAACCAGATATATTGCCTCATGGCAACTACCAGAAAAGATACTACTGATATGGGCGTGCCGCAGAAGGCTGACCTGTGACGACATACTGAAAGCAGACGTGAAGAAGGACCCCGCGAAACGCTGGTCCCCAACTGCTCAGTGTCCAGAAGGTATGGGAAAGATGAACTAGGGTCGTGTAGACTTCTGAGGCATTTAAAGTTGGACACCTTGTGGTTGTTTATGTTTGTTTTCGCAACGGCGATGTCAGAGGTTTTTGTGTGCTACTCTTTCCGGGGTTTCCGGTGGTGTCTCTATAATCACTTTGCACTCCTCGGTTCGAATGAGCCGCAGGCGCACTTGACGTTTGCGTGTGCGACATAACATACCCGCATCTGAATGGCTTTTTCAATGGTGTGAATTTTTGGGCAATTTGGTCGATCGTGTTGCATTGTGTTAGAATTGTCAAGGAAAAATATCATAATCCATCAGAGCCCTTAATCAGCGACAGTGGGATTCATGCGATCACGTGATAAATTTTCAGCCGGGACATCGAAAGGCGTGATGAGTATATGGTGTATGGAAGAGTGGCTGCGTGATCTAGAGTTCATCAGGCAACCCCAGGATTTATCTACCAGCACGACTGAACCCAATAAGCACGTAAGGTGTCATTTTGAGTGGAGCAGCACTAATGCCGAATATTGCAAACAACTCCGGCGATTCACTACAAATTTGTTGGAGCTGCGTTAATTGGCACAAATTGTTGAGAGCCATCACTTGGTTGAATTGGTTAAAAACCTGTTGGACTTGAGTGTCTACTAGCCACAAGAGCGGCGTAGTGAATCCAGGCCGTTCGAAGATCATGTGGTTTCAGTTAGCCGAAATAAATATGCGTCTGTTACGATCAAAACCGTTTCTCGTGGAATGCGATTTTCATCCAGCTGGTGTGCTCGTTGGAAAAAGTGAACAACGAAGGGAAACTGCCTTTTGAACCCTCATACAGCTATAATTGACGCTGTTTTGAATGGGGAGAAATGTAATCTTGGTTTTTGAAATTTGGTAGTTTTTTCTACCCTACTGGCTGGAATACATCGTTTGACATGCACCTTTGCCCGTTGCTTTCATTCGGAAGGTCATCCTAGGGTGAATAACATATTCGCGTCACGTCGCCAACGGCTTTTGTTCCCCCGGTGTCCCAGCGGGTAAAAGAGTCGTCGTCCATCCGGTCGGTTTCTTCCAGCCTCGGGGTAAAACAGCCGGCTAACGGCTGACGGCCTCGCTCTCTTTACAGAAAGCGCAACCACACTCGCCCCTTGATGGTGTTATTTTAATCCAGTCGGAATGAAATCATCTTATAAAGCTCAGAATAAATGATCGGATATTCACATGCACGACATCCAGGAAATTCCACTTGGAGGCAGCACATTTCGTTAGTGCCGACTCATCTCAAGCTCTGCCGGTTCGAACTGTCTGCGTGAAAAAAACGCCAATCAATATTACTTCAAACAGCGGCGCAAAATTTGTGGGTGACAGCAGAGTTTTAAAGTTGGAATGGAACACTGGAGCAGAACTGTAGGAATGACGGCTTTCCACAACGACGCACTAAGTGGTACTTTAGTTCTCCATATTCCAACCAGACAGCTTGAGTTTGGGGCTTGCAGATGATGTCGCTTCAACGAACCCTGAAGGCGGTTAACCTGGAAAAGACCCTCATCAGCAGGACTGGGTTGAATTTAATGGTTGCGATGGAACGAATACTCAGTCGCCCAACCGTGTTGTTTGCATCTGGTATCGCCTATTCCGCCTCCTTGTTACCTAATTATTGTTATTCCAGTGCGGCGACTGCGGATTCATAAGTTGATGAAACCCTTACGGACACATTGCGCGGTGGAAGCGATCCGGCATGGAAATTTTGTTCGAGTATTCCGGCTCAGCAAGAGTGATTAAATCAGGGGCCTGACTTCCAGACGGTTGACGTCATGCTGGTACCAGCCGATGCATCCCAGAACCGATTGGCCTGCCGTCATTGTTAATGCTGTGTTTCTCAGGTCTAGACGAAGTATTCATACAGTCTGTGAGAAAACTTAACCACATAACTTATTGCGAGGTGTGCATCTCCTGTCGTATTTGAGTATATTACGACAGCGACATCTGTCGACGCAGCCAACTTGTCATCGCTGCAGGGCAGGTTGTTGGACGCTAAGACTCAGAGTGGCCAGTAGACGTCTGGTTGCATCAATGATTCGGCGGAATGCCACAGATTACTATCTTAATCAGCGACACACATGGCCTCGACGCCTGCGGAGATTGGAGAATGAGGCCTGGCAAAACTACTTCACCCTAAAAAGAGTTTTTGGCACACAGAGACTGTTTGTAGGTTTCAACTGAGGAGGGGTTTGTGGAGAGGTTTTATACAGACCAAAATCAGGGGAACCAGACAGTGTCTGTGTCATATCCAGGGAGTAGATATTTGGGGGAATTTTGGTCGAGTTGTATATTGCACGGACAGCGATTCCGCCAAACAGTTTTCTCTAGACGCTTACGAGGCCAAAATTCCATATATGCTTCCCTTGCGTATAGTTCTCACTTAAATTTCCAACTCAACCAAATACATGCATAGTATTTTACCGGCCCGATGGTCAATGTGTAACCACCCAGGTCTATTCGAAGCGCATCGCAGAGACATTTTCTTTTCCTTTTATTCGTTAGTGGAATTTTGTGAGTAACTTTTTACTCTTAATTGATAACATTTATTCATCCTGCAGTGATGGGTTTGTGTAATTGCGCCATAATATTACGCCAGATACTGCCTGCCACGTTTAAAATAAGCAGCTAATTGTTTAAAACTTTTGTTGCCTACCTAGTTAGACTGTGGAATTCTCAGCCAACTCATGTTTTGTTTACAAGAGCATTGTTTCTGAGTGCGTTGCTGGTAGAAAACTACATTGCGACGCTGTGCCCAATAACAGCGTACCTCCATATCCAAAGACGGACAAGCGAGTGAGACGTGCTGCCAACTATAGACGGGGCGTGGTAATTGGCTCAAATGAGGCCATCTTTTTGTTCATTGTTAAGGACCATCACAAAACGTTCATTGTGAAGCTTCAGATAGCTCTCACGCAGCCTCTTCATATTCACTTCGACAGCAATAGCGAGTGTTGAATTTCGGCTTTCAGCACGGCTTGATATACGGGCTTGTATGGCCCATAGAGATTCTCGACTCAACCCTGTCGGTAGATAGGCATAGGTTCCGATATTCCCCGTGTAACATACTCAGAAACACAGGGTGAAAGTTAGGCCTACTGAAATATAGGACAATGAATTTTTGAAGAAGTAATATCTCTATGTGTTAGTTTGGTTCTCAATCCCCTCAAAATTTACTGCTTGGAACATGATCATGACGAATTTTACATACTATCCACAAGTGCGGGATATAATTCGGTTTTGTTTTCAATTCGCACTCTCTCCAAGCTCACTAAAGCTCGCTTTAATCGTTGAACTAGCTGCTTGCGCGATTGTTCGATGAGTGTTAAGTGTTAATAGAATGTTAGTGGCCACGTTCCTAGCTCTATTTATTCCCTTCTCATTGATTCGTCTTCTTAAGTTGAAATTCTTTATACGGATTGCAGGTCTTTCTTACAATCTGGCACTACCGCTCAAGTTACGCGCGTGACAACTCGTTTCTCAAATGAATGCTGATCTTGATGTATTGTTAAATTTTGATACCGTTTGCTCGTAAAACTTGTTTTCGCGTAGTTTTCATTTTTTACTTTTTCTTGCCGGACCTTTGTTTATATGTGCCCTGGTTTCATTTTCGCCCGGTCGCTTCGCCATTACGTGACTGTTGTACTTGGTCATATTTACGCGAACAGTTAGTCTCGGAACCTGTATATTTGGTGGATTCAATATCGAGGTTTGCTGTTGTCTTCCACTATTTGGTTGATTATATTATTTTCGAACATTAACACCTCATTTACAAGAAACTCGCCGATACGACTGTCTTTCATTTTTGGATCCGAATTGGTTGCTCGACGGGCTCAGAACTTATAATAATAATAATAATAATAATAATAATAATAATAATAATAATAATAATAATAATAATAATAATAATAATAATAATAATAATAATGGTTACTTACATACTTGACTATCGTGGATCCAGCATATTGATAGACGTTGCGAGAGGACTAAGCGTTGCTCGAACAACTATTAGACGTCCAGGATTAAAATTATCAATCATTATTCCCAACTGCATCCGATTCTCGTTGTAAACAACCTGGTTATTCATTCTCCCGTTAGTATACGTTAACCATTTTCTCTGCTGATTAACGTGTGCATACGTTATGCACAGTTTTGAGTCAGGAGCAAAATTTGTTGGCGGCACTGCATGAATTACCGACACATTCTGTAAGTATTTTTATTTTCCAATCTTTTCGAAAAGCCAAGTTGTTTGCACTGCATAGAACGGCGGCACTGAACTGTTGATCATGCTTCGCTGATTAGATTGTTCAAAATAACTAGGAGCTCCTTACCCATGGACTAAGAGTCCCAGCAAGAAAACTTTAAGGAGTGCACTAGGAAAGTGACATAAGATGAACCTCCTCTCTTTATCTCCGACAATGATGCTATCCTGATCTACGACGTAGCCGTGTACACCGACATGCCAATCCTCGCCTAAGATTGATCCGCCTCTCAAACAACTGAGGTTGTGAGATGCATTTTGATAATGATTCATTTAGGAAGTGTTGATTGGCCTGCCTCTTACTATATATCTACTTGTTAATCCGTAACACACATCGGGGTGCCAGATTTCTAAATTTCCAGTGGAAACATGACTTGTTTGTGTCTGAACGATCGTTCACATGATCGCTTAGAGGAGAAAAATCTGCCGCCATAGAAGCCAACCTTCTCACACCTTTCCATGCGTTGCCTTACCTTGTTTCCAAAAATTGTAAAACTTCACTAAACGCAAACACTGCACAACAAGGCAAAACCTTTCTCCACAAGATAAGAACATCAGATGAATCTCGTTTGGTTCTCAGGTGACAAAATTTTGAGGCTACCACACAAACTTCAGGGCACTTCAGGCACCATGTGTTAGGAAAAACTGGAAAAACTTGCTTTCAACTTCTGTTTTCAATGCATTGTTGCTTCTTTGGATTGTGAACAGCATTTGCATCCGATCGGATGCTGTATATGGTCCTAGTGCCAAAATAAAATTATGTAGGGTTTCTTCGGCTTTATCTTTGTGACCGAAAACAACTGGAATCCTATCCAGTTTCCTTGAGTTCATGACCGAGCAATGACATGAGTACAGAATTGATTTGTAATGGTTCCCTAATTGCGGAACACGTCCCAATATATATATATATATTGGGGTGGTGATTTTGCAATCCGTTATATATATATATATATATATATATATATATATATTGGGGTGGTGATTTTGCAATCCGTGTCCAAACACCTTCGGCCTGCAGGTGGAGCGTATTGGTGTGAAAATCACGTCGAGCTGCTCGCTGTATCGCGCGTGAAATGAGTTCCGAGTTAACACATTACGTTAAACACAGTGTTGTAAGTACGATCGTTTGCCACCGGGTTAATTGCGTACCCGCGATTTTTTGTCTGTTCATGCTTTTATTAGCTTTTGTACGCCAGTTGCGAGAACCGTCATTCAAGCGTTCATGCTCACTCTCCTGCTGCGGCCTTCCTCACATAACTCTACCATGTGGCGTTTTAAGAAATGTTTTCCGTTTCGTGTAGTACACGGTGCGTAGCCTATTCCTACCCATTACCATTTTTCCTCCGGATCAAAACGCATGAAATTGAGAGTTGTTGCTTAGATGCATCTACGCACCAAACTGTCACCAGTCCCAGTGGCCGGGACCATTCGCCTACCACTTGTTTCAGAACTACATTTCATCTCGTAAATCCCTCTGTAAAAGGCAGTACAACCTTAATGGTGAACCATCTTGCGCCAGGAATATTCCGCTAGTCACCGATGAGTGAACAGAAATAGGACGTTTTGGTGGATTTTGCGTACCCAGATGCGGCCATGACTTTTGCTCGTATGAATCATTCCTTATCGCCAAATAAACTTCACTGTTCTTGCGTCACATATGAGCGAGTGGCAATATGGAGTACGCGTAAACTTCAAGTCTTCTAGATGGCAGAAAGTCACAGCGGTCTTTCCCGGGTTCTACTTCCGTTTCGCTCCCACTCCCCCAGCTTCACAAATGATCCTACTATATCGGTCTCGTCTCCTCTACTGACTTTCACAGACGATGTCACACACAGGCACGCCATTCGTAGTGCTACACAATGACCCAACGGCTTGCACGAGTCTACATATAATGTTTGGAAGCGCAAGTTTATATACAACTGCCGCTCAACATTTAGCGTAAGCCGCTTAGATGGTTGAGGAAGATCTCGACTAAGCGGCTTCTCGTACACTTTGGAGCATACCCAACGTTGCCACAGTTAAGAAGCAGCAAGTGATGCCTCAACGCTGCTGTGTGCACTGCTCGGCAGTCTGACTTTCAGTGTGTCAAGCAACTGTATGATAACCGCGTCCATCCGCACCTGAAGAATTGAACTGTAATTTGGGCAGTTATTCGTCAACATTATGAAGTAATTCTTGAGAAGGCTTGGCAATGTTACACTAGAGCCTCCTCTGGGCTTCGGGCTGACTATTAAAATGATCGACCGCCAGCTTTGAATCTAAACTGTTTAGACTTTCTCCGGCCTGGAAACGGTCCCATCCTTGTCTTTGAACTCATCACATCTACTGGTTACTTAGTAAGTTCAGTGTCCAACGTGGGCCATAATAGTTTGTTGAAAAACCACGTCCTTGAAGTGGAAGTCAAACACAAACGGTTGGAATGTCACCGCAGCTTTCTGCGGGCTGGTGAGATGCGTGGTGTCCTTTTTGAATGGGTGATTTCTGATGGGATCGCCTGTTTCCAACGATTACCTTGATGAATACGTCTTCCCGGTTCAGATACTGCAATTTTTGTGCACGATCTAGCTATCGGTTTGCGATTCCCAGCCCGAGGGTACAGATCTCTTAACGGTTTCTGTCTTCTACTTTCAATTCCATTCAATATAACTTTAGGAACTAGCCGGCCACCCACAATGCGTTGCTCTCCCTAAAATTGCAGGTGAAACTCCGACACCATAAGTGCTATACCGAACAAGCTGGGGACACGTCGCCCCCTATATCTAGGGAATTAGCCAAATCAATGGGCCTGAGTGGATTTGTTGCCTTGTTGGTGATAACGTTCAACTTGCCTGAAATCGATGCCTCAGATTTTGCTTACAAGGAGGTCTAATTCAGTCACCAGTAGCCGAAGAGTGTCCGTAGCGGGAACGACGATGAATGTCACAGCCTTCATACTTCACACAGAAGAAGGCCAATAATCACTTTGATCGTGGTAGATTCTATGAAGCACAAAATTACTTTCTGATCGGCAGCGTTATGCATCCTGAAGCGACAGCTGGGAAATATCCGCATTGGAGCTTGTTGATTTTATCAAGGTTTGTTGCGTTATTTTGAGATTGCTAAGATTTGCTTGATGTTGAAAGGTGGCCCTACGCTTTTCTCTCCTCCTCAAATAAAATATATTACTTATTCTTTTTCTTACGCCATCTACTTTGACCGTTTCTCTTACCCTTATTTAGTCCGAGCCCTGTAAACTTATGAATGCCGAAATTAGACACCTTTCCATATTTTTCCTGTCGTTTCTCGACGCACGAATAGTCGTTTTGCTCTGACACAACCAACAGCCATTTTTTTCAGTGAGCTCAGCCCGCTTTATCGTCCACCATTGTTGATCGGTGTCTGGTTGTCGATTTGTTGTGCAGGCACTTTCTTTCTTCGACTTCTGAGGATTTCCACATTCGAGGTGAGACACAATTTTCTTGTAAATTGATTCGATTAGTACCGTATTAAATCAAGTTATTACGAGTGCCCTCTCGTTCACCGTTTCGAGGATAGATTATCTCTGTCGTTGAGTGTTGAGAGGCATTTACCGGATCAGTATATTGCGCGTAACTCGGTGTGAACTTGAATCGTTCGCGAACGATTCAAATGTATTTGAATTCCACAACATCCATTAATGGTATTCCGGCATTTAGCAAGAATGACGAAGTCGGACACTGCGGAAGGTTCCATCGGTCCTAACAATCGTGGCTTTATTTAGGCTGATCCTGCCACCCGTGACCAACGTTTTGCCACCGGACTATCAAGCACTTCTTTACCAATCGATGCTGCTACAATGCCCCATGAACTATTTCTACTGTTGGAGGAGAATGATTTGAATACCCATAACTACGAGGATGTCTCTCTTTTTATTACTTTCAATTCCTCAAAGTTTACGAACAATCCTTTCATGCCAAATGTTTCAAGTAATTCTAAAATCTTTTATAATGATAGGGTCCCACATGAACCGAGTGCTGCTGAGCATGATTGTTGTTTGTTTGGGGCCCCTAGAACTAAGCAGAGATGCGGCCCAGGGATAGCAATAGGGACGTTGGTAGCCCCACCGGAGAAGATGGAGTGTGTGGGCAAATCCAGTGCTGTTTTGCCAGTTTCGCTTAATCTTGCTCTGGTGAATGTTTCTAATGAAGTTTCTGATGATCTGTAGGAGAAGAACTGATCTTGAAGGCAGAGGTGTTGAAACTGAGACGTAGAGTGCTCGAACTTTATGATGAACAGGGTAGGGCCGCAAAATCCGAGACCGTCCCGACAGCGAGTACCAAGTTTAGTACACCATGCCACCGTGGTCATTCGAGGGTCTCCGAAACAGACCCCATTAGTTTAGCCCCTGTCGAGTCGTTAGAGCGCGCCCTCGAACCTTTGGTTCTTGGAGCTAGTCTTCCGAAAATTTAGGTGGATAGTTTCGATGGGTCCCCGAAAAATTACTTCAACTTTTTCAGAAACTTTGAGGGTAACGTAGTACACAAGTTATTTGACGAAGGATGGAAGCCTTCGTATTTGTTGCGTTATTGTCGTGGTGGGACGAATAAGGCAATTAAGCAGTATGCACTCTTGCCAATAGAGGTGGGTCTTACGGAGGCTATGAGAATTTTGCACCAGCAGTTTGTCCGCCGATATGATATTATGCAGGCGGTAAGTAAGGAGGTTTTCATTGGTTCTAAGTTAGTCGCTGGCAACGTTGATGGCCTATTTGGATTAAACAGCCAAATGAAAGGTTGTCGGGCGATTTTAACACAGCTAGACCTAAATTGCACAACAAACCTCATTGAAGCAGTTGAGCGATTGCCTCACCATCTGCAGGAAAGATGGGTAGAAGTTGCCGAGAGCATAACTCGGTGCAGGAGGGAACCTACTTTTAGCGATTTGTTACGTTTTGTGGAGAAAAGAGTGGCTGTCAGTGCTAATCAGTATGATCAGTTGGCTGCTCGCTCAAAAAGCAGGACGAGTAACTCACCATCCTCTGGACACTCTGGGATCAGATACTAGAGGTGCAAAGTCGAAGTAGGTGTGCATTGCGAGAAGGTGAATTTGAAGTGTCCGGTTTGTAAGGACAACCACGATATATCCGATTGCGATTGGTTCAGAGGTCAGTCTTTGGAGCAACGCAAAGCGATGCTGAAGAACACCGGACGCTGTTTTGTTTGCCTGAGAACAAACCATGTGGCCACTTCTTGTAGAATGCAGATACGATGTGCGGTACGGGGTTGTGGTCGATGCCATCGTACGTTGGTCCATGAGGATAAGCCCAAACAGGGCGAGGAGGAGTCGACAAAGTCATCCTTGTGCGGTGCTACGACCAATGTAAACGGCGTGTGTCTAGGATTCCTTCCGATCAGGTTGGTTGGCCCGGAATATCAGTCACAACGTATGCCCTTTTGGATAACGGGTATGACACTACATTGCTCGGTAAATCTATTGCAGGGACAATTGGTTTGCAGGGACAGCCCTGCCAGATAAGGTTTCGTACTCTACACGAAATTTCTGCAACATCATGCAATAAGGTATCGATTGAGTTGCAATCGTTGGATCAAGAGCATTCCACCATGGCTGATATAGCTTATACGGTGAAACAGCTGCCACTGACTCATGCTGACGTTGTCCACCAATCAGAATTAGATAGATGGACGCACATGAAGGGTGTTTCCTTCAAGAGTTCAACTAGAATTGGTGTGGGGATTTTGATAGGATGCGATGTCCCTGAAGCACGCCGGGTGCTGGAACAGAGGCTGGGCAGTATCAATGAGCCCTATGCGAGTAAAACCATTTCTGGCTGAAGCCCCCGAGGTCCATGTCGCACCAAAGCCCGGAATGAACATTGCGTAAACCTCAATGAAGTACATCTGGTCTCGTTGGATGACCTGATCCGAAGGATGTATGATTTGGATTTCACTGACGGATGCAGTTCGGAGGGCAAAGAGAGCTCTGTAGAGGACAGGCGGGCAATAAATATGACTGACAGCAATGTGATACTCAGAGGCGGTCACTTTGATATAGGTTTGCCATGGAGACAAGATAGATAGGAACTGCACAACAATGAGAAGACGGCTGAGCAACGACTTGCTGCGTTTAAGAAAAACGGTTGGTTCGAGACCCATAACTAAGCGCCGGTTACTCGGCAGTGATACTGGAGCATATCAGGAAGGGCTATATAATTGAAAGTGTTATGACTATAGCACGGGGATGGTACATGCTACACCATCCCGTACTTAACCGGAATAAGCCGGGTAAGGTAAGAATATTCTTCGATTTTGCCGCTGAACACCGGGATGTGTCTCTCAAAAAAACCCTACTTCAGGGTCTGTACCTGAACAACAATTTGCTAGTAGTGCTTATCTGTTTTCGCAAATACCCGGTGGCAGTCTCCGCTGACATCGAAGAGATGTTCCTGCAGGTGAGAGTTCCGTGTCGTGACCAAGGTGCACTAAGTTTTCTTTGGCGGGGTTCTGAATCTTTTGAATAACCACGAGATATTTACGAGCTGAATGTCCACCATTTCTGAGTGACATCGCTGCCATTTAGTGCTAGTTCTGCACCATAAAAAATAGCCATGGATAATCAGCACAAATTTCTACCAAAGACTGCGATCGTAGTAAAGGAGAACTCTTACGTCGATGACTGCCTGTGTCATTCGACTCAATGTCCGAGGCTAGGGCCGTAGTGAATGAACTTCGAGTGATGCTGCAACTATGTGGCTTCAAACTCACCAAGTGGGTTTCTAGCCGTAACGAAGCCATTGAACATTTTCCCAACGAAGAAAAACTTATCGACTCTTGGAACATACAACTCCAAAGTTGTGGACACCAGCGAGCTCTAGGCATGAGGTAGCAAGTGGCAAGCGACTGCTTCCGGTTCCAAGTCAGCCTCCCTCATACCGGGTACACAAAAAGAGGACTTAAGTTGCGTTGCTTTGTTGTACGATCCCCCGGAGGTAGTGGCCCCAATGTTATTGCCGGCCCGCAGGTTGCTCCATGACCTTTGTCAACACGGCATCAGTTGTGACTCCGACACAAAAAGACATGATCTGGTGAGTTTGGAAGTTCGACTGAATGTTGTCAAATCCATTCACAGCGTGGCATTTCCCAGATACAATGTTCGAGGAATTTCGTCGACAAAAATTGTCCAATTGCACATGTTCTGTGATGCGTCGGAAGTCGGTTACAGGGCAGTGGACTATATAAGAGTAGTTGCCTCAGATAATATTATTCGGGGCGGCATTCTGATGGGAAATCTAGGGTGACCTCGAAAAAGGCGGTACCGATATCAAGGTTGGAGCTTACAGCAGCCGTTCTATTGTCCAAGCTGATGTACTACCTTATCCGTGAGTTAACGACCCCACTAAGTAACTTTGTATTGTGAACAGATTCTACAATTGTGTCGCAACACTTACAGAACACTTCATCGAGTTTCGAACCTTTAGTTGCCAATCGTGTAGCACTCAGCCAGGACCTTACTTCTATCTCGCAGTGGAGGCATGTCTCCATAATTAAATCCAGCCGATGTGGCGTCTAGGGGAGTGTCACAGGCCTTGACCAAGGAGATGAACCAGTGATTACGGGATCCGTGCTTAGTGTTGAACTCACAAGAACAATGACCGAAAATGCCGACCTCGTCGTGTTTGTTGAAGGGAGACCCCGAAATTAGGCTCACTCATGCGATTACCACGAGATCGGACTTTAATTTTATACTGGACCAGCTGGTACCGAGGTATTCTAGTTGGACTAAGTTACCACGGGCTATCGCATAGTTATCCCGTTACGTTAACTTTGTGTCCGTGGTGATATGTGCCAGACAAGATACGTCAATCAGAGTAGGAACCCTTTGTACGTCCGAAATCAATGTCTCTTGCCTAAAACTGATAAAGCTCGTGCAAGAGAGCGAGAGCTCCGAGGAAAACCGAATCCTAAGATCGCCCACAATAAATTCCCGTAAGGTAAGTGGACTTGAAGGAATGCGGCCAGCGTTGACAGTTGGAGCACTGTATCTTGGTGGTAGAATCCGACCAGACAATGAAGACGGTGTGAAACTGGTGATTATTCTCAGTCAAGTTGCCGTCACAAGCCTTTTGATACGCCACTATTACGAATAAGAGGGGCACACGGGTGCCCCGCATGTACTCGCCGGCATCAGAAGGCGGTTTTGGATTTTAAAAGATATGGCGGCCGGTAAACGAGTGTTAGGCAAGTGCCATCACTGTAAAAGGTTCATGCTAAGAAGTGCACTCAGACGATGGTGCCAATTTCGTCAATGAGAGCGTCGACTGACGGTTACTCATTCAGATTTTGTGGGGTGGATTATTTCGGCCCATTCAAGGTGCATATAGGAAGCAGCGACCCCATAAGTTATGGCTGTATATCTCCCTGTTTGCAGAATCGTGTCATTCACATCGAGGTGACTCACTACATGTCTACGTACTGTTTTCTCATGACTCTGGTGTGATTTTTGGGAAGGCGGGGCAGGCCGGACGCCATTTACAGTGACAACCGTTCCAACGATGTTGGAGCACACTTGGGGCTAAGAAGGAGGCTGTGAGAACTGGACCAGTGTGTGTTGACAGCTGAGCTATCGAATCAAGGAAATGATTGGTACTTCAACCCTCCGGGTGCAAATCTTCGTGGCGAGGCTTCAGCGAGAATGATCCGAACAGTGAGACGAGTTCTGTCGTTGGTAACGTAACAGCAGGTAATGAATGAAGAGTCACTTACTACCTAGATGGTGGAAGTTGAACAAATCGTCGACGATAAATCATTCGTGCCTGTTTTTGATGATCCAGATAGTCTCCAGGTACTTCGTCCTGGTGATTTGCTGTTGTTGCGCTCGAATATAGACCTGAGTACAGATGAGGTTACATTATGCGAACGTGACACCAATGGCTGGAGACCAGCACAACACTTATCAAGTGTGTTTTGGAAACGATGGCGACGTGAATACCTACCACAGCTGCATGTTACACCTTAGTGGTTGAAAGCTTCGCGTGATCTTCAAGTGGCCGATGTAGTCTTCCTTCAATAAAGGGCCTCCAGAGGTGTTTGGCCCTACGGTATAATCACCGAGTTATTCCCTGGTGACGACAGACCTGTACGCTAAGCGTAAGTAAGAACTTTAGATGGCACTCTAAGGCAGGACATCAGAGCACTTTGTTTTCAGAAGAGTCTGCAAAATAGCACCAAGTTACTACAGACAAAGCAGTAGGTGTGAACCCTCCCGTCGAAAAGATCGTTGCCATTATTCTTATTGCCACCTTGAGTTCGGAAGACCGGCCGGATTTTGGGGCCCTGTGTTGATTTTGCAAAGGTTTGTTGCGTTATTTTGAGATTGCTAAGATTTGCTTGATGTTGAAAGGTGGCCCTACGCTTTTCTCTCCTCCTCAAATAAAATATATTACTTATTCTTTTTCTTACGCCATCTACTTTGACCGTTTCTCTTACCCTTATTTAGTCCGAGCCCTGTAAACTTATGAATGCCGAAATTAGACACCTTTCCATATTTTTCCTGTCGTTTCTCGACGCACGAATAGTCGTTTTGCTCTGACACAACCAACAGCCATTTTTTTCAGTGAGCTCAGCCCGCTTTATCGTCCACCATTGTTGATCGGTGTCTGGTTGTCGATTTGTTGTGCAGGCACTTTCTTTCTTCGACTTCTGAGGATTTCCACATTCGAGGTGAGACACAATTTTCTTGTAAATTGATTCGATTAGTACCGTATTAAATCAAGTTATTACGAGTGCCCTCTCGTTCACCGTTTCGAGGATAGATTATCTCTGTCGTTGAGTGTTGAGAGGCATTTACCGGATCAGTATATTGCGCGTAACTCGGTGTGAACTTGAATCGTTCGCGAACGATTAAATAGGGGGCAACAAACCCTTGGCCAATTATTCATCTGCGAGCCGTTTGGTCTCTGTCGAATGAAGTTGTGTAACCACTCGTGGACTTTCGGAAGTTTCGACGTAAAACAATACTCCGCTCATTGGCCGTCTGTCGGCAGTGGATTGTGACTAAAAACGGTAGTGACTAATTCTTTCTGCATTCCTAGATCGGCGCATCTGCTTACATTCGGTGCATTTAGAATATTGCGTTGCACCATTTTCAAATCTGATTGCTTCAGACATACTGAACTGATAGTCTGCCAATCTTACGGTTATTTGAACCGACCTGAGACGTCACATAAATCAGTCATGTATGCAGAGACAGGCCATGGGGAATAAAGACTCATGGATACAAACTAGTAAACTGGTTACGTAGATCGACTGAATCATTGGCATCTCCGCCGGTTAGAAAAAAGTGGACTTCAGCCGATGGACCCGAAACAAACTATTATGATCGCAAAATTTTGACACCGCTGTTCACGAAGTTAGTCGCAAATATCGGAATCTGTTCGTCACTTGAAATCAGAACTAACTAGCTTTATTTACGAGGATTGGGCATCCTCTGGCGTGACCGGATAAAGAGTGAGGCAGCGAAATGATGATCGATCTACTGAAGCATCACATCACCTCCATAATAATTTAGTCTCCTAACACAGATTCGCCTGATTCCATCTAGTGTCTCCCCAAAATCAACACTAATTCGAAGTTCACAAAGGTGTCACCACCATCCTCCAAACGCCACTGAACTTGATGACGAAGCAATATTATAAGCTTCGAATTTTACCGCAAAGAAAGATTTCCCGAATGTTCCGTTTGTGAGGAATTTGGAAGGTCCTCACACTGGTTTCTAACTCCAGCTCTCTACTGGTACATCCTATTCACTTGCCATCAATTTTTTGGAGCGAACTTGTGAGCAGATTAAGGGGAACACACGCAGAATTAGGCAAGAAAGCATCCAGGCAATAAATCGTCACCACCAGTTTTTCTCCTGCTGACAAGTGAACCCATGGTGGTAGTCAGTGTAAGTCTCGCCGCTCCGCTATGGTTCAACCACCACGTTTTTGTGTTGCCTGATTTGATATGCAATATTCTTTCGTTGAAAAATGCCCCAAACCTCTAGCATACGCATTACCGTGGAGATGTACCAGCTTCAAGAGAAACTCTGCGTAAGACAGGGTGGATGAATGACCCAATAACGAGCTTTGGTAAACAATGAGCGATCTTTTTTGCCCGACCGATTGACGTGCCCCTCTAAGACTAGTCCGGAGAATGATGGCAAAACTTTGCCTTGTGTATTGTACCCAAAAATCCGTGATTCTCAAAAACTGCTACAAATCAGTGGCTCTGGAATCGTCCAAATACGATACTCTGAACAGCGCAACAGATGCAATTCAGTTGTTAGACACAGTCGTGATATCGTTTAAGAGGACCTTGCGAAAAAATGGGGTCAAAACCAGAGGCATTGTAGACGCAATTAACGGTAGTACCGAAACATAAACTAAGCTCACCAAGTATTGGGGACCCTATGGGAAATTCGGAAGCAAATACCATGGCTACCGTCTTGAAACTGGGTGCTGCGTATTTCGCCCGAACTGGCGTTCCATTGTAGTGTACATGTAGGTCAGCACCTAATAACGCGACTATTTTTGAGAATATTAGGATAACTCAGTTTTCTGCCAAGTGGAAGTTCCTGAAGAACTTTGTTACCTGATACGAATAGTATACAATCCAGTCTCTTCAAGAAACATTCGGAAATCCTGGCGCATCCGATGCAAGCTTGAGTTAGTCAGTCACTGAATGAGAATACATTCTGAGGTGAATGATGATAGTAATAATGATATTCGTGGGATATTCCTAAACGCGTTTGTGAGAAACACGCGCAGGAGAGCGTGATCAACGTACAGACTTTTAAACATATACACATTTGAACACCGAATTTGCGAACTGTACAATTAGTCAGCTACGCGATCAGAGCAACAAAACAGACATTATTTTTTGGGGATCAATTTTAGGAGAAAAACCCTGGACTGCACACTCCTGAGACGACAGTACTTTGGATCAACACAATTCGATAAAACAATTGATTTGGTGCATCAATGAAGACTTAACAAGGTGATCACTGTCCTAATGCTCAAGGTCGTGCCAGAAACGTTGTTCTTGGAGGACGAATGATATGTAGTGGCGACGAATTTGAGCATTATTCCACGCAGATAGTCCCAGGAAAATGTGCAGGAAATTTTCTATGGTGGGGGAGGTGGGGACTCACACACTTTTGCGAAATACTGATGGACCGCTCGACCGGACGTCATTCTTCGCTCAACCTCCAAAGAATTTCGAGGATCTCGCGATATGCCCAACCATTCTGGAATTTTGAGCGTCTGGGTGTGGTGAAATGTTCTCTCGCGCGGGATATATCATTGAAACCAAGAATAGACATCGGAGTCACGCGATAAACTGGAGAACGTAAAACTGACCATGTGAGCTACGACGAACAATGGAACATATGATATTCTGGCATAACCTTCTATGTGACGTTTATAGCATTGTGTTAGTTGATGAACTATGTACCATATGCGAACAGCTGTTATCAAATAACACGGGGAGAGCTCGATGATGAACATTCCCTAGTATACAACTACTGCCGGATTTAAATGTCGATCATCTCTGTACAGCCGGTATATGGAACGAGAAGAACGTTCGACAATACCGAGAGGTTGTCGGGCGGTATATCAAGGGAGTAAAACGAAGAGTTGCGACTGAAAGTTATTATGCAGTCATGAGAAAACAGGTTGAGTTATTTCGTTTTTTCAAACAATTTCAGCATGTTTAGCTTTTGCATAGTGGTTTACAACGCGGACACAAGATATCAATAAGTACGGGGTAAGGGCGTATCAGGATGACTGGGTTATTACTAACTGGCACATGTATATTGACACATGCTGACAGTAGACATGTTTTCTTGTTTGCTGGTAAGTCTAAAAATATAACGTCTATCCTGAACTTGGTAGTTTTTGTAGGTTCGAGGGTGCGTGACGTAACATTACGCAACACAGTGGGTTTTCGTCAGATGTTGATAGGTCCGTTTTCAAAGATTACGTCCTCAGACAGGTAGACCTTGGAAATGGAAATACCGTTCGTCGTTGTTAAGAAAGTTTCTAGGCTCTAGCTGCATACGGGAGTTTGTTACAAATGTGGGAATATTTTACTAGGAAAAAGTTGAACGCAGTTTTCTTCAGGACTTAAGAGCTGCCAAGGTGAATTCCTTGTTTCTCATGTTATGCTTCGACCTGTTTTGTAAGCGAAGCTGACGGTGAATTTATCACCATAGACCAGATTATACATGAGTACAAGGTTAAGCTTGAGTGGCCGTAATCGAACAGGATCACGGTGTGGCACATGAAGCCTCTCTAGAAAGGCCTATGCAAAGTAACGTCGTGAAACACAACTTGAGCGCTCTACTGACGACCACACCGGCGGTGCCAGAAAGCCCAACTGGCAACCAGACATAACGTCAAACAGGAGGACGTGAATAGTTTACTCCTCAGCAAAACGGATTCCGTCCAAGATACGCGTGCACAGCCAACTTATTGATGGTGTTAATTCCAGAGGTTTTCGGCCACAAAGATAAAGCCGAAGAAACCCTACATAATTTTATTTTGGCACTAGGACCATATACAGCATCCGATCGGATGCAAATGCTGTTCACAATCCAAAGAAGCAACAATGCATTGAAAACAGAAGTTGAAAGCAAGTTTTTCCAGTTTTTCCTAACACATGGTGCCTGAAGTGCCCTGAAGTTTGTGTGGTAGCCTCAAAATTTTGTCACCTGAGAACCAAACGAGATTCATCTGATGTTCTTATCTTGTGGAGAAAGGTTTTGCCTTGTTGTGCAGTGTTTGCGTTTAGTGAAGTTTTACAATTTTTGGAAACAAGGTAAGGCAACGCATGGAAAGGTGTGAGAAGGTTGGCTTCTATGGCGGCAGATTTTTCTCCTCTAAGCGATCATGTGAACGATCGTTCAGACACAAACAAGTCATGTTTCCACTGGAAATTTAGAAATCTGGCACCCCGATGTGTGTTACGGATTAACAAGTAGATATATAGTAAGAGGCAGGCCAATCAACACTTCCTAAATGAATCATTATCAAAATGCATCTCACAACCTCAGTTGTTTGAGAGGCGGATCAATCTTAGGCGAGGATTGGCATGTCGGTGTACACGGCTACGTCGTAGATCAGGATAGCATCATTGTCGGAGATAAAGAGAGGAGGTTCATCTTATGTCACTTTCCTAGTGCACTCCTTAAAGTTTTCTTGCTGGGACTCTTAGTCCATGGGTAAGGAGCTCCTAGTTATTTTGAACAATCTAATCAGCGAAGCATGATCAACAGTTCAGTGCCGCCGTTCTATGCAGTGCAAACAACTTGGCTTTTCGAAAAGATTGGAAAATAAAAATACTTACAGAATGTGTCGGTAATTCATGCAGTGCCGCCAACAAATTTTGCTCCTGACTCAAAACTGTGCATAACGTATGCACACGTTAATCAGCAGAGAAAATGGTTAACGTATACTAACGGGAGAATGAATAACCAGGTTGTTTACAACGAGAATCGGATGCAGTTGGGAATAATGATTGATAATTTTAATCCTGGACGTCTAATAGTTGTTCGAGCAACGCTTAGTCCTCTCGCAACGTCTATCAATATGCTGGATCCACGATAGTCAAGTATGTAAGTAACCATTATTATTATTATTATTATTATTATTATTATTATTATTATTATTATTATTATTATTATTATAAGTTCTGAGCCCGTCGAGCAACCAATTCGGATCCAAAAATGAAAGACAGTCGTATCGGCGAGTTTCTTGTAAATGAGGTGTTAATGTTCGAAAATAATATAATCAACCAAATAGTGGAAGACAACAGCAAACCTCGATATTGAATCCACCAAATATACAGGTTCCGAGACTAACTGTTCGCGTAAATATGACCAAGTACAACAGTCACGTAATGGCGAAGCGACCGGGCGAAAATGAAACCAGGGCACATATAAACAAAGGTCCGGCAAGAAAAAGTAAAAAATGAAAACTACGCGAAAACAAGTTTTACGAGCAAACGGTATCAAAATTTAACAATACATCAAGATCAGCATTCATTTGAGAAATGAGTTGTCACGCGCGTAACTTGAGCGGTAGTGCCAGATTGTAAGAAAGACCTGCAATCCGTATAAAGAATTTCAACTTAAGAAGACGAATCAATGAGAAGGGAATAAATAGAGCAGGGAACGTGGCCACTAACATTCTATTAACACATAACACTCATCACATACTCATGTAAGCAGCTGCTTCAACGAATGATAAATGGCTCGAACAAGAATTGCGGTTTCTGGAATTGATGCATAAAATAATGTACTTGGATTTTGCGAAATTTTTTAACGCTGTAGACCTCAGTACCCTACTGATCGAGGTGGAGGCTCGCGTTATTTCAAGACAAGTTCCAACCTGGCTGCAAGAGTACCTTTTGGACAGGAATTGCAATTCAATGTTTTTGGGAATATCCTCTGCCATAAGACGGGCTGCAAATTGCGTGCCCCACGTTCTAATATTTGTCTGTTGTTCCACGCTCCCTCTAATGGTGTCACCAATACGGTTAAATGTGAATGGTTGTTTTTCACGGATTACATCAATGTATGGATACAATGCTGATTTCGGCGGACAGGGAATTACCTCAAACCGATCTGTAAAACCGTACCCACAGCCGTTCTACTGCATCAGATTCATGTTTTTTGCTGATGAGTACGCTCCAGTTGCATTTTGTTGCTTCCGCTTCGGGGATCTAACCGAATCTCTCAGACCTGACTAGGTTGATTTCGCCAGGCTGCTTGCTGCCCTCCTGTGTGAGGTCTATGTTACCTCCACCAAGGTAACCGATGGAACGTGACCAGAATGTCACTGCGCAAAGCACCCACATGCTACTGTTTACCGTTTTTTAATTTTATCTGTGAGAAAAATTGTTTCACACAAAAATGCAGGCTGATTTATCTCACTGGAGTGCGTCTTGAAGACCCTTCGTGAGATGCACTGAAGTTTGCGCACACAACAAGCCGCTCGAACGAACAGGTTGTATTCAATATGTAGAAAGACATCTACAAGAGTTACACGCGCATAAGGACATGTTATTAGTTATGGTCAGGTGGTGAGCATATCTCTATATATATGTCACAGCATATATATATTTACAGATATATGTACGTATAAGACGGTCCACATGCAAACGGGCACATTTTTACTTACTGGTATTTTCCGTAAATATGTACGCTTGCATATCGATGCACCCGCGAATATATGCCGCTGAAGCACGTGAAATTTTTGTGGAAAATAATTTTTGGAAACGGACTTGTCTAGCAATCGCTGAACGGCATGTTTCACAGATTGTTTTTTCTTTCGGTCCGACTTCATACTCACAAGCTCCGTAAGCTTTCCGGGTTTTGTAAGGTGGCGTGAGGCTTGCACGTAACCCGATTGCCGATGTCTTTCAACCGAATTGTGACTATTGTAACTACTGGGATGACGGTGGGTGCAATTACGAGTCTCCCGGGGACTTGCATCCAATACAGTTGAACTAATCTACTTCAGTCCTCGAATAACATTATCTGAATCGCCGGCTGAACAGTTCTGAGGATATAGTCGCCCGGGATAAAGAACAAACGTTTTAGTCAGTTTCCCATCCCCAAAAACATACTTCCCTGTACACCGCTGTCGGGCGACCGTGCCTCAGCTACACAGCCCAAACGTTCTGCCTCGCGCGCCGCCCATTTATCTAGCGCCAGCAGGACACACTAAGCAGAGGTGATATAGACCCGACGTGACTGTGTCTCGGTGAGCTGGTAGCTCCAGGCTACCCATCAACGCGAACCGGGAGAACTTTAAGCCGTTAATCGAATGTCGTGGTCACGCGACTGTTGCTCATCTCAGAACGCGCGGTACAGATACGCTCATGCGTAATCAATCTTGTGGGTTACCTAAACACAGTCTAATTATCTGGAACGTCGCAGAAAACGAAAGCAGTTTGCTCTATCACAAGGAGGTGAGTGAGCAGTTGAAATGAAAACATCTTCGCGATCCATTTTTGCTAGGCTTGTAAGATAGACCTACATTATGCAAGCTTCACGTTGGGTGAATCGCATCACGTCTGGTCATTTAGAGGATATAAAGGCGGCTCTCTTAGTAACATCTGCCTTACCCGTGCGTAACGACTGCTGTCTGGTAGAGAAACCTGACTTCACTTGGGCGGTCAGAGAGACTTGAGAAACGGCACATGACAACCTCAAAAGTTCGCAATAAGGTTGAACTTACAATCTGGGTGTACACGACGTAGAGGGACATGACATAGCAGACTGGAGGACAGACCTTCCCGGTTATTCAATCTTTCGTAAAGATCGACCGGTCAGTAGAGAGTGAGGCTTGACAGTCTATGCCGGTGCTGAGTTAAGCAGAATCCTGAACGGAAATTCTAATCTACTTTTACCTGATATGCCCACGCGGATGAATATTTGGCACGTCACTCATCGCCCGTCGCTTTTCGCTTCAACTACAGCGTCCCGTCTATAACCACACGATGAGGTGAAAGAATCCACAGTGTCACCAGACTGGCCACTGCAGCCACTGGATATGACAACAACGTTCTAGGTAACTTAACTTTTCTTTGCGCAGGTCTCTCACGCGGACTCGCTTCCGGTACTACGGTCGCGGTGTTCTGAAATCTCCTGCGGGAAACAGAAATCCTCTGGTTTGTCGAGCGGCAAACGACTTATAAAGGGGATCACAGACCATTTCCATTAGAAATTGTGTCAACTAGTGAACCCCTCACGGTGGAAGAACTGGAAGTTGATGTGCTTTTGGATGCGTGCGACCACGCCGCAATTGTCTTACATCCAGTGCATAATGTTACCATCACCCGCTCCATATTGCTAAATCGACGTGCTTCCAAACTAACCAACCTTCTACTGACGAAGGAACATTTATCTCAAGCCAAACAGCCACCACCTTGTGAGTGTAGTACAGTAAAAGGGACACCTAGAGTATGTTGTGTCACATCTGAACACCACACTCCGTGCACTATCAGCCGGATGTTTCGGCTCGAACCATCAGCCAAGAGTCTAATAAAGGGCCTGTTGGGATTTATTCCCTTATCATACGAAATGGTGCACCACACCTGACACACACATATTGTGGTGATCAGTGCACACCAGCCGTACGCTAAGGATTCACCAAGTGCCACCTGCAAGAATCATTGCCGACTGTCTAAAAGGATCCTTCGAGTAGGTGGCTATCCTGAGCAAATCGAAATCTGCTACGACATCTCTCGTGTTCCCATCAGAATTCCCCTAGCTTCTAATCCCGAGGCATGAGGAGGTTTATATGTTCAACATGCATCCGCCTTCAGCAACTCTGTCTAGCCCGATACGTGTGACATATTTTTCAATCTTAACAACACTTCGGGCTCATCTCTTGACATCATTCCGGCCAACAGACGACCCAGGATACTCCTGCAGTATGTCAATAATTCAGAAAGGCTTGATGAGATAACTCAACTTACTCTGGAAGAATGCGCATATGAGCTGGTTCAACCGCCTGTTTGTGCGCACCAGCGCTCTCACTTTACTGGTTGTATCCCTGCCACCTGGATGCATGGTATCAACTGTCTCATTTACAGTGATGGGGACCAAACGACCGCCAGTAACTCCAGAATGATTGCCCTAAAACATGTCAAAAAGCCGGAGTGCAAAGTATACGACTCCACAAAGGAGCTTAAGAATACCCACTCACTGTTGTAACCGGTGCGGCACGGTTACGTTATTAGTCACCCATGCACGACCAACTGACTTTTGCTGCCGTCTCGTAGACTACAGCTGCCAAATAACACTTCCCAGTTGGTGCTGGGTTTTCAGATATAATAAACCCGTTCGATAAAGTTGACCATAATATACCCCTGGACAAACTGAGTAATCCGGGCTTATAAAATGGAGACTGCTTTGGGCATAGACAATATTCATCCCGTCGACACGTTCTCATACATATATATAGCACACTGGCAAAATCACTGCCGGAAGCTCACATATAGGCAAAAAGTCACCGCATCAGAGGCTGTTCAGAGAATCGTCATTGACCTGTTTGGGGTCTGTAAGATATCCGCACCAAATGTAATGCGAATGAAGTTGAATAGTTTGGGCGTCGCGGTTAACATGTTATTGATAAACAATTGATAAACAATGTGATTTCGATGACAACACTCCTGAGAAAGGCCACCCGAGGTGGTTGAAACGTAGAGTATTATAACTTGCTCGTAAGGTTTGGGGTCTATTTTCCTTGTAGTATGAGGACCGTCTGTCGAGCCCAGAAATGTTTTCCTCAACCTCCATTAGTTTAAGAGACAATCATGTACCGAAATACAACGAGTTATGCTACCAAAATCACCCTCAAAACCATTTTTAAACTCGCCTCTAAGACGAGTCCCGGATACCTTAGGTGCAAAGTCTCTATATCGCGTGCGTAGCAAGCGTAGTTTTGCTGTCCGAGGCTGTTCGACATCGCATGTACTACCCACAGCGGTTGTCACGGTACCCTCAATTGATGCACTCGAGAAGCAACTAGGTGAAAAGACTGTCCCAAGATGGCAGTCGTCATTGGGGCACATAGAGAACCATGTACATTCACTGTTGTTCTTCTTCTCTTTTTCTCATTTCTCCCCTCCCTCTCCGTCGAGCCTTTTTTCTGTTGTTCCCTCCTAGGTACTGGACTTCTGCTAGCTACCCCAACCATCAACGTATTTCACTCATTCTTGCCATTTCAGCAGTTCACTTAATCAGAACATATGGACAACCATCTGTCTGTCAAACGGAACTCGAATCTGTTGTGAAACTATACATCTCGTACCACTGATTGATAGAGGATGAATCGAGGGCTGGGATGCGCTGTGGGCGTTACAGTTCGAGCCCCACGAAGAAGACACTGAAACGAGCAATCGACCGATGACCGAATAAGAACGTTGAAATCATTCCGTTGGAAGCTACAGACAGATAGTTTTAAAAGAAGTTTTGAAAAACGAGGCGACGTTTTGGCGAAAACATTTGGAACTTAACAGGGCTAAATATGACCGGGCCAACAAAAAATGCACGTGCATACGGTTCGCGAGCATGGCAAAGGAAGAGCACAGTGGTACACAGCTGTTGCAGTTGAGGAATGAAATAATTGGAAGACTGCGTGAAATCGCCAAGGTTCCGGATGGGCGTTCGCGAAAAGAATGCGACTTACACACAAAAGGATTCAGACTCTAAGGACCCCAAAAATGTACGAGTTTTCTTGTGGATAGGGACTGGCATAGTGGGCTAAATCCATTCCCAGGATGTTCAATGGCTAGGTGCAGTCAGACCTTGATTCCCGTGATTGTTATGGTGGTCTCACCGTGATTGAGGACGCGATCTTGGTCGATGATCAGAAAAAAGTCGAACCCCTGAGACGGCATTTCGCCAGAGCACACCAGCAGGACAATCTCGAGTGCCTGGCAACGGCGGGGGCCTTGTTTATGGCAAATCCGATGCAAAACTTTATGAATTCTCAGATGCATGTCATTCCCAAATCACCGGGCCCGCCGTAGTCCCACCGAAACCAGGTGATATCCACGATTTCCCGGTTCTTCCATTGGCCCAGGTTCTGGGATGCCCGTTGTCTACACCGATTACTGTGTAACTAAACCAAGGAAGAGCTGTTGTGGGTAGAAATTGAATGCCTTTGTGGATATCCATGAAGGGAGCGCAAAGCAGAAAACAACAAACCGTCGCTCTAACTCGCGTCCTGTTGAAAGTGTATGAGTGAGCCACTAGAGAATGCCTAGTCAACCGCTTTCTAATGACAACGCTTTGAATGCCAAATAGCATAACGCAGTGTAACATTTGTTGATCTGTCTAACCCTGCTTGCTTCCCAGACGGAATAGGCAGAGGGCTCGACGAAAGGAGTAGATGAGAGTTTCCTACCTCGAATTTGCTAGATAGTCAGGCAGAGGAAACCGTTTACGCGTACAGAAGCAGCCGTGCCATACAGGCGAATTAAGATATCAGGAACATCTAAGTTTGCAGTATGGGTTCACACTGGCCACAGCTTGGTCCGGTTCGCTCAGGCTATTACCAACGTCAGAGTATGCAGTAAGCCCTCACAACATTGGCTGGTCCATCTGATTGAATTTTGCCACCGACAATGTGGAGAACGAACATATGCAGAGAGCGATGAGAAACGTCCATTGGAAGCGACTTCGAGGTGCACATTAATTATCACTGTCAACTTTATTGGCTGTCATGTTGAATTGAATGTTCTGTTGCACCGCGATAGGCACTGGCGTTCTAAGTACCAGGTAGAGACTGACTGTAAAATAAACCTTCAGTGAACTACAGGCAGCTTGTGTTAGGCTGTTCCCCATAGTGTGTATGAGCGTCTCGCGACCTCACTAGAGCTGGAAACAGCACATTAGAGTGAACATGTCAGAAGGCGCATCTCCTAACAAGAGAGAAGAGGACGAATCACGCCACATCGATCGGCCGGCCCAGCTCGAATGTTATGGCCGTGGGTGGTGCTATGGTCCAATTCAACCAACCAGATCTCAGGTGTGCGGTCGAAGGCTTGTACGTCATCTGATCAACGTCTTCTCTCGCGTTGCCTTCCGATACCTCCTGTAACGTGAGTTGCTTTGACTTATTGACTGCTATATATGATTTTCACATTAAATTCGTTCGCGTCTGTCGACCATCTATGATAGTCGTTTCGTCCTATAAATCTAGAGCTTCTGTGGACTAAAATTTTGTCTCGCTCGTACAATAAACCACGTAGCCGCGTCTCTTCTGATTTCTTGATTTTTGGATCAAGTGACTGAGTGTTCACCAAAGAGGATCATCCGATAGAACATACTTAACTTCTGCAGATCATAAGTGGAACAATGTGGCATATGCTGATTTCATGCCTTCCTCCGTGCATCAGAAATGAAGACGGTAATATGATAATTTTATTTTCAGCCATTACAGAGAATAACCTCTCGTCAATCAATATCTACACGGAATCGTGCGGAAAGAAGGAAAAATGATAGATTTTATATAGACTAGGAAGCTGGAAATGTTGGTATCCATGTTTTGATGTCAAATATGATAGATTTCTAGTGAAAGCATGGCACTGACATCGCATGGCTGTAGGTTACCAGTTCAAGGACATCTTCAAAAAGCCGCAAAATTGGGCAGTGTAAAGCTAGGAGATCAAGTATTCTACATGAAAACTTGCAATTTATTTGTTTATAGAACATGCAGAGGTGGACCGAAATCAAAAACCTTCTGTTCGCGAGAAAATGCCGAAAGGTTTCCTTGGCAATTATTCCACGAATTCCAACGTTCTTATCAAGAGCGGCTAGTTACAAAAGGTAAACTACAGAAACTTTGCCAAAAATTTCCATTACTTAGCGAGGGAAAATACTTCGAAATACCAGAATATGCGACCAAGTTGCTGTTTTCCGTCTGAAACGACTTACATACACGAAAACTGTGAAAGCTATGGTTGCTCACTGAAGGTCGTGTTTTCAAATATTTATATAACCTCATAAAGTTCCGGACATTAGTTCATTGAATGTGATAAACATACGGTTCAGCATATGACGTCCTGTATATAGGGTACACGGAGTTTGCTGCCAACTGAAAAAAGCGGACCACTATTGCCTACATAGGAGAGAGGGTTGAGGCTGTGTACCTTGACTTTGATAAACATTTGATCTAGTGGATCATCCTGCTTTAGTCGACAAGACCCACTGTTTGGGTGTTATGCGTTTTCTACTCCACCGGTTCGAATCCCCTTTGCCAAACCGTCCTTATTCTGTGCGGGTGGTAACTTCCGTATCCTCTACCAGACTCAGTCACAGCGAAGTCCCACAGCGTTCCATCCTGGGACCACTGTTTTCGTTTATCTTTATTAACGATCTACCACCTGAGTTATCATCTCCGCTGACGCTGTTTGCCAATGATGTCAACACCCGGCGTACTGTGCGTAATAGGTCTGACACAAGCGCTCTGCAGGCTTATATTAGTGCCCTATACAAACGATCTAAATCAAACTTCATCGAGTTCAATACCAGCGAGTGCGAAGTTATGCATAACAGATATAGGCACAGTTTCTACCACTCCCTCGGCGGAGTTCCGCACCGTTGTGGCACACAACGTCTTGAGTTTTCTCATTACGTAGGTGGGCGCCACGAAAACTAATGGCGTGCTAGCGCTTCTGAAACGCGTGTTCGGAAAATTCGAACGACCAAGCTTCCATAACCTGTACACATCCTCACATCGAGCGAGGGAATCTTGTTTAATCTCCTCACCTACAGAAGGACAGACTTACTTTGGAAACTGCCAGAGGCGCGCGACGGAGGTGGTTTTTGGGTTGAGTGTGGAACCCTACCATGGATGGCTTCAAGCGCTAAATCTCTTTTCACTGCAGTAACGCATGCAGAGGGGGCCGGAATATCTATCCTCACTACAGACGGTCGAACCATGCTACTCACCTCACTATTCAGTTGTAGCTTGGATCGAAGTGATCGCGGGATAAATACGGGAGAGATATGGGAAGGATCATTGAAAGGCAGAATGGCATAGAATGGCTTTCACCACATGACAGAACTGAGACACGGTGTCTAAAGCGACTGGAGCATCCTCAGATGAGTGTGGCGTGCAAATGAGTGTTTCTGTTCGTAGTCCTGTTGAGACGCTTAAGTCGTGTATTGGTTTCCCAAATGAACAACTTGTGTGCCATCCTCCTTCTGGGTTCACAACAAGTGGCGCTGTGACCAGGATACGAGAGTGAAGATCCCGTGGCCACAGCCGTTTGAGGATGGGAATGTTCGGAGTTTCTTGGAAGACTTCGAGGGCACAGTGGAAGCCGCCGGAGCGATGGCGGACCGGGCGAAGCTGGTGGCACTGCGGATGCTGATCAAGGGCAGGATGAAGGCGGTGTTCAGTGCGTCGCAAAAGGGCCCTGCGGAGCTTGAGTGTGCCGCCGCGAGGGACGCGCTGATCGCGGGGTTCGAAACCACCGCTGACCGCCAGGAGGCGATGAGGCAGTTTAAGGGCGCCCGGCTTGGAACAGGAGGCGACGCTCTGGTCTACACCATATCCCTGCGGGCAGCGTTTTCAAGAGCTCTGCCACATTTGGACCAAGACTCAGAACAACGCCTGCTGACGGCACAGTTATTGGACGGAGTGACACCAATAGTCCGGGATCAGCTCAGAGTTGCTCTCATCACACGGCCCATGACGCTGGACCAGTTGTCCGATGCAGCTCGACAATTACTAGCAGAAAATGTCGCGACAGTCAACGAGGTGAAGGCAAGCGAACAGTGACCCGAATGACCTTCGAAGCGCGGTGGAAAAGTTGACTCAGAAAGTGGCGGCTTTGAAGGTGTGAAAGGAGAAGAACCGTGGCGACATCTGTTACGGCTGCGGAAGATGTGGACACTGGTGAAGATTTTGCCCACTCGGCAAGAAAATGTCGTACCCTAATAAACGTTTCGTCGATTGTTCTTTGTTTGGGAATGGGGATCCGGTAATAGGGGGCGGTTGATAAGACAGCAGTTCAGGCTAGGTTAGAAGTCAATGGTAGCTTGGAGTACTGTTTGATTGACACTAGGACCGCGATTTCGTTGACTGTGCCGAGGTCGGGAAGGATTGTGTGGCCGTATGCGATGGTAGTCCGAATGGTCGCTGGGTTTATTCTCAAAGTTGATGGGCTGGCAGAATATGGTCTTTGAGTCGACAGCCAGGTAGTCAAACAACCATTCGCCATTGCCCCCGACACACTTCAGACTATCTTGGGGGCGGATTTCCATGACCGCGTTGAGACCGTAATTGATTTGAAGCATGGTAAACTGGTAACGAAGTATGGTGTGGTTCCACTAGTGAGAAAGCGCAAGACCCAGTTTGGAAAAATCGTACTGAAACTACCTAGAGCAATACCAACTTATGACAATCAGTTGCTGAACGAGGTGATACGCAAATTTCAAGGATTGTTCACTGCGGATCAGGACCCGTATGGCTATTGTAACTGGGTTGAACACGAAATCCCCATCGGGTCAAGACGATTCCGGCCATTCGGACCCCTAAGAGTTCCAATGCACTTGCAGCCGGAAGTTGAACGACAAGTGAAAGACATGCTGAAGGAAGAAATCATCGATGAGGCGGACAACCCGTTCAATNATTGTTTGGTTGCATGTCTGTGTTTTCTCGTTTGTTTGACTGCCCGAGGTCAAAATCACACTTACAATTTCCGGTCGTTAGCTACTGGTCGTCGCGGTTTGCTTCTGTTGTGTTTTGCTCACAGCTTGCTTTCCCGGTCTCCTTGCAATAAACGTCGTTGTCCCATAATCGGGTTTTCTGGTTTAATTATTGTAGAGAATAAGCACGATTCTAAACAAGAATGTTCCAATGCTCCACACGTTCAATCCACCTAATCAATGCTCTCCAGCTGCGAGACAGAACTCTGTCAATGTGATTCCGATTACAACACTCCTGAGGAAGGCCACCCGAGGTGGTTGAAACGTAGAATATTACAACTTGCTCGTAACGTTGTGTTATTCTCAATCTGTTTTTTAATTCTCAGTGGCAATTTGTCAACACTTAAGCAGGAATTTCCATGGTAGATACCATAGAAGATGTGCTAACGAGACTACAGGGAATTAAACTCACATCTCCTGGGCAAGACTGTACGTCCCAATTAGACCTTTCTCACAGGGCTGCAGAATTATCTGTACTGTTGTGCATCCTCTTAATACAGTCAGTTGCTTTGGGGTTAGCACTGGATAGACGGAAATCGATGGATATCACTCCCGTCTTCAAAGGTAGGCAACGCAATCAGCCTCAAAAATATCGACCAGTCGTTCCTCTAACCTGCGTTTCCGGGGTGATTGAAGCGCTGATCCACGATTCATTATCTAGAAATCAAATAATACAATATTTCTTTTGTGATGAGCGACGCGGCGTCCTCCGCAGCCGCGGATGTACTTTTTATTTTATGCTACTTGTAGACCAGTGGACCACTACTGCCTACATAGGAGAGAGGGTTGAGGCTGTGTACCTTGACTTTGATAAACATTTGATCTAGTGGATCATCCTGCTTTAGTCGACAAGACCCACTGTTTGGGTGTTATGCGTTTTCTACTCCACCGGTTCGAATCCCCTTTGCCAAACCGTCCTTATTCTGTGCGGGTGGTAACTTCCGTATCCTCTACCAGACTCAGTCACAGCGAAGTCCCACAGCGTTCCATCCTGGGACCACTGTTTTCGTTTATCTTTATTAACGATCTACCACCTGAGTTATCATCTCCGCTGACGCTGTTTGCCAATGATGTCAACACCCGGCGTACTGTGCGTAATAGGTCTGACACAAGCGCTCTGCAGGCTTATATTAGTGCCCTATACAAACGATCTAAATCAAACTTCATCGAGTTCAATACCAGCGAGTGCGAAGTTATGCATAACAGATATAGGCACAGTTTCTACCACTCCCTCGGCGGAGTTCCGCACCGTTGTGGCACACAACGTCTTGAGTTTTCTCATTACGTAGGTGGGCGCCACGAAAACTAATGGCGTGCTAGCGCTTCTGAAACGCGTGTTCGGAAAATTCGAACGACCAAGCTTCCATAACCTGTACACATCCTCACATCGAGCGAGGGAATCTTGTTTAATCTCCTCACCTACAGAAGGACAGACTTACTTTGGAAACTGCCAGAGGCGCGCGACGGAGGTGGTTTTTGGGTTGAGTGTGGAACCCTACCATGGATGGCTTCAAGCGCTAAATCTCTTTTCACTGCAGTAACGCATGCAGAGGGGGCCGGAATATCTATCCTCACTACAGACGGTCGAACCATGCTACTCACCTCACTATTCAGTTGTAGCTTGGATCGAAGTGATCGCGGGATAAATACGGGAGAGATATGGGAAGGATCATTGAAAGGCAGAATGGCATAGAATGGCTTTCACCACATGACAGAACTGAGACACGGTGTCTAAAGCGACTGGAGCATCCTCAGATGAGTGTGGCGTGCAAATGAGTGTTTCTGTTCGTAGTCCTGTTGAGACGCTTAAGTCGTGTATTGGTTTCCCAAATGAACAACTTGTGTGCCATCCTCCTTCTGGGTTCACAACAAGTGGCGCTGTGACCAGGATACGAGAGTGAAGATCCCGTGGCCACAGCCGTTTGAGGATGGGAATGTTCGGAGTTTCTTGGAAGACTTCGAGGGCACAGTGGAAGCCGCCGGAGCGATGGCGGACCGGGCGAAGCTGGTGGCACTGCGGATGCTGATCAAGGGCAGGATGAAGGCGGTGTTCAGTGCGTCGCAAAAGGGCCCTGCGGAGCTTGAGTGTGCCGCCGCGAGGGACGCGCTGATCGCGGGGTTCGAAACCACCGCTGACCGCCAGGAGGCGATGAGGCAGTTTAAGGGCGCCCGGCTTGGAACAGGAGGCGACGCTCTGGTCTACACCATATCCCTGCGGGCAGCGTTTTCAAGAGCTCTGCCACATTTGGACCAAGACTCAGAACAACGCCTGCTGACGGCACAGTTATTGGACGGAGTGACACCAATAGTCCGGGATCAGCTCAGAGTTGCTCTCATCACACGGCCCATGACGCTGGACCAGTTGTCCGATGCAGCTCGACAATTACTAGCAGAAAATGTCGCGACAGTCAACGAGGTGAAGGCAAGCGAACAGTGACCCGAATGACCTTCGAAGCGCGGTGGAAAAGTTGACTCAGAAAGTGGCGGCTTTGAAGGTGTGAAAGGAGAAGAACCGTGGCGACATCTGTTACGGCTGCGGAAGATGTGGACACTGGTGAAGATTTTGCCCACTCGGCAAGAAAATGTCGTACCCTAATAAACGTTTCGTCGATTGTTCTTTGTTTGGGAATGGGGATCCGGTAATAGGGGGCGGTTGATAAGACAGCAGTTCAGGCTAGGTTAGAAGTCAATGGTAGCTTGGAGTACTGTTTGATTGACACTAGGACCGCGATTTCGTTGACTGTGCCGAGGTCGGGAAGGATTGTGTGGCCGTATGCGATGGTAGTCCGAATGGTCGCTGGGTTTATTCTCAAAGTTGATGGGCTGGCAGAATATGGTCTTTGAGTCGACAGCCAGGTAGTCAAACAACCATTCGCCATTGCCCCCGACACACTTCAGACTATCTTGGGGGCGGATTTCCATGACCGCGTTGAGACCGTAATTGATTTGAAGCATGGTAAACTGGTAACGAAGTATGGTGTGGTTCCACTAGTGAGAAAGCGCAAGACCCAGTTTGGAAAAATCGTACTGAAACTACCTAGAGCAATACCAACTTATGACAATCAGTTGCTGAACGAGGTGATACGCAAATTTCAAGGATTGTTCACTGCGGATCAGGACCCGTATGGCTATTGTAACTGGGTTGAACACGAAATCCCCATCGGGTCAAGACGATTCCGGCCATTCGGACCCCTAAGAGTTCCAATGCACTTGCAGCCGGAAGTTGAACGACAAGTGAAAGACATGCTGAAGGAAGAAATCATCGATGAGGCGGACAACCCGTTCAATTCCCCTGTCTTGTTGGTAAGGAAGCCTAACGATAAATTCCGATTTTTTGTCGACTTTAGGCGGTTGAACGAGATAACGATCACTAAAGTCGCAGCAGTCCCGTCGGTGGAGGGGATTTTTAACAAGCTGCAGAACGTCAGGGTGTTCACAGTGTTGGACCTACGGTCCGGAGTTTGGCAGGTCTCAATCAAACAATCTGACAGAGATAAAACAGCATTCACAGTGGGCGAGAAGCAATACCGCTTCAGGCGGATGCCGTTTGGACTCTCAGGCGCCCTCTTCACGTTCAGGCGACTGTTGCTGAGGGCGTTGGACGGATTGAGCAACACTGTTGTCTACGGAGACGATATTATCATTTACAGCATAAACGAGACAGAACATACAATACACGTTTCAGCAGTGCTGCAGAAGATCGAAAAAGCCGGCCTCCGGATCAGTAGTTCAAAGTCTCAACTGGCCAAACAAACGGTAGTACTTCTCGGTCACAAGGTCAGTCAGGGGGAGGTCCAGCCACTGCCCGAGAAACTGTTGACAATCGAGGTTATTCCGGTGCCAACTTCGAAGAGGACGCTGAGATAAATTCTCGGTAGCGTTGGGTTCTACAGCCGCTTCATCAAAAACTTCCATGACCTGGCGAGTCCTCTATACGAAATTTTGAGGAAGGATTGCCAATTTCATTGGTCACAGAAAGCCAACCAAGCTTTTGTCTACAAGACCCTAGTTCATCTTTCCATACCTTCTGGACACTGAGCAGTTGGGGACCAGCGTTTCGCGGGGTCCTTCTTCACGTCTGCTTTCAGTATGACGTCACAGGTCAGCCTTCTGCGGCACGCCCATATCAGTAGTATCTTTTCTGGTAGTTGCCATGAGGCAATATATCTGGTTCAGTCATACAAATTAAGAGGAACAAGGGAAGTCTCTACCTTGTTTCTGATCTTTTG
>QNGE01000207.1:244571-260873 GCA_008508345.1 Paragonimus westermani
TCGTACAGGTTGTCATGGAACCTACGAAATGCTGAAACAAAGGGCACACTGGCCGGGAATGAAGAATGATGTTAACAATCATGTGCGGGCGTGCCAGCAATGGGAGTTAGTGAAGAGCACTAACCACCCCAGTCAGTATCCCATACACCCACCTCCGGTAAGTGAAATTGGATAACTGTGGTTAGTGGATGTGATGGGCCACTTTCCAGTAACGACGTCCGGAAATCAATACATCCTAGTCATGACCGAACACTTCACAGGGTGGATCGGAGTAGCCGCCATACCTGATCAGCTAGCAAACACGGTGTGCAGGGCGGTGATGGTGTACATCATAGCGGAGCACGAAATACCACGAAGCATATTGACTGATCAAGGCCCTTGCCTCAAAAGTGAGGGGTTTCGAAACTGCTTGGAGCGTTTGGTAATAAAAAAATACACAAAACTTCATACCACCTCTAATCAAACAGATTGGCAAAAAGGAACAATCGCACAATCAAAGAATGGTTGGCTGCAAAAGGAGGAAGTTGGGAGGAAACGTTACCGGTGATTCTATTGGCCCACCGCTGTTCGCCGCAAGAGACAACGGAAAAGTCGCCATTCGAGCAAATGTATGGGCGCGTGCCACGCTTGCCAGTCGATCAGGAGAGTGGTCTATGGGGAGACCGACGGATGAGCATGCGTGAATTGGCGGAAGCTCGGAGTCTGTCAACCGAAACTTGAAAAACACAAAAAGCCTCCAAGGAGCAATCAACTGTGGGGTTATCGGACAGACTGACTGTGTTTGAACCTGGTTCTAAGGTTAAATACCGAGACCGGCGGAGCGCGCGGACAACAGGACCCGGATCTAGGAAGTTCCTAGCAAAGTGGAGGAGACCGTATTTAGTATTTGAGCGTTGTGGCCCAGTGTATTTGATGAAGAATGAGAAATGTCATCATCAAGTGCAGAGAAGCCAGCTTTGTAAACGGTACGACACTTCGATCAGGAGAGAATGGACACCAATTGCGTCGACAGCACCGACGCCGGCATGCAGATCGTCGTGAAAATGAAAAGAACTTGAACGACTTTTGCTAAAACCGCAACCATTTTTGAAGGTCGAGGAGTGTAGTGAGGATAGACGGTAGCACCATACTACTCACCTCACTATTCAGTTGTAGCTTGGATCGAAGTGATCGCGGGATAAATACGGGAGAGATATGGGAAGGATCATTGAAAGGCAGAATGGCATAGAATGGCTTTCACCACATGACAGAACTGAGACACGGTGTCTAAAGCGACTGGAGCATCCTCAGATGAGTGTGGCGTGCAAATGAGTGTTTCTGTTCGTAGTCCTGTTGAGACGCTTAAGTCGTGTATTGGTTTCCCAAATGAACAACTTGTGTGCCATCCATCTTCGGTGTTCACATACTGTTATGGACTTGCTATTAGATGGCAATTGCCGTTTATAGCCTTGAATCAATGAAGCTGTATGGTGTTATACGCGTACATATATATATAGCGTACGAAAACTTGCAGCAAATTCATATAAATACTACGTACATGCATACTTAGCTGTATGGTGCACGCCCGTACACAAGTTCGACGGACTAATTTTTTATATTGTTAACTGTGTCATCCATGTAACCCTAGTTTTATGGTGTCTGCGTTGAGGGGGTTTATAAACTATATTCGGCCTTATATTGTAAGCTCGCAGAATGTGTTCTGAATTTGGCTGTCAGTAAACACTTTCTAGAAAGTACTCTCGTGTCTGTAGCTTAGCACATGCTTCCGCCACGTAGGCCCTGTCCAGCTTAAGTTTACGGGCAGCCTTATGTGTGTTGAATATCGTGTCCTCGCATCAGACCTTAGTCCTTCGACTTCGCCGAAACTTTTGACCAGGTGAAAAGGAACTTACTTCCACAGTCGATAGGATTATACGACGATACATTCTACGTCCACCACTGCACGACCTCATTTCATCACGTTATTACCTTTCTGGTGGAGGCGGCCCTCCATCCTTTGCCCCTGTCTTGATGTGTGAACTACATAAGTGAGCCCTTGCACTATTACCATTTTTAACCCGTATTAGTGATTTACTATAGGGGGTCTTCATTTCTTCTGTTCCATCCGCAGGCGGCTCGGAATCTAGAACTCTTAATCTCAGCGCTTTTCAAGTTGGCCTCAATGCAATATTGCCTTCTCACCGAAGATGGCTAGTAAGCACATGCCCCTTGCTGACTATTGTAACAGTATACCCGTGAAACACTATACACAAACGGTTGTGTGCTCAAAAATAACCTGTGTTTGTAGCTATCGTCCAACTTGTTTCTCTAACTATATCAAGAGAAACCCGCCAAAAAATTCCCTTTACTTAGTATGACGAAACGGATGTTTACTCTCATGGACCAGAAAGCTTTTTGAGCCCTTTGCGAGGTTGACATTTAACTACTGCCCAAAAACGCTGACCCTGGTTTATTCGAGCTATAAGAGAGACACAGTTGTGATGAGGCGTTTGGAGCAAGCCACAAAAAACAGTCTTCAGTTCTTTGCGCATCCTTCGTCTCAAAATCCTTTCTTTGCATTGTAGAATACCAGCGACTCCCTGGCCGATTCGGTCTTTCGTTTTTATCTCGTAACTGTGCCTCTGTGATCCACAAGCACTGTGTTCATTACCGACGACTCACCAGGCGCCTTTTCACCCGTCCGAATAGCTACTTCTAATTTGTGTTATTAACTCCTAAGGCAAATGCTGAGGTGACCGAACTCTTTGTCTCGTCCGGTTTTAGTAGAATAGGCACTGAAGTCACTGATGTGCCCTCTGGACCAAACCGAGACACTTTTCCGCGGATACCTTCATTTCCCGAAGTCCAGCCTGTCGCCAAAGTCTCTGATCCAGGCAAGATAGTGTTGACTAGGCTCAGATTTCTTAAGGATAGCTTTGTTGAGCCGGGTGGTGTGTCCCTATTAGCACTGCGTGAAGCACCCGGACAACTGGCTTACCCTTCCTCAGCTCTCTGCTTATACAGCGCATGAGTCACGGAACAAAATTCCGCAGATGGCCCGTGTGTATTGCATCTTCCTTCAAAACTTGTAGGCAAAACCACCTCAGTGATTACGGACCAATCTCCGTGTTACCGAGCGTTTGAAATGTTTTGGAGGCGCACGTATATGGCCCATTCAATGAACATTTATATTCGCCAGTGTGCTACAGTTTTCGTGGTGATCTTTTGTGCTCTAAAATCTGTTGATATCCACTGGCCCGTGGGCAAAAGCAGTTGAACAACTCAGTGTAAACTGTGTTGTATACACCCAACCCACCAAGGTACTTGTTTGCGTGAATCACGTCGTAATAATCGGCAAGCTCTTTCATTATGCAATACAAAGTGATCTCTTTCAATGACTAGAATCACAGCTTGTCAATCGTCTGTATGTTGTGCATGCACCTTGTTTCACTGACATTATGATAGCAACATAAGATCACATGGAATAATGGTGATTCATAAGTCCATACGCTGTCGAGGCGGATGACCTGACCATTCAATTGAACATCTCAGCAGGCAAGCGCCGGCTTACCCAGCCCTGAATGGATAAAGCCATGTGGCTACTTACGACATTCCAGACAATCCTGTATTTGAAGCCGAAGTGGCTTCGGGGTTTAAAATACCACAGCATAATGAAGCTCCAAGTCCGGACCTTCCTCATCTAACTTTCCAAAAATGGCAAGAATAGCAAGCAGAATCAGGGCTCATGGTTGGTTTTTCATTATTATTCGTGCCACTATAACTATTCCACGGTCCTTTACATTAGCATCACTTCACTGTTGGGGTCAATGGCACCTTCAGCCGCAGAACATTCTGGTGAGGCCGATGGCTTTAACGGTGATGGTGGATACCTACCTCACGCCGACCGATGTAAAATAAGGTAAATAATGTCACGACTCCTTACCACCCTCTTAAATAGGCAGTGCCCGGGTTTAGACGTTTTTCTGTCGTTATATCTAGGGAGCTTGATATACCCAGATTCGCCTTCTGATCAACTCGACATTGCTGGATTTGACAACGCCTTCAGATATTTTGTATTAATGTAGACAATGACGGCAGAGCAGACGATTTCGTCGATGATGGATTTTCAGTCGATGACATCGTGGGTATGACATGATCATTGTATTGAACAACCCTCTGTTCAGATAGTCAACTTCGTTTACAGTGCGATACATGAAGGGCCGCCCGTAGTTAGGAGAAGAGATTTGCATGTCGTTGGTGAAGGTAAAACATGTAAGGCCGTATAGCCCTCACACTTGTTTCGCGACACTGGTCTGTCTGGGTGCAACCTGTATCTTTGGAAGTGTAGTGGCGCGCCTCTACATTTATTCCAAGTGTCAACCCGATTAAAAACCCAAAGACATTCCTGAACAGTTTCTGATAAATAGAACCGAAAAGTTGACCGCCAACACACTTGGTAAGTAACATAATACCTGAAAATTATGGAGCCGTGGTGAGCGTGTACGTCCAGATGGACTTTCATGATTTCCTTGACCATTTCCGACTTTCACTTCAACTGTAGTAGTTTGTGCTCATAGCCGTCAAAGGCAAGCGGTTTACCGTGACTCATCCACGATCGGACTGAAGTTTTCCTACGTCTGATAGAGAAGCCCCACAACGCAGTATTTTGGCGGTCATGTGAAATTATCAGCAACATCCTTGTATGTTCTTCCGACGAACATTGGGTGACACCCGAATGACCAGCGAAGCCAAATGTCAAAACCAAATCGAGTCGCTGGAAACGTGGCACTTAACTCGTTTGCGTTCGTGGGATAAAACACAATGTTTGGCCGCAATAGGCAGTGGAGGGTCCGAAGGGCACGACAAGTATAGGCGCAGATGACCGACAGGCCATGACGAACCGACCGAATGCGATCAGATTGGTTTATGTGTGTCTAAATACCCAGGCTTCGGGCAGGCTGATTGTCTGGTGACACTTTAATGGCGGACAGTATTGACAAGGGGCTAGGAAGGGTGAGACTGACAAATAACAATAGGTATGTGGCGGGTGACTGATATTCGATGACTGACGGAGTCGGGCTGGAGGACTTAATGCTTTCGGGCGCTGGTTGTGGGAATGATGGTAGCAAACGTGTGGTCAGACGAGGTCACGAGGAAGGGCGCGGCAGTCTTTATAGAAGACAGGCCGCCGACAAGTTGAAAGGGCCCTTGCATTGCGCCTTGTGGCACGTCGGTGGGGTGATTTTGCTCCGCGAGTATGTACTCTCCACGAGCGTAGTAGTAATTGGCCAGGCAAACGTAGTCGCATAGCTCTCGGAAATCTATTTTGAGACAGTTTTTCAAGGAGTATCGTGCGACTTTCTTTATTGGATGCCTTAGAGAACTTTGGGGGAACCACGTTTTTCCTAGTCCAAGATCGATGCTTAGGTCTTGTGTAATTACCAACAGCCTGGTTGACGAAACGTGTCCGCTGATAGTCCGTGGATTAGTTTCTACGTGGTTTCTCAGCCATTCAATGACGGAGCCAGAAATCACTTCAAGTTTGTCATCAAGACGTGCAGTCGATAGGCGGGAGAATTTTTATCATACACTCCCCGTTTATGGGCCCGATGACGACATGCCTTCAGGGTTTAGAGAGCCACCCCAGACTTGGGGAACGCCTAGCAGAATCCAGGTGCCAGGAAGACAGTTTATCAGCTCATACTCTGGAGATAACGTTAGTAATTTGATCGACCGCAAGTGGCTTCTCAGTGTGCAGCTTGAAAAGATTATGCTGAACATGTTTTAGGGGCTATTTTATTTCGGCAGCAGTTGACCTTGCGTAGTCTGTTGAAATGGTCATGTCTTCCGTGGCGCCCTCATCAAACACGGTGTAGCAACGTGAAGATAGGATAGCTGATACATCCACTTCGATTGTAAGATTCCACCCTGGGTTAACGGCAGTGATATTCCTATATTTCTGAGCTATGAATGGAAAAATACCAGTCAAAAATTTGCTCCTGATTCAGCTTGTATCTTGAGTTTATGGATGCCTGAAGTGCACAGTTATATCCTTTGACAAGGTCATTGCATCTTTTTTCAGCAATTGTGTATCTGTGGTAGACGTTTGACAATCCATACACGTGGAATGTGTGACAGGGTATTTTCCTTCATTTTATGAAATCCCAGTGCGAAATCTTATCCATATCACGTATGAGAACGGCCCTATGAAATTCAACAATACAGAATTCCCAGTGACATCTTGTATATCACATTCGACTCGTAGACAATGCTAATCGGGGATCCACGTTGTTGCGTCCTTGTGATCGGTTGGCACTGTGAACAATTCCTTTCATAAGGTCATCGCTGACCGTGGTGCAACTCTGCTCGATTAACTGCTCATCCGAACTCCAAAACAACAGAAGATTTGACTGGGAGCCAATCCGAGAGTCGCGTTTATGACACCGCATCAGGATTGAACGAACAATGTCGACGTTGTGCTATTTGCCAATTTATTTTGTTCATACTGCATCAGTTAACTTACAGCTCCTAATTATGTATGTGCTAATACGATCAGCCGATGACACACTGTGATGTCCTTAGTAATGTTGTATATCCATAAATGTATATCCATAAATGTTGTATATCTCATAAACAGGAATTGATTACTGTCAACGGTACCAGGTCTCCTTACATGCATGGGAGGTTGCAATTTAAGTAAGATCTCCAGGGTACTCAAAGCCCCTAAATCCGAATGTCAAATAGACCGGGTGACAGACGAAGCGGTATACATCAGATCTTTTCGAAAACAACGGAGCTAAATCGATAGAAGTTGCAGTCAGCTAAGGGTGAGTTAACATAACATCTTTGGAGACGATTGTCAGAAAATCATACAGCGGCCGAATGGCCATACGCTTTTCTCTGGGGTCAATGACATCTTGTCGAGCGTTGTGGAAGTGACAATCCGAGTAAGCAAATTTTTAACCGCGAATTCTAGTAACATTGTAAGCAACTGCCTTCTGGAAGAGAATGCTACAAGCTCAAGAAAGGGTACACTCAAATCTATTCAAAGCACGTCTGCGAATAGCTTCTCAGATGCGAACGATATCTCCAGAATAAAAATAATACATAGAAAATAAGTCACTCTACTGTTGGCAAATTCAGCAAACCTTCAACACATTAGTTCTGTCTGTCCGAAAACGCTGGCCTTTAAATAAAAACAATTAGGGTTTTCGTACTTCTTGACTGCGTCGTTGCCTGTATAACATGCGGTTTTGCGTGACTGTTGAGGATCGTTTTAAATTCTCTGCGGTACAGAAGGCACTAATTTGGCAATGCGGACTGCACTCTCTGACCAGTAGTTGGCCGATTTCGAACGTTTAGATCCGCACTATGGCAAACTGCGGAGTTGCTCATACGTTCATGTCAACCGGCGCGGATCGTCCGACAGATACCGCTGGTCGAACGCCGCAAGTATATCAGCAACTCCGTAAACGTAATCCAGCTGTCAAACTCCCCAGGGATTTATTCCATTGTGCTTGTGTAAGGAAAAACTGGTAGCTTTCAATGGCATCTACCATAGGGAACTGAGCGAGGTGGACGTTGAGGAGGCGCATCTGGTGCCCTTGTAGAGGATTTGAACGTTTCTGTCTAGAATCGTGCTTATTCTCCACAATAATTAGACCAGAAAAACCGACTATGGGACAACGACGTTCATTGCGAGTAGACCGGGCACACAAATCATGCCTGCTAACAATCTGTCGGAGTTGCAAAATACAATGGAGCACCAGGCGGACTCAGGAATGGTAGTGAGTGTCAGTTAAGAGATGACAGCTACCCGGAGGGAGTTGTGGACATAAAGAACAACTTCTCCGTCCATTATTCTATCATCCCGAAAAAGGAGTATGCCTACTATATCAAGTTTGGGATCAAGATGACTTACTGAGAGACACAAATCAGTAATTCTCGCAAGGAACAAGTCTTTTTGGTTTCAAACCCAGGACTCGAATAAAGCCTGCGTCTGTCGACGTTCTGACCTTGACTGCTTGACTTGCCCGGATATTGGGTGGACTGCGTTTTTTGTCAACGCGAATGCCTTCAGTGATGGTCTGAGAGTGGAAAAAAATGAAACTGCATGACAACTGCTGACTGCCACGAATAGAAAAAACAATCCGTACTTCGATTGTTACAAAGTAGGAAAAAGGTTGTCCCAGCATTTTTCTAGATCTCCTTTGAACACATCTGCGCTGGAGGATTCAACAGTCTTTGTGGGTAGTTTGTTCCACGAGTTGACTACTCGGCTGGTCAAAAGGTAAACTCGGACAGCTTGTTGTGATTTTGTATTCTTGATTTTGAACTTATGACCACCTTAACATTTGTCCTGGTTCATCGCAGACAAACATGTCAGAGGACTCTTACCGGTGTAATGGGTAATTTTGTGCACTTCCATAAGAAGTCTCACTTGCCGGCATTCAGGCGAGAACAAATCCCACGAACTTAAATGGTCTTGTTAGCCTAGACCCCTCATACTCGATGAAATACCCTTGGTGGACCTTTGTACTTGTTCGCGGATGGCCATGTCCTTTTTGAGATGTGGTGACCAAGCCTGGGCACAGAATTCCATATTAAAGAGAGTTATGATTGCGTGCAGTGGAATGAACAAAACCGGAAATGAATTGGCGATCGCGGAGTTTAGTCGATATAACGCCCGCTGTGCTTATCTCGCAGCTGGAGAGCATTGATTAGATGGATTGAACGTGTGGAGCATTGGAACGTTCCTGTCTAGAATCGTGCTTATTCTCCACAATAATTAAACCAGAAAAAACGATTATGGGACAACGACGTTTATTGCAAGGAGACCGGGAAAGCAAGCTGTGAGCAAAACACAACAGAAGCAAACCGCGACAGACCAGTAGCTAGCGACCGGAAATTGCAAGTGTGATTGTGACCTTGGGCAGTCAAACAAACGAGAAAACACAGACATGCAACCAAGCAATGTCAATAGTGTCAACGGTCAAAATAAATGGCAAAGTAGTTGAAATACCTGGCAAACCAGGAGTGTATCTACATTCTGCAAAGATGACCTTTTCTTTGGCGCTCAGGGTATTTTCGTCCGTTTCAGAACGTTGAATTTAGCCTCATACTATCGGCAGACAGAAGCATGGAATTCAGATAATTCAGTGAGCTTTGTGAGTTTCAAACAAAATCTCTGTGGGTATCGATCCTTTTGACATTGGAATAAGAAAGTTACGATATCGATCGGTGAAAATCTGTGCGTGTCCAAACGCTGATTTATTTGGCAGATGTAATGAATTCCACCAATGCCATCTATCATGGGTAAGTTGATGGTATATACATGGCCTCCAATTTGGTTAGGTTAACATATTGCGCTCTGGCGGACAAAAATTCGGCGGTTTCGAAGTGAACTAACTGTTGAAGAAGTTGAGCTCCTCTGGTGAAACTTAGGGTATGATCGTCTTTGTCCTTCTATAAAGGACTGCCTACCGTCCTGGTCATGCTGATTGCAAGCATGAAAAAGCCAAAAGCTTTCTCGCAATCTCACTTTTATTCGGACCACCAGTACACTATACCGTAAATACCGGACAAGTTAGTACATCCGAACTGTAAACAGCTCGGATATGCGAAGACATTTGAAGATTGAACAAGGTACATTTTCCGAATAAACTCGCTTGGTAAGGGCTCTCACAGAGGGTCAAAACGTTCGGAAACAGAAAACTCTCTTGGATTTAACTCGTTGTGGATTAACAGGAGAGTTAGCAGTTAACCAAGCAACAATTTTGGAGAACACTGTAGGCCTTGGTTTAGTCACGTTAAGATATGAACAGACGGAGTGTACCCGATAAAACAAAGACAACGTGAAATCAGTCAACCGTCCTGGAGGTTCTCATGAGACTGCGCAGAAGTGCCAAATTTATTGCCGCGAAAACCGAAATATACAGTTGAACAGGTTTACATTGTGTGGGACTCTCCCTCAAAGTTTCACTCCAGCTACAGTGAGTTACCCAAGCAGCAATAATCCAGAAATCAGCGAACAGCGCAATACAACGTTTATTGCCACGACCGGGAAGGAAAACAATGATACGGCCAGAAGACGTCCTGTGTGTAGCGCGCGGAACGGAAAAGTAAGGAAATTACAATGAGCGATAAAAGGACATACCACTGAGAAAAACAAACATGCAGCTATCGGAAGTGTCAAACTTCACAACAGAATAATAAAAAGGTTGTCATTCCAAGAGGTGACTACAGAGCTCCACCCAGAAGGCCTTCGTTACACAATATGCGTGCAGTTATAGTGTAACTAAAATGTAATGTCCACTGCTAGGCAAATTTCCAACTGGTAAGAAACACAGGAGAATTACAAAGGAAATAGTCCATAAGAAGGTCGGTTGCGGACTAAAGGTGCGCTGGTTGAAACCGTTATTTAGATTAGTTAAATTATTTAGTGTTCTGTGCATCTATCGCAGCGGGCTACCCAACCCCGAAAGACTCACGAGTGAAAAAAGAAGGGAGGTTGGTTTACCCAGTGCTGAACGATAGCCTTCTGGATTCGTCTCTCCGTCGCACCAAGTCCACGTAATCTAAAACTAAACAGACGGTGAAATACCTGCGCCAAGTGGAAAAGATAAGCTCACCGTGTTGACAAACCTTTCATCAACAATGTCACTGTAGATCTGATACTCGTCCATTAATTGACCTTTGCTTTACACCAATGTAGTTAAGACTACGCTCAAAAAGAACTCGAAAGATGTGTTAGTGTATGCGAGGGAATAAACGACATCAAAATAACAGGAGAGGTGTTACAAAAACGTGTTAAACGTAGAAAACCAACGTATTCCGCGAACCTTACAGACCTTCGGGCGCGTCTACAGTGTCGGTCATGCAGTGGAGGGTAAAATGCAGGGTTGATGTCCGATGTGTTTGATGTATGTTCGGGACGTGACGGCGAAGTTGCAGTTTTTTGGTAATACATTGGTGTCATCTTCCTCACGGAAGGCTGGTTCCACTCGATCAATCAAAACAACGTCATTCTTATTATCACGCTCGACAGTAAAAGATTTTTCGTTTCTTTGCAACACACGAAAATGACCTGTATATGGGGCTGCAGAGGCCTGCGCGAGCCGTCTGCGCGTATGAAGACGTGAGAACAATAAGGAAGCTTCTCGTGCAAGTGCACGGATGATGACCGCCCCCGCGGATGAACTGGACGTAACTGTCGCATGTGATTCTCTAAGCATGCCACATACTTACCGTAATAGACAGGTTTCGCTGTGGAGAAAGACTCTAACTCGTGAGGTAGACGTAGGGTACAGTCGTAAACGAGCTGAGCTAGTGTGGCTTTCAAGTCCACCTTGACAGTGCTACGGATCCGGAGGAGGACTAGGGGTAAAACCTCTTACCAAGTTGGGTTCGACTGAGCATAGAGGGCTGCTTTCAACCGACGATTAAAGCGTTCTACCATCTCGTCAGACTCTAGGTGATAGGCGGTAGTGTGAATATGTATGCACCTAATGGTATTCAAGAGATCCAAAGATCCCTCAGAATCAGAACCACGATCGGTAGTTACTACTGCAGGACAACCGAACTGCGCTACCCAACGCTCCAAAACGGCGCCAGTTACCGTATCAGACGCGCAATCAGGGAGTGGAATTGCCTCTGACCAACTAGTAAAGCGGTCGACACGTGTCAAGAGGAAGGCAAAGCTGTTAGAAGGTGGTAACGGTCCGACAAGGTCGATGTGCACGTGATGAAGACGTGTCAGGCGTAGGAAAAACATTGACAAGGCTTTTGGTGTGCCCATGAACGTTGGCACTGCAGGCAGCAACGGGCCTAAATACGGACGTCGTGGTTTACATTTGGCCATACAAAACCTTCAGTGATAAGTTTCACGGAAGCACGTATGCCGGGGTGCGACACGTTAAGCAGTGCGTCGAACACTGCACGACGAAACGATAGGGGCACTACAGGCTTAGGTTTGCTCTGAGAAGCATCACACAGGATGAGGCCCCCTGAGGAAGTCAACGGAACGGACTGTATTTTGAGGAAGCTACGTTGACGAAGATGCTCCACCTCCGAATCGCCTACTTGGGCAGCGGCCATGGCGGCCAAATCTTCAGTAGCCGTAGAATTGCTCACCTGATATACACGCGATAGAGCGTCAGCAACAGGATTGAGGACACCCGGAGATATGACGTACATCCGTCGTAAACTGGGAGATATAATCCAAGTGCATGATTCCCCTGGGAGAACACCTGTCCGACGATGAGTTCAGTGAATACACCAATGGCTTATGATCAGTTTGAACCGTAAATTGTCGGCCTTCAACTGCGTGCCGAAAATGGCGTATTGCGAGGTAAATTGCAAGCAATTCTCTCCCGAACGTGCTATAGCGACTCTCCGTAGGCTGCAACCATGCAAAAATGAACGTTGGCTGTTGCCACTGACCTTCGACGAACTGCTGTAATACGACTTCAACGGCTGTAGCTGGAACGTCGATTACATTCGACAACTATGCTCTAGGGTCAAGATGCGCAAGCAGGGCTATTTTGGAGATGACTTCTTTACGCTCTTTAGAGGGCGTACACGCTGAACCGGTGAATAACAGTTTAAGACCGCCTCCGCGGAGGAGGTCGGTCATCGGCTGCATTATAGGTGCGCAACGAGGAATCAATCGACGATAGTAGTTTACCAGGCCACAGAATCTGCGGAGTTGCCTGAAGGAAGAAGGTTCAGGGCAAACCAGTATGACTTGAACCTTAGCAAGAAGTGCGGTAATACCCTGTGCCGAAATCTGATTACCTAGAAACTCAATGGCAGTTTTTCTTGCTTGCACTTTGGTGGGTTGACTGTAACGCCGTAGTTAGCCAACCATTAGAATTAACTACGTAGTTGCGATAGGCGTTCCTCCTCAGAAGAGCTAGCAACTGGGAGATCGTCGAGGTAGGGATGAACGAAGTCCAGACCGCGCGTGACTTCGTGCATAGAACGCTGAAACGTCTGGGCGGCTTTGGTCAATCCAGATGGCATCCGCAGAAACCCGAAAAAACCAAATGATGTAGTCACAACGGTCTTTCGTATATCTTCGGCCGCCACAGGAATCTGGTGATGGGCGCGGACTAAATCGATCTTGCTGAAGATGTTTTTGCCCGCGAGGCTAGTCGTAAGATCGTGCATATGCGGAATAGGATACTTATCGGGGACTGTAACTTCACTGAGTCTACGGTAATCGCCACAAAGACGCCAGTCCCCTGATTTTTTGAAACCAACTGCAACGGAGAGGCCCAAGAACTGTCGAAAGGGCGAAGTATCCCGAGCTCGAGCATGTGTTCGAACTCTGTCCCAACGAGTGTGAGCTTCTCATGAGCCAACCTGCGGGGCCTAGCCGATATGGGCGGACCTTTGGTTCTAATGTGATGTGTGACGTTGGAGGTCACAGCGAGTACAACGTTTGATATCCGGACCAATTGTGGGAATTGTTTAAAACGTACCTCAAAAGACGTCGAGGTAGCCGGTGTTGCATAAAGAGGACCGATGACTGTGACAGTCGTGCGATTGCCGTCGGTGCTTAATCGTGTAACGACATCTATTAGTTTCCGGCGTCGTGTATCGACTAAACTTTCGAAATGCCAGAAGAAATCGATGCCTGTGATGGCGAACGGTACGGAAGTAACGACGAGAATCCAACAGAAGTTGCGTCGGAGACCCAAATCTAACGTCAGCGAACGATGGCCAAAAGTCTGGACAGTGGTGCCATTGTCGGCACGAAGATAAGGAGCGCCTGACTGTTTCGCCTGGGAGGGTTCTGTGGGATTACGCTAACCCGCGCTCCTATGTCTACCAAGAATGCAGTCTCTGTTAGTCGCCATTGCGCGTCGGCGATCCGGTTTCCATGAAGCGGGGAAGGGAAAGAGCAGGGCATTGTACATTTGATAGCCTGAGCACCGTACCGCTCATGATATCATCAGAAGACCTTACGGGACTGTGAATTACGTCGACGTGGTGACCTGCTGGTACGACGACGTCTCGGGGCCAATCGTCACCTTATCTAAGTTCCTGCGCAGAGCGGCTACTTCTGCCATCGAGGCCCTGACCTCTGTAAAGTCGGTTGAGGGTGAGCTTACAGGCTATTCCACGGCTGATGTGATAGGGATGGCCGTTACCCTGAAGCCATTAGAATTGTGCATGAATGGATGAAAGCTTTCTACCACTTGTTCGGCGACCTCGGTAGCTTCTAAGAGCGGTTGTGAGCGGCCTACGGACACAATAACCTGGGATGTGTTCGGTAGCCTCCGCATCCATGACTCTCGTAGCAGTGACTCGTCCATGCGGGAGGCGCCGAGAAGCTGTTGCATCCCACGAAGCAGCGTAGAGGGGCGCTTGTCACCCAGCTGCAACCCACTGACTACCTACTGCAAGCGGGTCTTCTCAGACGGGGTTACTCGCTTGATTACAGCCTCCTTAAGGGTGTCGTAGCGATGTTCCGCAGGCTCAATAAAGAGGACGCCACGCAGTCACACGGCGACTTTCTTCGGAAGCCTAGACACTAACTGGCTGAACTTCGCCTGATCAGACGCAGTTTGTTTGTCAACGAACTCAGACTCAAAATAGACAAACCACAGTAACGGGTCTATCTTAAGAAATGTGGGAACTGTTGAGGTAACCCCGCCGAGAGTATGCGAATCGAGCGGCCTGGTGTCTTTGCTAGCCATGGAAAAGCCCGACAGTTTGCAATATGTAAAATAGGAGTAAACGTGCCACCAAATGAGAAAATTCAACCAGACTTAGCATTTCATCAATCATAATGTAGTCAATTGAAAATTGGTGCAATACCGTCAAAAAATACAATAATTCACAACAAGGAACTCATTCACCAAATGACGTGAAATTTTGTCGGACTCACCAGTTTGTTGGAGAATCTCCCGCAAAGAATCACTCCAGCTACAGTGAGTTACCCAAGCAGCAATAATCCAGAAATCAGCGAACAGCGCAATACAACGTTTATTGCCACGACCGGGAAGGAAAACAATGATACGGCCAGAAGACGTCCTGTGTGTAGCGCGCGGAACGGAAAAGTAAGGAAATTACAATGAGCGATAAAAGGACATACCACTGAGAAAAACAAACATGCAGCTATCGGAAGTGTCAAACTTCACAACAGAATAATAAAAAGGTTGTCATTCCAAGAGGTGACTACAGAGCTCCACCCAGAAGGCCTTCGTTACACAATATGCGTGCAGTTATAGTGTAACTAAAATGTAATGTCCACTGCTAGGCAAATTTCCAACTGGTAAGAAACACAGGAGAATTACAAAGGAAATAGTCCATAAGAAGGTCGGTTGCGGACTAAAGGTGCGCTGGTTGAAACCGTTATTTAGATTAGTTAAATTATTTAGTGTTCTGTGCATCTATCGCAGCGGGCTACCCAACCCCGAAAGACTCACGAGTGAAAAAAGAAGGGAGGTTGGTTTACCCAGTGCTGAACGATAGCCTTCTGGATTCGTCTCTCCGTCGCACCAAGTCCACGTAATCTAAAACTAAACAGACGGTGAAATACCTGCGCCAAGTGGAAAAGATAAGCTCACCGTGTTGACAAACCTTTCATCAACAATGTCACTGTAGATCTGATACTCGTCCATTAATTGACCTTTGCTTTACACCAATGTAGTTAAGACTACGCGCGAACAGAACTCGAAAAATACTAAAAAATTTAAGCTATTCTATGAGCTCACTAAGGTATTCTCCAAGTCACTCTCTACTGTTTCACTGCGAATCAGTTACACACATCTCAGTTCTAATCGCTATCCTTCTCGTATCCCTCATAGGGAGCTCTTTTTTTCTCATTCACATACATTGCTATCCGTTCAGCATTTTCGGTGCAGGAGAATATTATTGAGTTTTGCCCCACCGTCGTCACTTGATCATGCATGCGCATATTTTCCCCCCGTAGTTGGACCTTCACAATAAAACTAACAACGTTTCTTCCGTGGGGTTCCCTCTACTGCTCCATCATCCTCGGACTGGCTTGTAGAATACTAAAAAGCTCCAGCAACTATTTCGGTTTTCAAGAGGAAACTTTGCAATCTTCTCAACAATCACAGTGTTATCAATGCAGTCTGTGTAACGTCCACCATACTTGCTGGATTTGCTTTGCAGTTGCTCATCATATACAGAAGAATGAGCAAAGTCCTGGTTCTCTTGGAACTGATCCAACAAAATACAACCCTGTCAGTTAGCACTATCGACAATCGATCGACAGTGAAAAGCCAAGTCTCAGCGCGCTGACTTCGTATATTATTACCGACCCTGGAAAATAGAGAGTACAGAGAG
>QNGE01000207.1:262867-365739 GCA_008508345.1 Paragonimus westermani
CCCATAAGTAGGTACAGCAGTGCCGTTTGCAGCACAGAGTTGTGGGCTGCAAGGGTACGACACCTCGTCTTTTGTAGACGGAAATACACTAACCTGCGCTCCTGTGTCAACCAAGAACATGTTTCCCGTATCTACATCCTTCACGAATATGAGGCGACAAGGTGCAACGCCAACGACGTTAGTCGCCATTAAGGCCGGCGTGGAAGTTTTTGCTGCTTGGTCGTTAGATAAGTGCACGGTTTAACACACCTAGTGGATCGCGCGCTGAAGCGTTGGTGGTACCAACAGTAGCCGTCGTTTGATTGCGACGTTGTGCGCCTGGGCGATCTGCTAGGTCGCCGGCGTGTTGGACGACCTGAAGAGATTATACTAAAATCGCGGCGCGAAGCTGCGACTTCAGCCCACAATGCTTCTACGTTAGATGCTGACGTAGATGAGCCGCCTCCATTATGTGACGGTACATCTCTCATGTAACTTGGTGCCTGGGTTGGGGTGTTAACCTGGTTGAGGAGCGGTTGTAAACTTTCCACTACCTGGTCGGCTATCTCTGCTGCCTCCGCTAAAGACTGTGATCTCGCGATAGATACGATCGCCTGAGCCGTCTCCGGTAGTCTCTGCATCCATAGTTCGCGCAGGAGAGACTCGTCCATGTGCGTCGTGCCTAGCAATTGTTGCATCTCCCGAAGTAGGGTCGCGGGGCGTTTGTCGCCCAGCTTTAACTCGCTAAATAGCTGTTGCAGACGAGTTTTTTCCGATGGGGTGACTCGCTTTATTACAGCTTCCTTAAGGGTTACGTAGCTATTCTCTGTGAGTTGGCTCACTAAAACATCTCGGAGCTGTGTCGTGACCTCCTTCGGCAAACTAGCTACTAATTGGCTGAATTGAGCCCGGTCGGAAGAGACTCGATTATTGTAGAATTCTGCCTCTAGGTGTACAAACTAGAAGATCGGGTCCATCTCTAAGAATGGTGGAACTACCAGTGATATGGCTACCGTGGGGTGCTCGAGCGGCTTAGAATCGTTGGCTGACATGGGTATGATTAGTAACGGTTACGCAGTGATATATAATTGAATCGGAGATATGAAAATAATATAAACAAAATATATAACGAGCAACAAAAATCCTTCCGAAGTTACAAGGCAAAATAACGAAACGGAACGGGCCCACCGAAAAGCGGCAAAGTGTAACCACATGTTCAAATTAATTTCGGGGTCACCAATTGTTGGAACTGATCCAACAAAATACAGCCCTGTCAGTTAGCACTATCGACAATCGATCGACAGTGAAAAGCCAAGTCTCAGCGCGCTGACTTCGTATATTATTACCGACCCTGGAAAATAGAGAGTACAGAGAGACACGTCAAGCTAGCGAGGCACGGAGCGAGTTGTGTTGTTAGCCCCGGGACGGATGTTATAAAAGGGGTAGCTTGACTAAAACAAAAGTAGGTACAAAATCGAAATCATAGAAAATGTACAGATGAATGAGACTATCAAAATATCATTTATTATCGTCGCTACAGTTCAGTCGTGGAGGTGTTAGGCTCTCTTTGTGATCCCACGAGTCTCGAACCGTCTTTACTCGCATAAGCATCCAAAAGTTCTGACAGTTCTGAAATTAGTGACTGTCTTCGGTCCGGTTGATCGCAACGTTTTTTCGAACTGTTTTCCTTTCAAACAGCTCACAGGTATACTTGGGTCTGATAAGATCTTCGTATGATTAAGTTTCAAACCCGGTGGCAGTTTATGGATAGCTGTCTGGATTGTTCGCCAGGAGTGTCGGATCTCACAGGTGACTTTTGCAAGGTGTTTTTGGGACTTCGATAGTTTTACGGTTGACTTTCTCTCCTAAACTATGCTAACTGACACGAAGAATATAGTGGTAGCGTCTTGCCTGGTACTTTTGCCGTAGGCATGCGGATCATGCTGAATGAGATGCATGGCCAGGCCGGGTAGTACGAATTGTGTTCCTCATCTTCTGACTGCAGAATGTTGCTTCTGGACCATGGTGTTCGCAATTCCACGTACTCCATTTATCAGGGAGGCTTCCAATTTCCCGAAGAACACTTTACCTGCCTTGTGAAGGGATATCTGCTTGAATAGTTTCCCCCACTGCTTTTCACCGGCGTTTTTAACATTCCGTTACTGTTTTCTTCATCTCGCCCACATACTCTTTCTGACTGGCACCTTGTTTCATTGTATCGACTCCTGGTTGGTCCAGTTTGTGACCATGATGTCCCCGGACTGAGTGACATAACAAAGCTCTGTTTGAAAACCAGTCTTCTCCTTGCCTTCATGCATCAGCCGTGGATGGTTGAGTTTGCCGAGAGGTTCGGATTTAATTACGTGTTAGCCCGTCGTCCACTATTCATTGTACGTTATCCACCGTTCAGTCATAAGTTGTACCGTTATCAGTCGTATTACCCACTATCGTCGAGTTACGCGTTCATCGACGGTGGTTCCAGTTACGGCACTATTCTGAGTAATCTGCCATTAATAGTTGATCTTTTCGAGTACATGGTTAACGTAGTCTCCCCAAGTTGCAATATTACAGATGAGCCTTCAACAAAAGTGGTGAAGACATTAGTTTTGCCAAACTGCTATCTGTCACGTGAAAATGACCTTCGGAAGTCGTTATAAGACGGAAATTACGACGGTTATGCGCAATTTATTCTACGCTGCGTTTTTAGAACGTAGCGAGATGTCAATATGCCTGACCGTTGTTGTCTCCATCAGTTTGGATACAACCATAGTCACTTTCTCGTGTCAACTAGACATTTACCACATCAGACATTATTTATCGATACCAGCAGTTGGATAATGTCATGTGTTGGTTGAATAACGACGCGATCACGATACATGAGGACAACGCCGTCTTTGCTTAATGCTTGTGGAACTGTACTAGACAGTACACTCGCACATTGGAGCACCTCGTTGTCACTTACATCGACAGGGTTTCTGTTTTACAACATTCAGGCAGCACAAACAGCGCTAAACGCTATTTCGTGTCCAGTTGAATACTTCGGGATGCGCTTTGCAGCCTCAAAATGCAAAGTGTTTCCGCAAGATTGCTGTGATTACGTAAATTCATGTTGGATAATTTAGTCACGCGGGTCGTTGACCGGTTTGTGTATATGAAAGCTGCATCGGCGGTGGTGGAGGTGTAGGGAATAGAATAGAAGCACGTATCTCTAAGGCTAGGACAGTGTTATCTAATAAAGGGCACCTATGGCGATACAGGTGTAGTTCTCTGAAGCTCAAGGCTTGCGTTTGTCAGACAACAGTGAGGGCTGTATTACTTTACGGCAGCCAAACTTGGCCGCTCAGAGTAGAAGACGTAAACGGTCTTCAGATATTCGACCACTGATGTCTGTGTTCAATCGCTCGTGTCGAGTGGCACCAACGAGGACGTCAGGAGGCAGGTGTTTTGTACCGATTGTCAAACGAGTTCTTTTGTCCGGTCCTTACATTTCCACCGACTTAGATGTTTGGGTCATGTATTAAGGTTGCCGGCCACACCGTGCACTCTTTGCTGATGCTGCGGCCGACTGGCGCAAGGTTCGACGTGGACAAACGATGACGTGGTGTAGACAAATGGAGTCGTTCACGGAAGGGTTGGTCACTCTAGGTCGGGTTTGTCTCCCGGGCTGACTTGAGGGTTAGGTGGAATGGCGGCTAACCGAGCTCATTGGCGTGAGTGTTGTCGTTATCTGGCCGAGTTATCTGTGAAATGAGCATGTTTAATGACGCGGGACAGTGGAAGTTGTAAGGAGGCAGTCTTGCTGACAATGCCCGTATTTCATTTACAGCTCGGTTTTTTTGTTTGCAAGGTGTAGGCATCTTGATTGCGAGTGATTGAATGTAGATGTAGCTACTTTTATGCCGTCATATTTAATACCCTTCTTACAGGTAACGTTGGTTTTCACCACGTTACCAAATATTCAGGCTAGTGGCCGTTATGAGCAAATGAATGAATGCGGTTTTCCTACTCCATGCGTTGTCAGCTACTCATCACTTTCATTCATGCCCATTTTGATTCGGTTCGTAGGTTTGATGTATTTACTGTAACGCTCAGGGGCAATTTCGTGCCGTTTTGAATTATTACTTTATATTTCAGTGGTCACCCGCTTGACCAGGAGAGGACGGCGTGATCTAGTCCGAAATTCAAGCCTTAATCATATGTATCGGGCGTTCATCGGATTGGTTTGATCGCAGCCTACAGTCATTATAGCGACGGATAGGTTGACAGTGTAGCTTGAATGAGTTCCACGAGACTTTACGCATCCGAGGCCTCTCACAGTCGGAATAATGTCTTGGCAAACCCTTAGTGGTTCTGTGATAATTATCATTATCCAAATACAATCGTTAATTGCAGTAGATGTATTTTTAGAGCAGTCACTTTTAAGAGGATAATCTGTGGAGACGCAGCATAGTGTTGTGGAATTGCAGACAGTCGAGATTGTGGGTGTCCCATTGACGGAACACATAACTGATATTTTCAAGAATCTCGTCATGTCCATGCCCACAATAATCGCGTTGAAACGTCGTATTTGATACCCCTATGCGGTTCGATGATCTTCCAACCTCCGTTCCAAACGGCAACGCATCCTAGTTAAACAGCCGTGTTCATTCATTGTGCACTCGACACGGCTGGGAAGCCCAGCTCGTCCGACACAGTTGGTGTCTGTATCATCTTCTCACGCACCCTTCCACACGTGTTATTTCGCCCGTGGATTGTAACTGTCGTTGATTACTAACAATGTCGAACCAGAGCGCCATCGGGTCCTCTTACAAGTGTTCACTGCTAGAGGTCTGAAACGGGAATGATACAAGACATCGGGCCCGGACCCAGTCACACTTGCTAAACGGTACACGGTCGTACCGAGAGGATTTCGTCTTCGAGGCTTGTATGGCTCCACCCAGCAAAGATTGCAAGTCAAGGATTGCTGTCACATCAACCCATCCATACGTCATAGTCTGCGTGTTTCCATGGCTTAAATTGGTGATTCACAACTGTTGTGATTTTGAGACGTCCAAACACTTAGTTTGCTATTCACCTTTATTTGGAACACTACTATAACTTTATATATATATAATATATATATATATATATGTATATATATGGGCGTTACTGCGTTCGGATTGTAAGTTACTTTCGCGTCATTAAAGCTGAGCAACGTGAAGTCCCTCGTTGGTTCACTAGTTTTTCTGCAGGGTAACACTTGTTAACAAAGCTAAGCACATGAAACCTTTGGATGGTTGACTCGAGTGGTTCTCACTTTCGTCTTGACTGTTTATGTGTCACGTACGGGCACCTTCATGTTTGAGTTTAGACAGGAGTTTCCGTGATTTTAGTTTCATTTTGTCTTTCGACTACGGTTGCCCTGTGTTTTATCTCATTGTTTTGTAGCGGTTTAACATCGACGTCCAGCACTGATAGATTAATTAAATTTGTTTGAGGTTATCTTGTTGTTTCTTTCTAGACGGTGAGGCTTCACTTTTTGGAGCATGAGAGGCCTACGGATACTTTTGTTAGTGGATAGTGTGTACTATTGTCTGACGGGTTTAGCTGAATATTGGATCAGCATCTTAGCGTATTTTGCTTGATGACTGCTTATTTTTCTGCAGCAACGTTCATCTTTAGACATCAGCCATATAATACATTGCCACCGTCGTGAGCTTTTGAATCACGTTATCTTCACGTGGGATACTTCAGCTTTCATATAAACGCGTTGTTCCGTATGATATATGTTGAACTGTTCGATGCTAGCCAGCTGTTTCACCCGGTGAGCGAATGAATTTCGATACTCTCTGGTGTGTGGGGATGTCGCATTAATCGCTTTTTTAGTTGCTTATTTTCGAAAATTTGGCTGCTTCATGGTCTCTAATATGGACTCGTTCTTTTTATTTTAAAGGAAGCTCGTAACAAAGCTAAATGAGTCTTGACGACTAGCTTGTAATGCAAAGTAAACTACGTGATTTTACGGGAATTGCAAGGGGTCTTTCGAAGATTGTGAGTGCATCCCTCGAGCTACAGACAAAAGAGTGTTCTGTGTGGCTTGACCACTCTACAGTACTACCCGACGTTGTAGAGCGAATCCAAAATTCTGCTACTACACTTTCGAGTTTGTCCCCGGCCAGATGTGTTCTTTACGGTTTGGATAGAGCCACGTTGTTTGGAAAACAAAGTGCCATCATCATGAAAAAATATTTCCAATGCCGTTGTGTTTCACCGTGGTCCAGCGGATCAGCAAACGACCATTTGGCCAGTGGCTTATTGAATCAAAACTCTGATTTGGTTACACTTGAACCGATACCCAATCCAACAGTCAACGCAGTTGTCACGGACACTGCGATCACGTCAGCGCAACATCATTTCAGTAATCGAAGTCCTCTGCCTATGTCAGGTATATCCATTGAAACTATTAGTTCTATCCAGGTATGTTTTGGAAGCGGCTATCCAGTAATGGAGTACAGACCCTAGGTACAGCTAAAGAACGTCGCGTTCCATCCTCTCGCATTGGCCGCATTGCTGGGTTTGGAAGTAGTTAACGCTTCATAATTTACTCCTTCTTATTTTCAGACCTGGCTGTTAGCGTGGGTTTGGGAGCTGCTGCGGAGTGGACGAAAAGAAGAATGGGCTTTGTTGAAAGTCGTGAGTTAACGTTGCTGATTTTATACCTGCAACTTCTTTGTCAGAAACGTCGTCTGCCAAGAGCAACCCCTTCCTCACCGACGCGAATGTTGAACGCATTGTGGACACACTTTGTCGTATGCGTGGAGCAGCTCTAAAGTTGGGACAGATGTTGAGCATACAGGGTGCGTATAATTCGTGTTATTTCGATCCCACGCTCACTTTATGCAATATTGCAACTTAATTCAGAAAAGTGACCCTGTCTGTCTTTTACTGCTCTGTAACTGTATAACTGTTGAATACTTGTCCTTTACATTGTTATTTCAATTGGGTAGGTACTTTCATGCTTTCCCCTATGCGGTTCCGTTTAGATGAAAGTATCCTAAATCCCAGAATACAAAAAATGTTCGAGCGGGTTCGGCAGGCGGCCGATTTTATGCCCAACAGACAAATGCAGAAAGTGCTGGTTGCTGAGCTTGGTTCAGATTGGCGTAATGATATACTGCAATTCGAAGAGCAACCTTTCGCTGCTGCCAGCGTTGGTCAAGTTCATCGGGCTGTGCTCAACGATGGGCGGTGAGTTTTGTTTATTTTACAATACGTTTACCCTTCCCGTTGTACAATGTCACGTGCGTATTATCACCTTCTAGTTGTTCCGCAATCAAAATAATCTCATTGTACATACCATACGATCTGTTTTCGAATTACGGAGCCACTTGGTTATTGGCCATATTAATGAAAACCTTTGCGTAGACTGCCTCCATTCTTTGCATGAGGTGGTATATGAGGCCTTGCTCTATACAGCCGAAATTCAGTGTGGACCAGTAAAATTCATAAAAAATCATTGTCTCGCCGGTGTGTGGTCACCCAGAGTATAGTGTACCTGATACAGTTTAAAAAAGGTTTATGATTTACAGTTTTTCTCAGAACTTGAACTCAACCTGCGTTTTTAGTATTCAACGAGCCAGCACGTCCTCTTTATCTCTACATATTCTATGCCTGCTGAATAGCCCCTATTAACAATTTCTGCCCGTTAATTTTCGTAATTTCAGTTCATATATCTGAACATTATTTCCACCGTTTCTGACTACCTGAACAGTAAGTCGTTTACATACTGAAGCCGTTCCATTGGAACACCGTACGTTTGTGGCATTGTTAATATAAAAACGAGGAAATTTAAGTTGCCGTCATGGGAGCGTAACAATGTGCACTTTGATTCTCATGCAAATAAGCTCAGCTCAAACCGCCAAACCGCCATTTTCACGTGGGCCTTTATTACATGCTCCTATAAATTAAATTTGTTCCGGCAGGTAAAATCCGCCTCCCACCTCTGCTCTGTTCAAGTGACGCAAGCTGCATCCCAACATAATCCTTTAACCGCGGGTGCCTTCATCGTCCGAGCTTTCAATAAACGAATAAGGGCCGATTTTCGTCGACTTGTGAACTGTTTTCTCGTAAATCCACACACACCATTCAGTTTAGTACAACCCGCGTTATCGTTAATTATGTATATCGCACTTTGCACTGCCTCTTCACCTCAATGTACTCAGCTTCTTACTTCGCCAGCTGACACTTCTGTTGTGTTTACTGGTGCGGTAAAACGACGCTGGGAAAACGAGTACTGTATTGATAGTCGCAAGCGCGAAAGTGAACAAGCATGTGCATGAACCAACGCGCAAGCAGTTGGCCTTCCGGGCGCGGTAAACGACTGGTAGTTACACAACAGCGTATGACAAAGCAACCAATCATGTGTATGATTCAGCAAGTGTTAACACATGTCAATCGATCAGTTTGGTCGGGCGGAACAAAGCAGGTGGTAATGAATGTGAAACAGTTCGCCCGCCATGTTAACTTCCATGCTGCAGTCTTCACGAGCTGCGGGGTTTGGTTTCTCGATATGTCGCCCTATTTTGTTGTCATTGATTTATGCAATTCACAGCGCCGAACCCTCAGTTTTTTTTAACATAAGTTAGTTGCGCTCCTCGGTATTTGTCAGTGGCAAAACATTCTTACATCTAGTCGATTTCCGGAGCTGATCACTGAGGGCGCTACTGCGTTGCTTCCATTGCAGCCTCAAAAGTAGCTTTGCATAATGGTTTTTCACTGCTTACTCTCTTGTGAAAAGTAGGTTTGTTTATGCGAACCCTATGAATGTAGCTATGAACAGGTGAACTTATTCAAATGGAACATCACTCATTTTTAGTCGCAGCTTTTGAATTCGGCTATAGTTTCCAGCCAGCCTCTTCTGAGAAGAAGCAAGTGTCTGTGGGACAAGCTGTATGGATCACCAGATGCCGAGATATTGTGCGCGACGTTTTCCCGCCATGGTCAGCTTTATCATTAATTCAGTGCGGTTTGTTGTGTGTTTTAATTTGTCTAACGCTACATGAGGAGAACACAAAGGTGCAAGGATTGTACAATGTTAGACGTTCAATCAGCACACTTGTTTTTCTCTATTCAAGGTTTAGCGCCACAGCTTTTTAGTTTATGCTTCATGTAACTATTTCCGGAATTCGTCACTTCAGCGGAGCATGTTAACACTCCCCCTGTAGTCCTTAACTGTGCGCTATCTCGCGTCATCATCACAACACATGTTACACAGCAGCAGAGGGCGGTCGTTTGTTTGTTTCATACGATTTCGGTGTTAATCCCGTGCACACGTTGATGTGACTTGTGGCCACCGGTTTTGGAAGGTGATACCTTTTAATTCTCGTCTGTTATGCTATTCTATGTGTAGTTCCCACCGAGCTATTCAAGTCCAAACAGGGGCCTCTAATGTTTACATAAACATGGTCTGCTCTTTGTTCTACTTGAACTGTTTCCAGCTCGTTGAAGTAAGCATCACGTCTTATTTTCACCTGTAATTGGCGTGTGAGCACCTTGATGTTCATTGAATTATTCTGAACGTAGACATTTCCTGTTATCACTACTACAACATAGTGTACTAGAACATAGTAACAACAAGCCGAAACGTGATTTTTTCACGTGCTTTTTGACTGTTAAATTGTTGCTAATGTCAAGTCTGACTGAAGTAATACAGTTTTGGACGAAGCTTCCAGAACCTCTACGGTCGTAGGTTCCCCTTCGCCACCCTCAGTGATATTAACACCAGACAGCCTTGTGAAAACAGCGGGAGCCACGAGCAGAAGTGTTCAACGTGGCCCGGTAAGTTAAACCGTATCACCATTTATGTACTGAAAGTAACTTTTGTGGATCTGAACCACATGGTAACTTCTATATACCTGCCACACAGAACCGTTGCTATGAAAATTCAATATCCCGGCATTGCTGATAGTATCGATGCAGATATCAACAATTTAATGGCTTTACTCAAACGTTTTGATGTATTGCCCCATGGTTTGTTCGCTGACCGGGCCGTTGAGGTCGCCAAGCGTGAATTGAAAGATGAATGTGATTACAAACGGGAGGCTTCCTATTGCAAGCGATTTGCCGCACTTCTGGTGGACGATTCGGTTTTCCAGGTGCCTGCTGTGATAGATGAACTGACTACACGGCGAGTCCTTACGGCGGAATATATGGAAGGCCTAGTTTTAGACCGTTGCTATGCCCTACCACAAGATGTTCGAAACTGGGTAAGTGCCATCATTATGCTTTTTTGATTTCGTTCGATGGATCTGTTTGTTTTATTCGTGTTTCTCAACTTATTTCACTGGGCATTACTTGTTTGTTTAATTTCGTTAGAAAGTGTTTTATTCTACTTTATCTGATTGTTTTTGCTCAGATTTGTATATGGGTTCATTTCACCTTCATTTTAACGAAAAATTAAAGAAACTAAACATGCATTTTAATGTTTTACCCAAATGAAACTTTTCAACAGAGATCACGAGAAGGGCGCTTGATGCATGCGTGCTACTAGTGTATGCCAATTCCAGCTGCTTGCGTTGAATGTCTTCGGAGTTTCTATATCTGACTGATTCCCCGATTTTACCGAATGCCACTTCACATCGCGTGTGTCTGTCAAGCCGCCTTTCTGCTCACGTTTCACTGGACCACAGCAGCTGCCGTGCGCAACGACCCCCCAGTTTAATCGAGATGTGTATGTAGCTTGAAAAGAATTTGCCCCAACTTAAGTAGTGAGTGAGGGTCAAATTACAACGTACATAAAACCCTAATTTATGCGGAGAGTAGCTCAAACCTACTAGGTCTCTGGGAGTCTCAGTTTTACATACGGTCGTTTTTATACACGTAAAATCTTGTCTTGCGATAGCTAGTCGTAACCGCCTCAGCAGATCATGGGGAACGCGGATTAGTGTGACATTACTATCCGTAATGTCATTTGAATGTCGTTTCGATGAGGCGATCGCGATTAGCCTTCTCAAGCCAAAATTGTGTACACAAAAACAATTATATGTAAGCCTCAGACTCCCGTAGACCTAATAGTTTTACGCTGTTGTCCTTCATCCCATTTGCTGCTTGATTTATTCACCCCCACCCTATTTGAGTTATATATATGTGTGTATTCCTGGTTGTTATTTGGTACTGAATAGGCATCTACCAGTGTTCGTCTTACAAATATATTCGGATACATGAGGGAAACCAACTATTTCAAAACCCTCATTGTCAAGGTTTGTCTCCTTTGAATTGTTTTCCATTTTGAAAAGCTTAACACATTCTATTCGTTTTTTGTCGTCGTCATCACTTGAGTAAAACGTCAGACTTTTGTAGAAGTGTTAGCTATTGACGTTGTATGCATCAATTTCTGCGTTCTTTTTATGGTTTAACGTATAGTTCGAGTGATAATTGTCTTTTCGCAAATCAGTCTTTAATGTACAGATTGATTGTTTTTCTTTGCATGTAGATTGGTGAACAACTGCTACGGTTGTGTCTAAATGAGCTGTTCGTCTTCCGGGTCATGCAGACAGATCCGAATTGGTCCAACTTCTTGTACAATCCAAAAACGGGAAAGGCGAGCGTGTTTTGAGAACTGGATCTGTTGTGTTGGTTTAGTTAAACACCCTCCGAAAATACTTATCCCTGTTGCACTGTGTTTATGTTTGTTTTCTTCCATTTTTTCCAGTGTGGAAGGGAAAGGGTGCTTAGTAGTTCAGTAGTTCCGTCTTTGCCTTTTGAGTGCTGGACTCTGAATTCGTGCTTCGGCCACCTAGAACTTTTGATTCTGTCTGGGTTGTGCTATACCTATCTCTCCAATTGCCTTTTTAGGCTTGGATAACCTGAAACTATTCTGTATCCATAATAAGCATGAATGCACTCTCATTAGCCCTCTGTGTTACTCACTTTTTGTCTAAGGTATTTGTAATGGTGGCTGCTGCTGATTGTTGACCCAAATGGACGCAATCTTTGACCAATAACGTAAACCGGGTATACTGGATAATAATCGCGATATAACGATCAGGTGATGATGGGCATCGATATTGGCACTAACGAGCACGATGACTGACGGCGCGCAACCACCTAGTACGTGAGACACCACTAAAAAACTGGGCAGTGTCATTGGATCCGATTGCAACATTACGGATATAACAAATAGCACGCCGTCCAATGAGTCCAAACAGGCAGCCGACTAGTGGAGCTAGACGGATGAGCTGATCAGTAGGTCTGGGTGTTCATAATGAATGTAGCTGTTTTGCACGACAGTAACTTTTGAATGGGGCTATTCTTGGTTTTCGATTTCGCGAAGAACTACTTAACAGTGTCACGGACTGTTTACACATTCATGCAGTGCACCGTCGCATCAACATTAACTGTTTAGTTTTCCTGTTTTTTTAAAAAAAATTTATTCCTTGCTTTGTGATCTGTTTATTTTAACCTCCCGAAAGGCATCAAAGACCTGCCTGGCGTTCCGTTTACAATGAAGATCATGACCATGATAATGACGTGTTGAGGGCGAACGTCACGCTGTTATGTAGAGAACATGAATGCCTCTCGAACATCGTTTGCGCTGATTACATTCAGTGTTGCAGCGCTGATGAATATGCTCCACCAGTCGACATTTGTACGTACTCCAAAAATCGATCAAGTTAACACTTATCATTTTGTCGAAATACCTATTCAAGACTCTGGTGTAGGGTTACACTTCAGACCGCCTCTGCACATTCATGGCACATGTATGCTTTCAAGTTATCCAGCGACCCCACATCACATGCCACCTGTGAAACCACTGTTTGGATTTCTCCAAAAGGCATACACATTGAGGACACTGCCTGACTGAATTACCACCGTCATTGCGCTACCTGACAAGAAAACTTGACCGTCCTGAGGTACCCTACATTCAAACTGGTTGCAGTCTAAGCATATTCGAACGTGACTCATTTCTAGGTCACATACCTTGTTTTTAGTGAGCGTCACACCAGCACTTACACCCTAGATGCTTGAGTGCGTAAGTACGCAGGCTGGGTGCTGGCGAACACCCTTACAAATCCCATTAAACAGACAAGTGTTTAGCTATTGCTTGTTCTACAGGTATCCATCTGATTTTAACACCCTTTTTCGACTCATTATGCTTAAACTGCCAACTCCATCCATCTGAACTCGAAGTGCTCATGCGGCAAGACATTTTTAGGGCATTCTCTGGAACCGGCTTTCTTAAGATCTTTCCAATGGGTTGACACTAGCCCTCATAGCATTTGATTTTCTAGGACATTACCGCCTGAATGTTGCGTGATTAGTCAAAGACAGCTTCTGTGACTTTGCTCTGTGATAGTTACCGCCTTTCCATCAACATTTTCTTCAGTTCACCTAATTTGCTCTGTATACGCGTGTACACTCTGACGTCATTACGAGTATGCTTCACTGAATTATGGGCACGTCTGGTGCCAATTCAGAGCCATGAAAACAAGTCCAGGAAACAAAGCAAGGGAACGAGTATAAGAGCGCAAAGTGGTTGAATATGATGCAACGTGCACGTATGTGTATGTGTTTATATCTATATATCACACGTCCGGCCCTTTTCTGCTACCTTGGCATGGTGGTCAGGCTTGCGTGCTGTTTTGATCCGGAGGGCTGTGCTGACTAGGACTTCGGTCCTTGCGGGTTCCACCTCGTCAGATTGGCCAAAAGGAAGCAGCCAGACAAGAAGCAGTTGCGTGAGTGGCTGTGGTCTTCTATACATTCTTTTCTTCGGCTTTGTTGGTGTGTTGTATGATGAATGGTCTGCCTGGCTTTTCATAGTTCAATGATAATTTTGTTTCTCAACCGTATCCTCCTTGGGATGCACTAACCTGCACTCCTTTACTGCAATGCTTTTTGTATTACACAAATCTTTCTTCCTAATCTAGATCTCGTCATTGCAGCCTCTCTCTGTTTGGTTTCCGAGAGATAAGAGTTTCCCTTCCTTATTAGCCAATCAACTGGCTAACCAGCATTGGCCGGCTGGACACAAAGGCCCCACTGGCACACCTCTCAGTCTTATTCCTTCTGGTTTACACTGGATATGTGGTGTGTTGGTGGAACTGCAATTGGTGCAGCGCAAGCCAGTTGCAGTGATGGATAAGCGCAGGCGTCCTTTGGCTTCGGTCACTGTGACAGGCTAATCCGAATCGGATGCCACCAACCATATATCACACGTTAAACTTGGTCTACGAAATGCAATGGCTGAAGGTAGCTTCGACGTAAAGTAAATCAGGCTTACTCCCCAGTACTTGGTAGTAGCCAAGTCCCGATCAATTATAGCGACTCCCCCGACAGTTTCCGAAGCGGAATCGTCAGTTCGAACCACGGCTAAGCCCCCATCTCTTCAAAGGGCGGAAGAGAGCTCGTGTGGGTCAGGTATACTGTAACTTCTCAAGGGCTTGACTTCATCTGAGAATTTTACTCGACGGGGTTAAGAGATGTTATCCGGCAGGTTCCGCCAAGTGTAATAGGCGGCGCGGGTAACCAGTTTAATTGGTGTTGAAAATTTCCAACTCAGCGCCCTGAAGGTTGCGGATATACTCGCCATTGTCTCCTTCACACTTGGATTCATGCCACGCGTTGCTCGAGTAAGATGAGTAGGTCTTAGGAAGTTCCGGGTAACAGCGGCTTGTTTCGTCTCGGTAGCGCATTTTCTCAATCAACCCTTGTGAATTTCATACCACATCATGCTACCTCAATTGCAACACTGCAATACTTCGTGGACTGGGTGTTTGTTGGTATCGAACAGGGCGAAATCATCGGTAAAGTCCAAGCGCTAGAGAATTCCCGTCACCATTTTTGAGGCCATCGAGAACCTTTTTTTAGACGTTATTTGGGAAATCGAGGGCCAAAGAATGAGTTGGACAATCTTGCTTTACTTCACTGAAAGTGACCAAGATTTTCAATAATATGCCAGTAAGCTTACTCTTACCTAATTTCTGACTCCACCTCTTTCCTACTAGCTACATCTCATTCAGTTACGTCACTGCTCAACCGGTAATCTCGTACACCACCCTTACCGATTGAACCAAAGTCTGTTCTGATTTCCGGAACCAGAACTCATGCTGGCAGTTGGCTGGTACGTCAGTATTTGAGCAAAAAGGCAGAGAAGGTTTAATTACCACACCATCTACAGCCTCTTCGAACTCCGTCTTGTTTGTCGTGACACCGCCCTCGGTTTTTGGATAGTCCGTGATATAGAGTGAACATCAATAACTTTAGTGTAACTGTAACCATTCTTCCCGGTAGGCAGCTGGTGTGCATTTTGCGAGCGTTTTCTTAAAATGTTTTAGTGTTTATAGTGAGATAACCTAATAAGTGTTTCTTGGAGTGCAAAATAGAAGATTCCCTGATAATATCTGTGTAGCACAGTTGCTCACTAGACTTATATAGATGTAAGAAGAAGGAAACAAAGCTGGGAGGCCCTGAGGAAAGTTAACTGCAACCCAATTTTTTGTTCTCGAGATGCAGTGGCCAAAAGGTTCATTTGACGGGTAATACTAGAATCGTTCGAGTGATTTAACCATCCAGAATCCGACTATCCATTGGGAACATTTTCACAGTAGGTTCATTCTGACTTCATGTTAGTGATAACAAGAAACTTATCCTACCTTTCTCATAGTGCTTGTTCTCCTCATTTCTCTTTCGACTATGATCGGACACGTGTTATTTTTTGTGTGCAGATTGTCCTTCTGGATTTCGGTGCCTCAAGAGAATACGACAAAAAATTTGTCGATATTTATATCCAGCTGATCCATTGTGCCGCGGAAGATGACCGCGAGGGTATCCTGACACACTCCAGCTCTCTCGGCTTTCTAACTGGATATGAATCCAAGGTTTGTCAAATCTTATAATCCTACATGTTATTTACATTTATATTAGTCTTGTTTAAGTTCGGTGGTAACGACACCAAGTGATAGCTACAGGGTTGCCAGTTCGGCTTCCCGTTGGCTCACATGCTTCTGCTGTTTTGATTTGGACAACCTTACCGTCCATTCGCTCCGTACAATTTGGTTTGCCGCATGACAACAAACGTCCTTTGATTTCAGAGTTCCAGACCTTTCTTTCACCGATAGGGGATCGATCCCCAGTCCACGGACCCCTTGTATAAAGTGTACGTGAAAAAGAGTACATAACTTCGGTGTTGCATGTGAGACGTATGTCGATTAATTCATTGTTTTAATTCAGAGCCAAGGGTATTCAGGGTTAAGAAGACTGGAACCCACGACCATGCGAGCGTCGCTTAATTGACTCGTTTTTTCTAACTATTTGTAACAATGTGGTGTGCTATTAGCAAGGAGTTACCCTTGTATGTCCTTCTGCAGTTTCATCAGTTGATGACGATGGTGCTATTTGTATACTACGTACGACATGTGCTATTCGTATGCCATTATTTTCCACTTTACATGTTATATATTCTGATAACATGTATACACATAGTAGTCCCCTTAAAGAGACCATTAACGAGACTGACCAACAATGGTCGCTGTTGGAGGGTAATCCGATGCATGCATCAACAACACACAAGACACTTATAGGAATGCTTTATATTTTTGTTTTGCGACAGTTTATGCTGTTTGCCTTCCTGTTTGACTATCCTACAACCAATACCGCGTTTTGTTTCCTGTTTTTGATAAGTCCATACCGTTAATAATATGTAAACAGTTTCAATGCTTTCCGCATCGTCTCCAATAGAGTAACAAACTGATTCGTGAATTCAGACTTATCTATCCATGTCCTCTTCCGCTCATTTGTCAGGCAGGACTTAAGGGCCGTACTGAGCAGATAAAATGAAGTCATACCGTCGCATACCTATGAGCCTTACCTAAATCTGTAAGACCTGTCCTCACCACTGGTATGCGATTTAAAGTGGCAGAAGCGAAAATCATTAGTGTAAAAATGAGGAGATAATGACACCAGCGGCCTTTAACGCGCGTAGCTGCCTGTTAAACAATCAGCTTGTCTGTCTGGTGTGGATTACATTTCAGGCCGCGAAAGGTAAATCTGTGGCAATAAACTCTGTGATCTCCTTTAGATGCTAAATTCTTGAAAGAGATTCTCCCTGAGGATGCATGTGCTATCCTCCACCGTTGTAGCGTTGCCCCCCGTTGTTGGGATAAAAGGCAGTTCGTAAAGACAACGTTCAAACGCTCAAATCGGGCCCTTCTGGACTATTCATGGAGTAGTCATCTCTTCAGGGACCCATGTAGAGCAACAGATGTCTATTGTGTTCCACAAAAAATCACTACGTTTATTCATCGTATTTTATGAAAAGCACGCAAGGATGTCCGCTTTTCTTTTGATTCATGGATCCTCTCTCTTTCTACTGTGTGTTTCTCTTCGCTCACCTACTCTGCACATTAGTCAAAGGTTCCTACTTCTCACATCTAGGCGTTTACGCACCTCCTCTCAAGTTCATCTCCACTTCTTGAAACTCGTTTCTTTATCCTGTGGACACGTGTATTTGTCCAACAATTGTTGCATTTTGTGGATTTTCCTAAATCTTCCGATGAAAGGTTACAAACCTTTTAATATATTGTTCAGCATCTGCTCGGCTTTTTATGGTATATCCTACTGCAATGTTAATTAGTCGAGTTTTCTTACTTTATAGCCCAGGAGTCTTTTGATTCCAAAGTTTTGTGATTCTGGTCGTTCGGTCTATGACTTCCTTTGTATACGTGCATTTTCTCGTGCTCTCCTGTGTGGTTTGTGTATTATTACTTCCTTAGCCTGGCTTTCATTTAATGTAGATTTACTATCCAATGACGCTTTTCCTTTCTGTGTGCTAGAGGTGTGACAACGTGAACGATCACTGTCCACTCTCTCAGGTGTGGATGACGTTTTCCTTGGCTGGATTTGATATTCTATTGAGTTACGTGTGATTTTCGTGTATTACAGTCTTTCGTATGCCTGGTTATTTACTCATACACTCCGTTCGCACAGACTCGTCTCTTAAACTGTCTAGGTTTTATTATCACGGTGACCTACCTGTGTACCACGCACCGCCTGAATAGGTGCGTCATTACACGTAAACATTTGTCATGTTTTAGTGCAGTTATTTTCATCTATGCGGATGCATCCTGAAAATCCAGAAAACGTTTACCTGGCAACTCAACGTGTTTGCGTATTACCTATGGGTAGTAAGTAGTGGAGATGGACAAAAAGTATCGTTTGCCGTAAATTTACGTGCACTACATACTTGCCCACCTCCGCACAGTAGTGTTAAATCTATTCAGTGAAGTGTAAAATATTCCAAACATAGCTTTTTTCTCTCAGCCTCATAGTTCATAGTTTCTTCTCTGGTGCTCGATTTTTATGTAATCTCGTGGTTTCATTTTATTTGCAAGATATCGACTGGGGGCATACGTGATGCTGACACTTCATTGGTTTGGTTCTAACCGTCTGATTAATCAACATTTCTCCATCTTCACAAAAGTGAACTGCCAGGAACGTTGGTAGAAGTTGCCCTTTTTGTGGCTAAGACTTAGTCTGTTTGGTAACTAAGATCACGGTGGAGGCGTGGAACTAATGCGGTTCACATGCAGAACGATTAACTCTTCAAGCCCGATAATGGCAGCCTGAATCTGCTAAACATCTGCGTACAACCAGCGGGTGAGAGAAAGGTGCAGGAAAATTTTCTGGGCGCGATCTGCATTCTACGAGAATACAGATCACTAATGGATTTTCTCCTCTGGGTGCTAAACATCGTCGCTATAAAGTTTACACTGTGGGCGTGGAGTTAAGAATCACTGGTATTACTTATTAGAACATGTTAAACACGACGTTCAAATTGTCCAACTTCATTCTTTCTAAATTTGGTACAGATGTTCTACACTAATTGTTATTGTCCATAATTTTTCTATAAAACATCCCATTAGTTAGACATGGTCGCTTGTGTGCTTATATGAAGCAACGACGAAGCAAGGAACAGTGCAGTGGCTTAGTCGCGCAAACCGCAGCCTCTTTCTTCAGCTAGTGGGTTGCAGTCCTACACTGCGTATTTGACGTTTGCACACATCGAGAACGTTTAATCGGAATGTTTTTAATTTTGCTTGTCTTTGTTGTAGTACACCATTCAAGTGAGATTTTCAGTCCTATTTCCTGTGAAAATGCATTTAATGTGCTGCTGAATTGTAGGCATACATACATAGGCATACATACTGATCCAAAGTGAAGCGACACGGATTAGAAACTAGGCAACAAAAACTACGATTTGTTATACGATTGAAGATTCTTACGACGAGGTTTGGTAACTGTGTGATGTTTCTGAAAACTTGTGTGAGGCAATCTTGTCCCCGAGTAAATTTTGAAAAGGCCAAATTCGTCATATAAGATACATGCTTAAACATAACTTCGTTCGCTTTTTTCGATTGCATACACGAAATGAAATCAGAAAGTTAACGTATGATCGTCTGCGGATAAGCAGCCATCGTTCAGTTCAAGAAACGGGTCAATCACGTGATTGAGTAGAAACGGACAGTAGTCGATACAAATTACAACGCAAATGGAGTGAGAAAGTGGTAATGCAAGCATGTGGTTAAGAGCTAATGCGTTGATTAATTGGTCAACCACTAGGGAACAAGAGGTACGAACAGGCATTGTATGCTAGCCGCCCGGTGGAGAACGAAAATGTGTACTCCACAACTTGATAACTGCAGTGTTACGCAATAGCGGTTTGGAAATCCGTAGGCTCATATATCGCTCGTCTATTATAGTCCGTCAGTGGTGCATACTGTCTTCCGGACTAGATTGTATTCCAGCCCTTCTGTCTTTGAGGCAATTGTGAATTTATCAATGCTCTTCATCTCATACCGGATATGGCTGAGTAGTTAGATGTTAGCGTTGTAGCACGATTTGTGCTTAGGTTACCATAAAACCTTGTTAGTCCTTATCATAAACCGCGCTGTGAGAACTTCGCAGTCGGGTTGAGAGAGCTGATATTTAACCATCTGAGCATCGTTTCACTTATTTGTTGAAGTTTGAGCTTGGACTATTTATTTGATTCCTGTTCTTTAGTGCCTTAATTGGTGGTTTTGTATTCAGATTATGCTGCAAGCCCACGTGGATGCCGTCGGAATCCTGGGCGAAGCGTTTTCTTCCACATCGCCGTTCGATTTTGGCAAGCAGTCCACAACTCGGCGTATTAACCAACTTATTCCGGTCATGTTGGAACATCGTCTGACTCCACCTCCAGAGGAGAGCTATTCACTGCATCGCAAAATGTCTGGTTGTTTCTTGCTTTGTGGCAAATTAAAAGCCGTGGTCAATTGTAGACCTTTATTTAGTCAAATTTGGAAAAGTTATGTTTTTGATGCCCCTCTGAGGGGTTTGTAGCGTCTACTTCCAGCTTTATATTTAACCTGTGAGTAACACCTTTGTACCTTTAGTAAATACAAACTTTGATTGATTTTCGGTTTTGCCTCATTCTTGGATGAGATGCAACACAATCTGTACTGACTTGCTCTTTCACCTCCTACTTAAGCCGAGTGAACGGATGGTGTTTGATCGACGTTCTGATTCACCTTCATTCAACACGGGCGAGGTCGACGAAGCGGATTCGCACATTTCCTTAGAACATTGGTCTGCCACCGACGACTCAGATAGCATACTCTATCCCACAATTGGATATGTTCCACTGGGCAGCGAATTGCTTTCGTCAGTTGGCACTGGCGATAGCGAAGACGAGGGGACAAACGAAGCACACACTGAAGATGATTCAATGGCCATTGTCTCAGAACAAATGGTGCGATTTCGTGAAAACAGTGCCTATCCTCCAGAGGGAGTTAGACCAGTGATTCCGCTGGAATTGGATGTTGACGGACTCCTACATGCATATCTCCGTCAAACCGAGCTGGAACCGCAGGGTGCATTTGGAGTAAGAGCCCATTGCTATGTTTTTAGTTTGATTTTCGAAGAACTCATTTTGTTTGGACACGAGTTCTGGTGTGCAACATAGTACCGTTTGTGTAAACATTTCAACCGCTGATGACGCCTTACTCTCACTTGCAGCTCGGCTGTGTTGTTTGCAAGGTGTAGGCACCTTGATGCTGAATGTTTGAATAGGGACGTAGTCATTTTCAGTAGTTAGGTCCCTTCCCGTCCCCTTCTTTTTTCCTTCTCTCTCTTCCTATATAGGGTTTGCTGTTTCTTCATGGTTGTGTGAACTAAGCATTAATGTGAACCACTGATGTATTGCTGGCTGTGATGATGATGATGATGAAACATTTCAACAAGTTCAAATCTGTCAGGTTCCTTGGTCTCTCTCTAGTTGACTACTCAGCAATTGCATATTGCTAGTCTGATTGCTGTCCATTAAGGTTGGGTGCATCGTTTGTTCACGACTTTAATTTACCTAATATTTCTTGATTCCTATTAGTCTGGGCGATGTGCACAGTGGACCGGTTTTCCTATGTTACGGTCGAGGAACTGAATTTTATTAACGGTTTTTTTGTCGTGAAAATTGATGGCAGATCGGCATTTCACAACCGGTTTCCCTCACCCAGTTGGTTGATCCCTCTGATCGATCACGATGCGCCGCTTATTTGCGCTTCTGTCGAGTCGGAAAAGAACTTGTATGACCTGCCAACTTCATGTTGACTTGGGTGGGCACAACACACTTCGCGTTTTCTGTAGCTACAGTCACGAGAGTTTAGAATGATAATGCGATATTTGGCGTTGTTCTTGCTCTGAAGTTGGTATTCCTCATTTGATTTTCTCTCTGTTCTGATTCATCAGGCAGGAGTAACTGGAATGGGTTTTTTACAGGCACTTCTCCTTATAGGGTGGTTAAGGTCATCAACCAGCATTCTTCCCCCTGCGGGACGAACCTTGCTCTAGATTTTGACACATTATCCTCGATGTTCGACTGCATTTGCATGTGCGACCAACCCTTTTTAGCGGTTATGTGCAACACGAGCAGGTTACAAACCCGAATGAACGATGCCTATGTAACTGCCCTTCTGCGTTTGTTCTTTCAAAATCTGTCGCCTAATTTTGACTGAAGTTCGCGTAACTTCAGCCGCAAGCATCACAGTAATTTATATCAGTTGTGACTTTAAGATTTAAATGACATTCCAATAAGGTAAATAGTGTGGTTGATTTATCATTGCAATTTTCATTCATTAGTTACAAATCACGAACAGGTGGCTTCATGTTGCTAGGGTTGTAGTGAGAACAATTTTAATTGTAAATATGCCCGACTTTACACTCACTAACTTTGAACGGCATGATATTTCCCGTGGACCACTGATTTAGATAGTTCAAAACGTCTTGTAAGGTTACCACATCTCGGAAATCTGGAATGCCAGAACTTTGTTATCGGCGTAAATGGAAGTCGGCGATTAGGCTCTGTTGTATAATTGACGGATGAAGAGAGTAGACGTTGAATGTCTTGGGACGGATCCTTACGGAGCGCCCCCGTTAGCAAAGAACCGTTCAGGTCACTGCTCATTCATTTTGGCGTTAGGCCTCTCTTCAGTTAGATGATCCTTGATCCACGTGAGTAAACGCTTACCGAGGCATCAATCGTTAAGTTTCATTGACGTGATGGAGCGATCATCCCTGTCGAAGTCTCTGGAAAAGTCAGGGTAAACGACATCAACGGACAGTTGTGCGTCTGGATGTTTCGCCCAAAATTCGCAAGTAATCAACAGGTCTGCGGACCCATAAATATGTTCTATGGAAACCAAGCTGTTTCTTGATGATAAGTTTGAGGTTTTAGACCTTAATTCCAAGATTGTCGTCTGGTAAATTCTGTTTACTTTGGAGACCGCTTTAAGCACTGCTGTTGGACAATATTTTCCTGGGTCATTTCTATGCATTCACTTTCGGAGATAGGTTTGATTAGAAACTGTTCCCAGGTGTTCGGTAGATTTACAGTCGGCAGAGAGCAAATAGTGGTTCTGCTAACTTGGTGGCATAGCTTCTTAAGACGACAAGAGATATGGAGTATGGACCAGGTGATTTATGGGTTAGTAGATCTTCTAATTTGATTTCGTCTTGTGACACCGAAATTTCGCGTAATTTAATCAAGTTCTCACCGTATGTGCTTATAACTCATAGTTATACTCACGTACGTGCTGTTTTCCCAGGTTGTTAGTCGCGTGTACCTCTATATTGGTAACTCCACGTGGTTGACGTTTTGAACTGCCAACGTTACCTCTTGGGTCCAAATGATGAAGAATTAACCACCGGAAGGCTCATCGAGTTCTATTCTGCCCGCACACACACGTGACTTCCGTTTATGCTGTTTTTCGTGGAGTAGTGCTGATGTAGGCTGACATTTGTTTGGGGCAAATGAGATCACAACACGCTAACAGATTGGGTTATGTTGCGTTGGTCCGTGAGGTTTATCGTGGGTGTTGGTGGCCAAGTTCAGTCAGACCTCTTTTACGGTACAAATCCAAACATACATCAAATCCGGTTTTACTTTTCAAGCATGGTTATTTTTATTTGGGCTCAGTTCAGTCTACATTTGGCCTCACGTCCAATCGGTGTAAATGTTCAAATACTGTGGAGCTAAGTAAATTGATCATAAGCTATGGATAGAAAATAAAAAATGTTAACAATTCTTACCAAGAGGTGCATTATGTGGTGCAACATTTCTGATTTCAGCCCGATATCTGTTATAAGTTAGACACCACTCACATTTGTTTGCAGCTTCCTCACCTAAGTAGACTCGAATATCATCCCTGCTGAAGCTCATCAGTAGAGTTTGTGCTAACCTTCTGTTAGATTCCCGTTCTTGTACTTGCTGGATGTTGTACTATTGACCTGACCTTTTCTGCTACCTTGGCGTGGTAGTCAGGCTTGTGTGCTGTTTTGATCCGGCGGGCTGTGCTGACTGGGACTTCGGTCCTTGCAGGTTCAACTTTGTCAGACTGGCCAAAAGGGAGCAGCCAGACGAAAAGCAGATGTGTTCGTTGTGTTTAATGACCCTATGTTGTGGTTTGGTTAGATGTTTGTTTTTGCCTAGTCTGACCTGGATGTTTGTGTGCTAAGATCATCTGTGCAGTATTACTGTTCCTTTGAGTGTGTGCTGAATCTTTTTGGATATGGCTGTCGATCCTTTCCTTGGTGGATGACGCTGTTGCGTGTGTGTGTGTGTGTGTGCTTCACCCGCTGTCTTGCGGTACAGGCTTTCAAGCCAAAGTCTTTGGTTGAAGGCCCTAATCGCTCTCCTGCACAGGTCTTGGCGTCCTGGTAGTATCCAAAGCTCATACAAACAATGATCATACAAAATAAACCAAATACCATACTGCATCGGCCGTCGCGCAGGATAAACCGGATCGCCCTATCTGCTGCACATGGTAGGGTGGATAGGCGGCAATATGCTACTGACAGACACACCCTCATACTTCCCCTCGACCACGAACCTCCGAGCAGATAGTGCTCAGTTAAGTTTCAGTGCCCCGAAGACCGACTTGAGACTGGCCCGGGGACGCAAGACGCTTACGATTGGGACGTGGAACTTGCGCGCGCGGCTGGATCGATACAGCATCACAGAACGACCGGAACGGCATACCCTGCTGATCGCGATGAAACTGCGTCGATACGGAATCGAAGTAGCAGCCTTGAGTGAGACAAGGCTTGTAGATCAAGGTAAGTTACGGGAAGCAGGTGCTGGGTACACGTTCTACTGAATAGGTTACCCGGCAGACGGTGTTCGGGAGCATCGTGTCTGTTTTGCAGTCGCTAATCGCATCAGTGCTTTGATGATAGGCGCACCGCACGACATCAGCCCTCGTATGCTGTCCATGCTTCTGCGACTCGGTCGAAGTAAGTGTGCTACATTTATGTGTTTATGGTCCAACTGTGTGTCACACGGGTGATACAAAGGACCAGTTCTATGATCAACCGTCTGCTACAGTCCGGTCGGTGCCGGTGATTGACCAACTATTTGTTCTGGGCGACTTGAACGCCCGAGTTGGGTGCGACTCGGTAGCTTGGCCGGGAGTCTTTGGACCTTGCAGCATTGGTTCAGTCAATGAGCACTGCGACCGTCTGCTACACTTGTGTACTACTCCCGAACTGGTTATCACGAACACCCGATTCCAGCTGGATGCGAGCGACATCACGACGTGGACTCATCCACGAAGCGGTCACCACCATCTACTTGACTACGTGATTGTACTGCAGCGCGACATTCGTGAAGTGCGCATCACGAGAGTGACAGAAGTTGGATATCAGACTGCTGGGGAACTGGAAGATGAAGACTGCCTTTCAACGTGCAATAGTCGCTCGTCTGCAAAACGCTCCTGTATCCGCTACCCTCGAGGTTATTTGACAACAACTCAAGGAGCAGATTACGGCAACAGCCACTGATATGATCGGTGTGGAGCGCAAGAAACGCCCGGACTAGTTTAATGACAACATTGTGGTTATCTCCAACTTGGTACGAGAGAAGAATACCGCGTTCGCCACATTCATTATGGACCAGGCCAATGGAGCGAAGAAGGCTAGGTTCCGGAGTATCCACCATCAACTGACCGAACGTGTTCGCGGAATTAAGGACAACTGGTGGAGGAAACAAGGCGAGCGCATGCAGGTTTTCGCAGGTCGTCGGCAACACAAGGAGTTCTACGATTCGCTTAAGGCGATCTTCGGTCCACGTATCCAGTCTGTTAAAGCACTGACAGACGTGGACACCGGCTATTCTTACACTCAGCCGGAGGACATTGTGAAAGTATGGCGCAAACACTTCGGCAGCCTGCTAAACCGCCCTGCTACAATTGATTGGGTGACTGTGAATAGTCCGCCGCAACAGGATATCAAATCTTCATTTGCCGTCGCCCCAGATTTGCTGGGGTTGCAGAGGGCGATTGGTAAATTGCGCAACAGGAAGGCTGCAGGCGAGGACGGGTTACCAGGTGAAATCCTGAAGAATGGTGGACCGGCGTTGGAACGCACTTTTCTCCAGCTGGTTCACTCCATTTGGGAGCACGAGGCGATGCCGCAAGACTTTAAGGACGCCCTTATCGTACCCTTGTTCAAAGGTAAGGGCAGCGAACATTGCGCTTACAGCTACCGGGACATCAGTCGTCTGAGCTGCGCAGGTAAGGTGTTTGCCAGTATCCTCTTGAGCCGATTGAATGTGAACGTTTTGGAGATCAATGTTCCCGAGGAGCAGTGTGGATTTCGGGCCAGTCGAAATACGATCGATTTGGTGTTTGCTGCTCGACAGTTTCAAGAGAAGTGCCGGGAGCGGAACCAGCCCCTGTGTGCCCCGTTCGTGGACTTCCCCAACGCCTTCCATTCCGTGAGCCGTGAAACTCTGTGGACGGTGCTTGGTAAGTTTGGATGTCTAGGTAACTTTGTCAGTATAGTTAGATTGTTGCATGTGGGCATGAAGGAGCAGGTGCATTTGTGTGGATCGACCTCTGACGATTTTGACATCGTCACTGGCGTGAAGCAACGTTTTGTTTTAGCCCCAGTGCTATGGTAACAGTTGCTTTTCTGAACTCTGGAGAGGATGGTGTCGAGGTAGAGTACCGGACGGACGGGCGGCTGTTGAATATCCGTCGTTTGCCCCCCCAACCCGGCTACAGACTTCATCAATGCGCATGCTTCTGTTCGAAGATGACAGCGCATTGCTGGCACACTGAAGAAGAACTGAAACGTCTGGCTACAGCCTTCGTATCGGCAGCATCGGAGTTTGGATTGGACATTAACACAGTTAAGACGTTTTCCTTCTTTCGGCCATCTCCTGGTGGAGGTGCTGCTTGTGTACCTCCACCCCAAATCCGCATCGATGGAGACTTTGTCAATAGCTGCGGGGATTTTTGCTACTTGGGAAGCAATTTGTCAACAGGTGGACCGCGAGCTGAGAGCGCGTGTAGCAAAGGCTAGTGCTGCTTTCGGACGTCTTGAAAGGCGTGTCTGAAAGAATCATAGCCTGAAGATGGCTACCATGCTGTGTGTCTACCGCTCAGTGGTGGTGTCTGTATTGCTGTACGACAGTGAGACGAGGACATTGTGTCAGCGGAACGCGAGCTCTCTGAGCCGCTTCCATGTGTAGCTTGGGTATTCGGTGGTCGAACATGATTCCGAACACTGAGGTACTGCGGTGAGCGGACATGGACGGGATGGAAGCCATGCTGATGTTGAACCAGCTCCGTTGGCTCGGTCACGTCCGTCCGATAGGCGATGACTGTATCCCGAAGCAGCTGTTGTACGGACAAGTGAAAACAGGTATGCAAAATCCCGGTGGTCAGAAGCGGAGATACCAGGATGTTATGCAGGTAAGTCTTTCACGTTGTCACATTAATTTTAGATGTTGGGAAGACTTAGCGTTGAACGGTCGGCCTGGAGGAATACGATCTGGGCGGGCGTCCGAAAGTTCAGTGAGCAGTTATTACGCGGCCGCGAGCGGAAGCGTGCGGTACGCAAGGGAACCATCGGTGCCATAGGTCGCAGTGACGTGAGTATATGGCGTTGCGATGTGTGCGGTCGCGAACGCGCTGGCCGTTTGGGGTTAGTAGATCACCAACGTACTCAGTACACCGTCGGCGACGAGTACGGTAGGCTTTGTTGGTGTATTGTATGATGAATGGTTTCCCTGGCTTTTCGTAGTTCACTGTGCATTTTGTTCTTCATCCCTTTCTTCTCTGGGATGCACTAACCTGTACTCCTGTACTGAAATGCTTCTTGTATTACACTTCACAAATCTTTCTTCTTAGTCTTGATTTCGTCATTGCAGCTTCTGTTTGTCTACTTTCCAAGAGATTCCTTTCCTTAGGCAATCAACTGTCTAACCAGCATTGGCCGGCTGGACACAAAGACCCCACTAACACACCTCCCGGTCTTATTCCTTCAGGTTTACACTGGATATGTGGTGTGCGGTTGGATCTGCAAGTGGTACAGCACAAGCCAATTACAGTTATGGTTAAGCGCAGGCGTCCTTTGGCTTCGGTCACTGTGACAGGCTAATCCGATTTGGATGCCGCCAACCGTACCATTGACCTCACTGTATGCATTGTTGACTTATCTTACCTGAACGTTCTGGCATGTTCGGTCGGCTTTTTCCGAGCGAAGAGAACTATTTCGGTTACTCCAGCTGACGGCCCTTTCGTCGGGAATTCTCAGCTAGATGCTTTTGGCCGTCAAGAGTTTGTGTCGTTCCAACCTGAAAACACTGTTTACTATCACCTTTCTGCATTGAGTTCAGTTTTCGATGGAAACAGTTCAAAGTACTTGTATTTATTTGTCCTCTGAGATTGTGTTGTGTCCGAGGTAATCTAGTAGTTTTTGACATAATTGCTAATGGTCCCCAGACTACGACAGAGGTACTGTTTTAACGATGAAAAGTTCTCACTTTTGCAAGTATGTGGTGCTTCGGTGTTGTATTTTCCATTCGCTTTTCCTTCTTTCTGTTAGAACTCTGCTATGTACATCAACCCGTTATCCGATCGGTCGCAGACGGCCCTATGGAACAGTTCAGAGAATTCTTTACGAGACCGAATCACAATGAATGAAGGTTAGTTTTATAATTTGCCCAATTTACGCGCAATTCGTATACCTTCCCTGATTGAAAACCACAGCATATATGTATATCCCAAATTGATAACGGCATGTGTATTGTATGGTTTCTCATGTGTGTAGACCACTTGCAAAAGGACAGTGTGATGCGTATAGTAAACTTATTAACAGTGCGCAAAAGTGTGTACGGTAGCCTCCAGTTAACTTGCTACGTTAAAAAAACGCTACCTATCGTTGAATGACACGAATCGGACAGTTAAAACTCATGTTTTTGAAAGGTTTAATGATGACACCGACCAGCTTGTGCACCAGAAGCATGATCGGTGCAGATTTGTCAGCGTTCACTATAGTGGTCTTGTTTCCTCAATGAGCTTTCAGTAAGCGTATTGTCACTGTGAATAACGTCAGCATTCGTTCATTCTTCTGCTTCACTTATGAATACCGCTGTGAAATGTTCATAATATATTGAAGTTGATTCCCATTTGATAGCCATCACCTTACAACAATTGTCTCTTACATTGCAGCAATTGTGCGGTGATGGAAGTTTTTAGAGTATTTCCTCTCGTACAAGAACTGTATCTTTGAGCTTAGGAACTAACATAAGATAGAAGAGAGTTATTTGTTTCGGGTGAAGGACACTTCACAGATGAAGGCTGATAATTGTGTACTGTCGGCTTCGGTACTACGCATACTACCAGAAAACATCTGACATGTGGTATACAGCTAAATGATCTATCAGAGCTATTTGTTTATCAAACCATGTCAACACCACACTGACTAATTTATCTTCATTAACCGTACACAAATCACCCTACGTATCAAGTCGAGGCATACTGTGCAATAATAGTTGTTTCTTTAGAAAGTGACGAATTGTGAATTAGGCAAATAGACGTGTCTGTTCGGTGTCATTTTTTAGGACCCTAAGAAAGTGTTGAATTGTGTGCGTGTACTTAGTATAACATGGCTGTAGACACATTCGCTTTACAAAATAACAGGGAATTTCACTCCTGAATGGAAGAGTGGGTGGGTGTATATATTTGATTCTAATGGAAATCCAGTGACTTGTGACCATCACGGCTCATGCTGTTCAGCTGTAGTCTTTAAGCAATGTCTTTGCATCCATGCTTCTTTTTATTCGCAGTGTTTAGCATTGGACTGTACTAAATATCCGATTGTGTGACACTTTGCAGACAAAGTTGATGAGATCCGTAACTGCATGTCCAATTTCGTGCTATCAGAATGTCAAGTGCCATTGTGGGCGCGGGAAATACCGGAAGAAGTCTGGACTCGAAAATTGCTTGAGCGGCTCAATGAACGCAAAACCGACTCATTTCAACAGTGATATTTCTTCTCCTATCTTTCCACTCCCTTGATTGTTTGCTTCCTATTTCCAGACCATAACCTTCAGTGTTCCAAGCTCAGGATTTCACTCATTTTGTTGCATTCGTCTGTTAAAGGGTTCCAATAGGCAAAACAAATCGGGAGTAGGCCGAACTGGAATGTTGATCCTGATAAAAGTCAACACTTGAGATGTCTTATTCTGTGATGCCTCGTGTTGGACTGACCCCAAATTAGACGGGCGCGGTCGAGGTATCCGAGTTCCGAACCTGCGTCCGCTTGTTTCCTGGTTGACGTCGGTACCATGAAAGTATCCTCAGCTTCTCCTACATCGTTGACACCTGTTTTCCTTTCGAAACACGCTTCGTATGTTATTCGGCTCACGTCGTAACGATGAATTATTTTACTGCGTGTTTGTGTGGTGACGCACCAGTTAAAACATCGTTCTCCTTCACAACAGTTACTTGAGACAAGTCGTCAGACGTACTATCTAGGTTTTCACTTAGCCGATGTTACCTAATGTGTTCGATCTCGCCTAGTTTTCTCTCACCAAGGTGGTGGAGAATTATATACATTTATTTCCTGCCTTCCAACTTTATTTTTCTCATTGGTTCCTGTAACTCACTTGTTTCAGAATGGCTGTATAATTGTTCCATCTTTTCTTGTAGAATCATATAACACCGTTCACACATTGCACCACGTGACTTGTAACATTCCCATTCAAATGTGTTCGATTGATCGTTAACTCCACTGTTCTATCCGGGGCTGGTTAGCATTCCATCATGAGTAGTCAGCCACCTGAACCGAAAATGCGCGTCAATGGGCGTGAACTGATGCGCATCCAAGGTGTGTACATGTATGTGATAAATCGAAGTGGACAGGTGGGCGCCATCATGGGTTTTCATCCTATGGTTGTTATTGTTTATGAGGACGCATTCGACCACGAACCAGTTAAGGGATATTTGCGCGTGGATCGTTGGATTTATCCGCTGGCTCGCTCGTTTTCTCCAATCTACATTTGGGGACCCGATCGACTTATCATGCCCGAACCGTTTTCAAGCTTGACAGAACCGATGTACGTGGTCGTCCGCATCCCATTCGGCATGTCTCAATACCAGAAGGCGAGTCTGTGGAATTTGTTGGATGTGAACGCACATGTGTGTGGAAAATTTGCCAGCTTCACCAAGAACGAACTTCTTGCAATGGACAAGCTTTTCAAGTTGACCGAACTAACTCCTCATGAAAGGCTTGTTCTGGATAAAGCAGAGGATGGTGTTTGTCCTCCAGGCACAGAAGATCTGCCTAGCCTCAGAAAGCACACAATGGGTCACAAACTTTTGGCATTTGAAAGTAAAGAGGGCAAATTGAGTATTTGCTTCAATGCTAGTAACAAAAAAGCACTTTTGAATAATCTGAGTAAAGAAGCTGAACGATGCAAACCCGATAATAAGGGTAAATGTCTTCCACTGTCTCTTCAACAGGTGGGCAGTGAATACCCTAGTCCGGTTTTCCCGACTGAGCAATCCGAATCAAATTGGCTCGGTACTCATCCAGATTTGATTGTTTTACCTGCTGTTAGGGGAAATTTGATGAGATTGTACGTACTTGGACCCCGCGACCCACAGCACATCAATGTATCCACTGTCATGGAATGGATTCGAGTTACAGAGTTAATGTTCCAAGCCGTCGCTCAAGTTTTCCGGGAGCAGGTTCGACTTAGACGAGAAAAGGAGGAACATGGTGTCCCGCCGAGCTTTGAAGGCCGAAGACAGAGACTTTTTAGTGGTTGGGGTAGGGCAGAGTCACTGAATGGTTTTGGCATTAATAAGCGCACTGCGACGAAATGCAATGCTGCTTACATCAGTTTGAATCAAATTGATCCCGCATGTGAATTGATGTTACAGAATACTTTGAGGTTGCAAGATTTGGAGGCGGCAGCGGACGTTTTTGACCACGCGATAAACCGTTGCAATCTGGAATTGCTTGTCTATTCTCCAGATATGTCTGGTGTTGAGCGCTCGTCTCCCACACGGTGGCTTGCACCCCTTGTTCCTAGACCTTTGATTGTGCGGTATCACGCGTTAGTATCCACGTTTGCCACTTTGATAACGATCAGCGCCACTGTTGAAGGAGATTTGATGTACGACAAGCAAACAAACTATTTAGAACGTATTTATGAGGATTGTGAGCATCACCGTCCGAAACTCAGACCCCGTAATCCCCTACTAGACCCGCAATATCCTTACCCTCGAGAACCTTCACCGTACATGATGGTCTGAATTTAACTGAGATTTTCTTTTCTACTTGTTTGGGATGTACTTTCCCGCTGACTTCTTTGCATTCAGTATTAGTTGAAATAACTGTTTAATCGCTTTTTTGGATATGGGAAGCAGATATTAAATACTGCATCGTAGATGATGTTAGCTGGATTTGTGGAAAAGCTAAACGCGATCATTTTTCCTCTGAATTCCGTCTGTGGTGTTCCTTAGTTGTTTAAGCTCACAAGGGTTTCACACTCCTGTTTTTACACATGCGAAATCTAGTATTTAAAAAAAACTTTATTGATCATATGTAGCCCGGCTGTCTGCTGCCTCTGCTTGTTTATTACATCATAGAATTTGCCAGAAATAATGTCTGCTTCAGTAGGAATCTGTTGTACTCCGAATTATTTTGTGAAGTAGTCAGCGTTCATAGCACCAGTAATTGAAGACTAAGATAGGTAACATGGTTCCTGTAACCCGTGGAGTGAAAATCCATTGAAGTGAGGTGATAGGTAAATTTCGGGGTGTTTGGAACTGGCTAAAAATTTGTGTAAGCCTTCCGGCTGGCCCATTTCGTAGGGAAGCGCTAGACTTGAGTTTCAGTCTTATCACAGCTAATTATTAGTGCATATCCATGTGCCGTGTTCCGCAAAAGACGCTTGGCCTGTGAGTTCGTTCGTTGCACAAACTACTGTACAGGTCATGTCAAAAACTAAACCACAAACGTGCGCACTCATTTGCACGGCAGACATACACTCACATACATTGGTTGACAGTACGTTGTCATTCGCCATGGTGAAAGTTCTCACACTGCACGTATACACTGTTCCGATAGTCTCTTCTTGTCCGTCGTGTTCGTGGCCTTTTCCTGAATGTCGCTTGTGGGTAATATACTACTTGTGAGTAGTATACTACTCACAACGAAGCTGCTTGTTACACAACACCATGATCATTTGGTCCGGTGAAGACAATAACTCCAGTTTAAGCGCTGATCACAAGAATATCAATTGGATTGACCTGGATGCTTCTCGTTATGTTTCCTTTGAAATGACCGGGCAGGCTGTGCACTGTTCACACAAAGTCAAGTTCGGGCGTTTGGACACGGTTATCCGGTTACACATACTGTGAAGTTTCTGGTATTGTGGTTAACGTGCTAGTCACACATACGCATTGGTCAAGGTGCGCACTCCAGCCCAGAAGATGTGCACTACCGACCAGCTCTCATAAGAGCGAAACTTATGTCTAGTTCTTACTTTCGAAGTGGGCCAGCCGAAATGCTTATCTGAATGCGAAGGTTACGATCATGTGTGTGGTGTTCTGTTTGAAATAGTCTAAATCCCAGAACTTTTAAGGAAAATCCGTAATTTCGGAACTGATTTTGGACTCTGTTTCTGACAGATCTCTTCGAATCAAACTTCCCTATTTACGCTTAGAATACTGGAGTTTTTATTGGCTCGTGTTATCACTCGTTTCCTACCGCCAACTTTGACACAAAGCACTCCAAACCCGAAGAAAACAAAAGCATACTTCAGTTGTAATTAAGCCCACAACCATGCTGGTTCATCATTGATGAGACCCATGGCATGCGGGGTACCACACGGTCAGTGGCTTCTGTGCGCACAGTACGTATGGCTTGTGACAGGTAGGAGTTCCTGATTTCAGAACGACGCGTTAACACACGGAATACGTTTGTCGTGTGAGTCGCACGATTGGATTTCCGCAAGTACTTCGGAACTACAAATGCACGCTCAGGCTATCCAGTGGGGTTAATGTTAGGCCAAGTGACACCTTGAACTTTTCGGTATATTTGGGTACGTGTCCTCTCACCCTAAATTGATAATGCTTGGGGTACCGCAGTTGCAGACGAATCAGTAGATACAGTGTAAAACGGTCAGTTCGGGTTTCTGTGGCCTAACCAATGGGCGTGCTATTTACATGATGCAACAGGTCGGGTGCATTGAAGGCTACTGCCGTGTCGTGTCTGCCGACGATATCTCCTATCTAGGACAACAAAAGTTTGACGCTTGGTGACGAGGTTCTTTTGACAAGGCGATCTAGTGCAAACTAAGCTACATCCGCTGCCTACACTATAGACCGGTGAACACCTATGGTATGAAGGTACCAGTCAAAACAGGACCGTGTGACAGGTGGTGAACGTTTGTCTCTGGTAATGTGCGATGGACTGAACGACACGTGATCTGGTTGCTCAAGAACACGATAATTCAAACTCTTGTAAAGCGGGTTGCCACGCTAATTGACCTTGGAGAAGGGTCGTAATCATTGCAATGCAAAAGAAGGTAGCACGTGAGAACGAAGTTGCGCAAAGTGTGGTAGCAATCCCATCATCTACATGTTATGGTCTATGGCAGATGCCCTGTTAGAGTAGGTTCGGTTGTGTTCGTTTTTTTAAGACTGGTGTTTCTTGTAGTTGTGCTCTTAATTTCGATGACATTCGTTGAACCTGATCGGTCATCCACTGGAGGTCGGTGTTTTGCGAACATTCTTCAACGTAGGGTCTACCTTGTAATGCTTGCTGTTTTGACGTAAACACACTGTTCCCAAGTGTTCCTTAGCCCGCAGCGTAATATTGCTTGTTCCCGCCAATGTTACTGTGCAACGAAGACGTCCAACCTTTTTCTTCGGAACGGGATATGCGGATGGATGAACGGCGTCCGTACGGGTTATCCTCTTGCGCCTACACTCTACTGCAATATGCGAATGACATCGCCTTTCTCTCAAGGTAAGGAACAATGGAGAAGTTCTGAGTACACTAAAGTGCTCTGACCTGTGCCTCCCATCATCATATGGGCTTACGACAGAGGGTTAAGGATATCAGTGATAAATGCCAATAAGTATCACTATCGATGCACATCGGTAAATCTCCTGAAGCGAACGATGTCTTGAGCTTAACAGCTTCTCATTCATTTCGTTACAATGTCCGGTTCACATCCCAAAGAGTGTGCACACCACGCACATTAAAATTCTGAAGTTTGTTATACGTGGATCTCCTCAGGAAGGTTAAAAAGTCATGCTCACTGGAAATCGGAATCAATTTATGAGTAATATGGTTCCCGTTTTTAATAGTGATCATTGCTGGTCGCTGATTGCTACACAGAAGGTCAAATTATAACGTGTAACATCTCGAAACAGTTATTTTCATTGTCCTTCAGTGTTAACGCAACGTAGGAACTGTGTGACATCGTCATTCTGAATTTTTCTTTCTCGTTTTATGCGAGCGGATTTTCGTTGCACATCCGTTTATCTTTACGTTCAGTTAAATGACACCATTTGAAATGTATTAGGACAATCATGTCTGACTGAAATAAACTTTAACGTTGTCTTGCGTGTTTTTAAAACAATGATCGGTTACTAGCCATCTTGCAACATAATATAAGCTCAAATTAGGGTTAAGCAAAATGGATTCGTGGAAACTGAGAACTGCTGAGTAGCGGTAGGTTTGGGCTTTATATAGACTAAGAATTACTCACAGTTATTCGCAGCTGCCGTATTCCGATAGGTGCTTTAGTCAGTTCCTTCCTAAAAGAGGTAATATACTCCAGCTTCGCTCCTGTTGGAGCTCGTCAGTAACACATCCTTACCACGAACGTGCCTTCGTGAGACAATCGTGTTGACCACTATACCGTTGATCTCACGTAAAAAAACCCGGGTTGTATACAAACGCTCAGCCACATTCGTTTGTGAGTAATGCTCAGGTCGCTCGGTCACTTCTGGAGAGAATAAACTGTCCTCTTAGCTCTCACCACTGACCTCACCTTTAGGACTTCTCTGCAAACCCTGGGCTTTAACTACTATCCGTGTAGTTTGGAGGTTTTTTGATTGTTTTAAGGACGCCATAGGGCAATCGAAATCGTTTAATTTTAGTGGGCCTCTTCAATAGAGTCGTCGTTACGTGGTACGCCCTAAAATCCGTGGGACTAAAATAACAAAGTGCATGGTCAGTTGATTTAATTCAGAAGTAGCTTCCTCTCTGAAATGACCGTTTGTGAACTCCTTTAGTAATATTATCTAACTCGCTATCGGATAATTTTGTCGTACCCACTAGCTGTCACTCTATACTGTGTATGGGCTTCACAGCACGTCGATGTTTCTTGGTTAGCGTCATCATGTTTTTGCTTACTCCCTGATGTTATTCGGTTTGGTTTAGCTTGGTTCGGCACAGTTAATGGCCAGGACCGCATTTATCGCCGGTACGACAAGCTTCACTACTCTCCACAAGACTTACTGCCTGAGCACATTCGGGCAAAGAACATTTCGTTCTTCGTTACAGCATGGGGGACGCGTCCTCATGCAGAGACACCCATGGACGAATGTGGTGTAGATATGCTGGGGTGTATTTTTCAAAGACGGACCTCGTCACTGGGCCCTAATCCACCTATAAACGAGCACGTCTGGCATGTTTCGCGTCAATTCCTTCGACTATTGTACACGTAAATGCAACAGCGTGGCCTGAATGACTCTGTGGAAGTTCCAAGCGTTATCTTCCAGATATTTATACGAGAAAGGTTAAATTATACGCCACTTTTTAAGCGTTGTCTTAGAAGATCATACTGCCAGCGTCAATCTATACTCAGCGACGCGTTCAGTTTGTCTCCAGTATATGTGCGACAGAAGATGTACAAATTTCCAATCCATGCGATACCTTCTGTGGTAACGTTGGGCTCCTGGTGATGTGCTATGTAGATCCCCGTTTTTCCTGTCTAGTGTGCTTGGGTATATGCCGAGTCGAGACCTACAAACAGTCAATCTGGCGGAGTGTGGATTATCCGCAGTTTTTCTTGAAGTAGGTCGTTAGTACCTTCAATGTAGAAGTAAAAGCTATCAATCAAACCGAATTTTGGCTTTTCAGTGACTTCAGGAATGAACCACTGTTGGACTGCAGCTTTAGGAGAGTTATTGGCCAATATTTCCACGCATCACAGTTCCTATCAGATGCAATGCATGAAGAACATCAGCATTCCGTTTACCATTCCACTTACCATTCAAGAATCTTCTGGGATTTCCACTCGAGAGATCATTTACTTCGATTAATCGGGTGTATCACTGGTCCACTTTTGATGACCAGCAGACAATTCGAATGTTACAACACTTCATGGGCCCGTATTGAGTGGTTACGTTATCGATACATACATTCATTCCCCATCTCTGGGCTACCATTATTTAAAGCCGACCATACGGTCGCTCATGAAAGTCCACCATCGTCATCTGTGCGTTCTGAGAACAGTTGTACGGGCACAGAGGCTGCAAAAAACGCTGGGGGGCTTTGTGTTCCCCAATCGGCGCAGACGATAGTTTCTCGGCATTCTTGCCACAATTGAGGACTATCGATGCTCCGCTTCTCACAAATTTTCCTCATGACCCAAAATCGTGACCTCTCGTGTCCTACCCCAGTAGTAGAGAGCGACGTATTCAATGTTACCCCCATCGCATCATATTCACTTACGATGATGACAGATTGGTGTCGCCTTTAAGCGCACGTCGCTTTTCATCACAGACTCGGGACTTTTGTCTTCGCGTTGGCACTCAAGCAGGTCAGCGCAGTTTGTTTTCTCTTGTCGGTATGCCTGTCATGCTGTACTATCGTGAACCACAAAAGCAGCACTTGACCCGACCCACCCAAAGATACCGTTTACCTTAGGGGAAGGGAGGCGTGTTTTCTTTATGCACTTATTCAAGGTGGGGGACTTCATCCGAATATCAGTTCACAGATGAAAGATGTGGATGAAAGCGTTCACTAACTTCCTGGGTTTTGTCTTGCTGAAACAGAAACTGACTTTAGTTTGTTGCCTAATGGATAAAACAAGGAGCATAGGCATACCTCAAAAAATGAGGTGTTTAATCGGTATAAAAATCCAGGGATATTTCCCATATGAGTGTGAATTGACAAGTACTCAACTCATGACAAAAACGCTATTTAAGAGGCCAGTTCTCACCAGTTTATCAAGTGAATGATGAGGCCCGTAAACTGATTAGTCACAGATTAACTGTTACAACGACGGAAGCCCACTGGGTGACGTGGATGATCATCTCTTTTGCTGTGCTGAGAGTATGAATGCCACGTCTTACAACTTGTTTGCACACACCTTCATCATTTTATACGTATGATCTTACCTACTGTTATCAAATGAATTGTTTTAAGAAAAACCAGTTGACCCTCTGACAAATCGCAAGAATGGTTTCCAGAATCGCTCAGTGATTGTGTGGGGACACTCTCCTGGAGAGCCACCCACTCATTTTTGATAGATACAGAATAGCTTACGATAAGGCTTTCAAGGACATCAACAAGGTATCCCACTCTCTCACGACGAGGCTTGTCGCGACTATAATGAATAACATTTTGATAGTCGCATTCATCTGTACATTATCTATGATTTTGGTTTTGCACCTGCTTTTGTTTTAGTCAAGCTACCACTTCTGTAACATCCGGCCCGGGGCTAAAAACACAACTCGCTCCGTGCCTCGCTAGCTTGACCTATTTCTCTGTACACTATTTTCCAGGGTCGGTTATAATACACCGGGACAACGCTGGCTTTCCATTGTCGATCGATTGTCGATAGTGATCATTGACAGGGTGTTATTCTGTTGGATCAGTTCCAACAGACATTGCTTTCCAGAAAAGCAACTGTTTTTTTTCAAGAGTTGCACTCCGGTGGATTTTCTTGCATTCTTCTGCATTCGCTCTGTTTTCGGCACTGCTAATCACCGATGGTCTCACATTAGTCCCGAAGCAATTGCCTCTTTCCTAACTAATTTGGAAACGTAAGGTTTGTTGTTTTCCTAACTGCGTCTTTCTGGTCCATTCTCAATGAGAATGCGCACAAGGGTAAAAGACAAATAACCCCTAGAAGTGACGTCGTAATTTAAAATACAATTTCAAAAATGCAGTTTGATAGGGCGTTATAAGAGGATCTGATTTATGTTTAGAAAGCATCGCCATTACAGGTGCTATGTATGGTTAATCTTGGATTTGCGCTGAATTGGTCCCTCTTGATAGTGATCTTCAACAATTGGTCAGTGGGGTCCGTTGCATGTCACAGTGCACTTTAAACAGCAAAACCGCAGGAACCCCCAAACTCACTAATATGGGTATGCGTGAAGTCGACATTTAATGAGGACATACGCATGATGCTTCTAACGACGTGCTTTATGCAACATACATAACGCAGTTTTATTGCTCCCGATCTGCCGCAGTTCATAAACACTCCCCCCAGTTTACATGCCTATGCTTATCCCTCCTCACTCCACCTTGGACCCACTCTGGTGAAATTGGTCAACACCCGTGCCTAGTTTTGACGGAGCATGTCTCCGACTATATCATGGATTAAATTCGCAATGTTTTCTGGCACTAATCCGTCGATTTCGTCCATCACCGTACACCTGTTTGACGCCAAGCGCGTGACCCATCCGGCAGGTTTCATTCATATGTTTGTACACTATCACAATCCCGTTGTTACTGAAGTCCCTGATTGTTACCAGTTGTCCTTTTTCTGGAGGCCAGGTTGGTGGCAATAATGTCGACGTGTTTCTGGGTGAGAATCAAGTTGACGGGGCGTCACATTGCAACTTATCACTGTTCGCTTTTCCAGGTGCTTTAAATGTTAAGTGAGGAGTTGGCTCGTTTGCTTGCTATCAAACCTTCTTGGATGAGTACTGACGATCTCATCCCTAGTGATGGCAATCGCCTGCAATTCCGTCCTTACAAGTAATTGATGTGAAATGTTTCATTACATTAGGTTATACCAATACGTTATCATTTGGATAATAATTAGGTCCTGGCTACTAAATTGTCGTTTTGGAATGTTCTTATTTTGCCGCAATTCTAATAATGTCTCACCTGTGTTCGTTTCTATTCTCAAAGGTCTTTTCTTCTATGATCTACAATACCGTACTGAATATCTAGGATGCTTCTTTCTCAACTTGGTTGCATGATGATTGGGTATGATTGTCAACCCCCGCTCCAGTGTTTCAGATAAGTGTACGGCAGTTAAGTTTGTTAAGCAATGCTTCAGTCAGCGAATATTTTGCGGTCACGTTCTGGTCAACATTGATTGTTGAACACCTTTGTTTCTGGATAATGGATAAAAAACGAATTGGCCTGTTAAACATGGGGATTTCTACCAAGACAATGGCAAATACTGCAACAGTCGTGTGTTTACACTTCAGATAATAGACTCCCTGTTCATGGAAGATGTTTCCTGAAGTGGCGAAGGTGTCTACCGACAGGAAACTATATTATTTGTTGGAGCTGATCTAACAGAGTAATACTCAACCAGTGTTCACTACCGAAAACCGATCAACAATGAAAAACAGAGACTCAGCGAGTTGCCCCCCATGTATTGAATTGACCCTGAAGAATAAGGTGCACAGAGAAACACGTCGAGCTAGCGAAACACGGAGTGAGTTGTGATTCTAGCCTAGAGATGGATACTACGAAGTGGATAGGTTGATTATAACAAAAGTAGGTAAAATACCAAAATAATCAAAAATGTACAGATGGATGCGACTATCAAGAAAATTGTTCATTGTAGTCGCTACACAGTTCTCCCCCAGAAGGCTAGTAAACATTAAACAGGTCTTCGTTATTCCAGGGAAAGTGGAAAAAAATATACATAATCTCTTCTTGGCTGACGACAGTTATAGGGTGATAGATACAAACAATAATGGCACAGAACAGAGGATGTTGAATTTCGTAGGAATGTCGGTCGAAAATGGTTGTTGCGCTGGTGGGAATTTGTTATTTCATTTATTTAGTCTTCGGTACGTTTCTTCTGTATCACAGCGGGCTGCGGACCTGGGAACGCACCAGATAACTGCAAGGACAGAAATCGAAACAAACATTTTGTCTTTTTTCTTCCTTACGTGTCAAGATACCCAAAAACTCAAAATAAACTCCCTTAAAATATATATCGTCAAGTTCCGAAATACCATGATTTAAAATGGCAGATGGACAGAAACGAATGTTTTTATATGTTGTGTTGAAAAACCTCCTCCAAAAATAAGCAATGTTAACATATTCTGCAAAGAGTACAGACTTGTGAAGCGCCCTACCAACAAGACGGGAGTATCTCCTTCCAAGAAGGGTTAGCATACGTACTAAGAGTGGTTTTTAGCTGATGGTAAGTTGGTGCGCGAGTGTGTTTGCCTTCTAACGTATTTAAGAGAATCGCAAAATGTCCTTCAAAGTGTGGCCCACGGTCTGTGTTCACCACTGCTCGACGACCGACTTGCGCCACCGAACGTTCCAGGAAGGCGTTAGCTGCCGTTTCTTATGTGCAGTTAGTTAACGGTATGGCTGCAGGTCATATTGTGAAGTGGTCAGCATTGTTAGATCAAAGTGCGCATGGGGGAAACTTGAATCTGGCGAAAGAAAACTACCAAGGGCTCTTTGTATGACGGTGGACCGGAATGTTTGAGTTATAGACGATGACAGTCCCAATTGCGAAAGTCGTGAAAAGTCTGACTGGAGCGCGTATGTCAGAATGGGACAAGTTCTGCAGCGTACTTAACACTGTGTGGCGAATGTGTAGAGTTGTATCATGGTTTTGTTCACTAACGATGCTTCACTATTGTACAACAACGTTTTGCGTCATCTCTCCATGTTGTTCGAATTGATTAAAAATTACCTTGCAATAACAATAAAGTTTTGTGCACGCACGTCTTTCTGCTCTTCTACCTGTGGCGTAGTTGCTTGACAATACTACACGGATCTCATCCATTTTTAGCTCCGTTGTACTCCGAACATCGTTGCAGCACCGACCGCGTTTCAGCCGCCCACGGTAATCTCGGAATATCTTCGCTCCCCAGATACTGGAAACTTGGAATATTGTGGTGGTCCTCTTGAACCCTTTCTCTGAGCCAAGCTCTTTATTCCTATAACTTGCTAAAACTCTGGTAACTGTCCTGTTGCATTTGTTCATTTCTTGTCAATGAACTCAGCGAAGTACGCCTGCATTCACTTAGGTTAGTCAGATACTCTTTTTTGATATAGGCACTACACGGTGAGGTGTGTTCTGTAAAGTGTCGCAGAGGGTTGCCGCCCTTGAATATGTCAGAGGCACAGGATGGATTGTGAGGGAGATCTTCTGGCGAAGATCCTCAATCTCTGGATCACTGGCATACGCAGCGGCCATCGCTGCCAAATCAATGCCATTATCAGCAGCTGCGTTGAAGTACTGGACACGTGAAAGAGCATCTGCGACAGTGTTTCCGGTACCTGATACATGTCGTCTGTCGGTTGTAAACTGGTGGATGTAGTCCAGGTGCCTATGTTCCTTTGGGGAATGGCTGTCGTTTGAAGTCCTCAAAGAGTAGATGAGCGGCCTTTGATCAGAGTAAACCGTAATGATCCTGCCTTTCACCGAATGGCAGAAGTGGTGGATGCTCAAATAGATGGTTAACAATTCTCTACCGAACGTGCTGTAGCAAGGTTCCGCGGGTTTTAAACGTTTGGAGAGGAAAACTAGGGGTTACCACTGCTCTTCGACGAACTGTTGTGAAACGTTACCAGCATCTGTATCCGAAGCGTCGATTCCGATTGACAGTGGTGCATTCTGATTAGGATGAGCACGGAGTACTAATTTGGCTTCAGCGTCCTTGAGTTTAACAAACGCAGTGTATGAAGCCTCTGCAAACTGAAATATGCACCCACCCACCCACTGGAGGAGATCGGTCGTTGGCTGCGTTATATGAACACAGTAAGGTATGAAGCGTATGCAGTAGTTGACCAGATCACTTAAACGACGAGTTTGCTTCAGAGAAGCTGGCTCATGGTGTTCACGGGTATCTCCGATCTTCTCTTTATTATGGTCTTATCTGGGCTGCATTTGGTGGAGTTGACTGTGACACCATGATGGGTCAAACGTCCCAGTAAGCTACGAAGATGCGTGAGGTGTTCTTCCTGTGAAGAACTGGCTACAAGAATATCCCCCAGATAGGGGTAGACAAATTCCTAACCGCATGTCCCTTCATGAATGAGGTGTTGAAAAGTTGGGGCCGCGTTGCTCAAACCAATTGGCATTCGACGAAATTCAGGAGGGCCGACAAAGGTTATGACTGCGGTTTTGATTATACCTTCTTCAGTTAGCGGGATCTGGTGATAAGCGTGTACTAAAACTCTCTTGTTGAAAGTGTTTTTTCCACATAAGCAAGTAGTCAAGTCTCACATGCGCGGGACTGAGTACTAGTCAGGGGCGGTTGCTTTGTTTAGTCCGCAGTAATCACCGCATGGACGCCAATCACCTGACTTCTTAGGGACCATGTGCGACGGTGAGGCCCATGGATTCTCAGAAGAGCGTATTATCCCGAGTTCGAGCGTATTCTATAACTCAGCTCCTGAATTTGCCTGATGCCAACTGGCGAGGCCGTGTGAAGGCGGGGGTTCTCTTAGTATGGATGTTGTGTGTGGCACCACAGGTCGCTGTTGGGATATCGTCCGATGTACGAACGAGCTGTGGGAACTCATTGGAGAGATCCACAGATTGTCGAAGGGTGGCGGGTCGGGTATGAATGGGTTTTCATAGCCGCAACTGTTGTGCGCGTGCGGGTATCTTCAGCTTAGAAGTAGAACCGATCAACAGACAGCGTCTCGTACCCACCGGAAGATCAAAGTGCCAGGGACAATGGACGACGTTGGTGACATAAAGTACCATGGCAATTGTGAACATCCAGTGTAATATCCAGCGGAGACCCAAATTAAGAGTTAAAAACCACTACCTGTGGGTAGTTTGAAACGTACCATTTGCAGCAGGAGGCTGTGTTGCAGGAATTTGATACCTCGTCCTTAGATGAAAGTGAGCTTACCTGCACCCTGGAGTCAAACTAGGACGAGTTTCCCGTATGTAAATTCCGTATAAAAATGAGGCGACAGGGAGGGTCAGCGGCGATGACATCGTCTGCCGTTGAAGGTTGACTTTAGCGTTTTTTTCACACTGATAGTGTGTAGATTCATGGTTTGGTGCGTCGTTAAAATCGGCTACAAAAACCTTCGTGGTACCAACAGTTAGTTCTCGGCCGCGGCACGGCTCCTGAGTGTTACATTAGGTTGACAACCTAAGTAACGGCTTGAAGATATTTCATTTGAACCATGTCGCAAATCTGCTACTTCTGCTCTTGGAGCCTCAGTGTGTGTTGGACCACGTTTTAAGGTGACCACATTATCGGAAATGCACGTGCCCACCTTAGGACTTGGAATAGGATGTGGCACACTTAAATGAATAAAGGGTGTTTGAAAACGTCTCACTGCTTGATCGGCGAGTTTCACTGTCTTGGCAAGAGTTTTGTTGGAACAGATCCAACAAAATAAAACCCAGTCATTCATCACTGTCGACAACCGATCTTCGATGAAAAGCCAGAACGCAGCGCGTTGACCCCGTGTATTATTACCGACCCTAGAAAATAGAGTGTACAGAGGGATACATCAAGCTAACGAGGCACGGAGCGAATTGTGCTTTCAGCCCCGAGCCGGATGTTACAAAATGGGTAACTTGAGTAAAACAAATGCAGGTGCTAAACCGAACTCATCGAAAAGGTACAGATGAATGCGACCATCAAAATATTATTTACTATAGTCGCTACAGATTGTGAACGATTAACGAAAACTAATGCTTGCCTCGATTCTGACGAACTTTCAAGCAGGATTTTCAGGAGGAGGGTTCTGTTTCTGTGCAAGTCACCGGTGCATTGGTATTGTTGTTGTTGGCAGCGTAGTGGGGCGTTTATCGCCTAGCTTTAGGTCCTGGAAAAGTTGGTGCAGTTGTCTCTTTTCATTTGATGTCACCTTGCTAACAAATGACTTTTTAAAGTTCCCCTACTTATTTCTCACAGTTCGGCTTACTGTAACATCGCAAAGCCGTATGTTGATTTCATTCGCAAGTCTGGTTGACAACTGACAGTGTCTTATGCAGCACACTGCGCGCCAAAATATGGCGGTATCCTGCGAGTGTCGGTGGGCAGTGAGTGGAATGTTGAAAATAATAATCCCACTAATTGACTGTCACATAAGCGAAATTCAGTTAGTTTCACCTCGAAAAATAGGTCCTTATTTTCTTACTTAGCGATGTTTGTTTAAATACATCCGTAAGTTGGGACATTTTCTTACGGCTGCAGTGTCATGACAAGTGAGGTAGGTGCGGAGAAAGCTGGACGTCCTGCTTTGTACTCCACACTACCGATACGGTTAGCTAATTTCTCACATATTGGTATGAGTTCTTGAAAGAGTATTTTCTGGATATTATTTTACTTTCGCTGTACATCAGTTATTTAGGGATATATACGATTTCGAACACACCCATGAAAATTTTAACGATATAGTACCTGTTCGGATGTTGTACACCTTCAGGAGGGCATAATCAAGCTACTTGATATGAACTAACGAACATCTGTCTGGCTACTGTAACGCCCAGAAGAAATACTGGGTGTTTTGTGTTTCAGTTTTGCTCTATCTGAATTACTTATGAAGACATGGAATTTTAAACGCACCCACAAAACTCGTATTGTTGACATCCGATTAAAAATGCAGCAATTCATCGTCATCTGCAACGGATAATTCAGCAGATGCCTTGTTGCCGCCATATGAACTTCTTAGCGTGGGACCACTTCCGAAGTTATCCTCCACCGTAACTGTCAAGCAAAGTGATGGAATTTCGCTTATCACTCACAGATGGCCCAGCTGCACACGTGTACCACATGTGGTAGCGGATAGAGCTGCTTCTGCTGTGCCGGTCTCTGGAACGTCAACAATAGTATCAGTAGAGGGTCCGGTTGCGCACAGAAGCACTTCAAGTGGCTGCACCATTTTCAATGTAAACTTTTTTTCGAGACGCCTGCTCCGAATTGGACCTGGTGCGTTGCAGTTGATCGGTCCAGAACGATGAAAGAAGATCCGACCATTCGGTTCTAACGGTCGCGCACAAGAATGGTCCATCAGTCAGTGTTCCTCGAAGTGCCGCGACTGCGCTACCCAACTTTCCTTCGGGACCCAAGGACGCTGATGGGCAATAATCGAATCTGCCGTTAGAATATATCGTTTCCGGTGTGTATATCTATTTCGGCCTAGGAAAAGTGTCACGGCATTACCTGTCATTGCTCACTGTCAATAGCTGTACTAGCGCCCAATTACAGTTGCAAACTGACGGGGTATCCCATTCCAATCCACCAAAAACACAACTTTGATCTGTTTTAGGATGCACTGTTTCTCCCTCGAAATTGTAACCGTTTATTGCGGGCATCCACTGTGGACCATCGAAATCATCCAGCATATCGTAGTTCCTGGTGGACTGCACTACCGAACTCCGACACTCATTGTAGGATGTTCTGCGAAGCACATCGGAGCGTACAGTACAGTGCCGTCTGCGAAGTGCTATCTATAACACCCCTGCTTGGCGCTTCCTTAAGCAGGTGGACTGCACTGTAGCTACTTTGGCCGTGATTATTGCACCCAGGAAGAAGTCTGTGTTGAACGTCGACTCACCATTCCATCCTCTCATTCTCCTCTGTGGACACACGGAAACTTCCTATGTCACAGTATCCCGGTTCACCACATTGAAGATCTCCTTTCCTGTGATGTTTCCATGGATATAGTGTCCATTTTCACACTTGGCTATATGCACCTAGTATGCCTCGGAGTAATGAAGCGGATATCGAATTTGTTGCTTTTCAGTCCGGTCCACCGTACTTGCCATATGTGTGTTAACGGAATCACGTTGATAGCAGAACACACTGCTGACCTGTGTCTCCGCTCGACTTTGTTGACCTTTGATGGAGATTAGCCAATTAAAAGCCACAGAATTTTGTCAGTTCTCACTAAATGTAGTACTAGTTGTTCTCCTGGAATACTTGATCCTCGAAATACCATGAGTGTTCGGAGCTGTTTATATGCATTCACATTCTGCGTCACCCTACTATTAGGCTGACGTATTTCAATTGCTTCTGTCAATTGTGTTCACGGAAAACGTCAGCCACCTCTACGGACTGGAGAAAATTGTATAAAATTCGCACTGCTTAGCGTACTTTCACATCGACGCCCATTCCCATGGCACTGGAAGAATTTTCAGTTCTCCCGTTTGAATCGTTCATACGCTTTCGGAAGTGTTGTGTCCACTCTCTATTACATTCTGCCCAACAAATTCATCGGTGGTTTGCGAAAGTCCCCATACTTTCCCAACGTATATGAATGACTAGGTGTTAAGAGACGCTGGCGTTCCAATTACAAGACCTTTGCCTGTAAGCGACGGTATTGTACATAACTACGATTTCTTTTCAAGCAGTGTACTTGACAATGCGGTTATTGTGCACAGAGTACCACCACTGGTTTTACATTGTGGTAATGTAACTAGACACTTTTCTTTTAACGATATGCTAATTTTTCACGCACTGCTTACCCCCGGTTCATTTGTACACTTTCAAAATGGGTGTTTTGTCTTGTGCAATAAACTCCTACACTGCAGATGACATCCAGTACAAGTGCGTGCACATTCCCATTTCACATCATGGGGTTTCCACACCCATTCTACACATTTTCAACAAAATCATGAAACTCATCACCTCACCTGTTCTGTAATTTGTCTAGCGAGAAAATCGAAACAGAAATACCCCGTGTTCCTCGTGCTTCTGAGTACTAAAAACGTCCGTAAATGTTCAATGTGGTGAAATACGACCAACACAGTTCCGTTGCTCTAGTAAGAACGGCGTTGTCTGTGGATGAACACTATGCGGTGGCCAGGCAGTCGAGACTTAAGCGCTTATCATAAGTTGCCTCTTGCACACGAGCCACTGACGCCGACTGCAACACAGTATGCAGTGATTTATGTGGCGCGAGCAAGTAGATCTTGTGTAAATTACCTATCTAAATTTCATGCAGCTACGTGGATACATATACCGTTGAGTGGAAGACATTGCAACGGTTGTTCGATACCGGCTCCTATTGCACAAGTCGGCTGACAAATTACAAAACACCATACACATGGAGGAAGCGGTGGGTATATCGGATTTTCAAGGATTATCATTTTGCAGCGGTCTCCTGCATCACAACTCCAAAGGCGATCATAACAGCGAGCTGGACCATCAGAAAAAAAGCGCTAGCCGTCAGGTTCCTTCTCTTTATCCCCTTTCACCACTACGAGCATTGTCCCAGTCGATTATGCCTAGGTAGCGCTGTTGTTAAATATGCGGCTTACTTATGTGTGACGTTTAAACTCCCCCAAGCGTTCACTGATCGTTGGGCCATCCCGAACCCGGTCCCCAGTCTTTCATGAAGTGCCGCCCCTGTTGATACAAGCTGCAACTATTCAGCAAGTTGACGTGGCCCCTGGTTTATGTGACTATTTTTGCAGTTAACCGTATCACTTCTCTCTCTGTGACGTTCAGTCTCCATTATCTGCATTGGTGACCATGAACCTCAGTTCGTCTAATCATTCTGATTCCGTGTGAACTTGCAGGTAAGTACATGGTACAGCAATTACGTTTTCCTAGGGTTGACAGTGAATCCTCGCGAGGCGACATTGTGGTCACTTGGGAGTTAGTTAATGGGCCAATTTCAACCATGCCAGCCGTCACCTCTCAGTTTCAAGCTGTGAAACCTCAAATGGCTTGCAGTCTGCAGCCATCCACGGACTCTAAACTGACAGTCATGCCGGAGATGTTCAGGTCATCCGTCTGAACCCAAGAGGACCAGAGAGATATGAGTTGGCCAACTCACATGTCTGCAAAGTTGTTGTAAGGGCTACAGTTTATTTCGTACTCACCACTTGCAGGTTAAGTCGCTCGCAAGAATGGGTGGAACTGACGGTTCGGGTACCGTGCGTTGCATGCTGTCCTTCCTCATCCATCATGAACTGGCGGGTTTTTTAACTGGACTGGAGCAAGTAACAAGCAGACCGCTTGTGATTCATAGTCAATGAAAGCAATCCATGGTCATGTATGATCACACACTCTTCATCTTGAAATCTACTATAGACGTCATTCTCAAGCTACAGAGGTACGCTGATGTCTCCGGCGAAGAACTTACCGTAGATATGTGGCGTTGGTTTCGGAATGCGCTCAACCGTGCGGGTGGTTGCATGGAGCTCACAGTAGAGCATTCCAAACTGACAGCGGTCGACTCTGATGACGATTAGGGAGGTGAATGTTCTCTACTTTTAAGGTTGGGCAGTCGACGCGATAAACCTAACAGCTTGTACCAATGTTCGTTGACTTTATACGTGTTTACAAGTTTGTACAGGGGATGCCATTTGTATAACTACCCATTACATCGGAATATCTGTCAGCAATGGAATACAACCGGAACGCAGTTAGGAATATAACGTTCGTGATGGGCACGCCAGCAAATAATCGTACAGTTTTTAACCCACATAAATGCGGTCTAAGGTTGCTTCAATGAACTATCGGTTTTTTGAAATGCTGCTTGTTTTTACTACCGATAAATATTAGCTTCGCTGTGATTGCTGCCATCCGTTTATTATATATTTCCTTCGCATCCGTCACATCGGGAGTTCTCGAATTGCACATTCAGTCTTGCTGTAGTGGCCGCAACAGCGATATGGGAATCGCGCAAACATGCGTACAACGAGCTATGTCTACACTTCTAATGAACTTTTCTTTAGTGTCCAGAGATTTTCCGTGTTTTCCAAATCAATCGTTGGGCAGTATCAGAGATCCTTGAGGAAATAACACTAATGATAAACGGATCGTCTTTGACAATTCTGAATTTCCGAGCTGACTCGAAAGCCTCACTTGCGAATTTTTCCACTGACCGCCGTTATCTCCCGCGGAGCCCCAAACACACAGCTCGCAGTCCTTCCTCACCATTTTGCCACTTAAGATATTGGTTGGTCAAAAAAATTCCGACGTTGGAAAATTCTGTTTCTAGGTAACTCAATCAAAGAAAACAGTTCGGCTTGGAAAACGGCGAGGCCACAAGAAAAGTGATATCGGTGGGGAGGCTCTCAAGGTCGTTAGTTGATATTTTAGGTACTGGATGGTGGCCATACGCTTGTGAGATATCGAGGACTACTAAGTTAACCGAATGTAGGGAGTCTGTGGACGATCATCTCGCCAATGTGTACACGAACAGATATAAACACTGATCACGTGCACGTCAGTAGGGATGATAAATATGAAATTACACAAAAAACGAACACACCTACACGCAGGTGACTCAATCCTATCGATAGATAGAAAGTGTTCATCTGATAGTCAAAATAATCGTTGTTTGTAGAGCACCAAAGTTATTCTAATCTTGTAGTGATTCACGTCCGATCGTTGATTTTCGTGCAGCCCAAAAACGGATCCTCAAAATGAGAACAAAATTGGATCCAACAAAGTGCATCAATAATTACAGAAAACAAACCTCAATCGTTCGCGACGATAGTCTTGTCCAGAAAAATAAACAGCCTCTCAACAGGACCGACAAGGTCAAAGGTGAACCGACACGCCAGCGGACTAGGACAAGAATGGCCACACACGCGGCGGACATTCAGTGACACATTAGTTCAATAAAACAAAATGGGGTGGGTGAGATAGTGGGAACAAGTGTCAGGTTAGTGGGGAAAATGGGAAGGCAAGCGAAGGGAACGATTTTTTTTTTACTTCGTGGATCAACACATTTACAGCGCCCGCCAAAATTCGCCTGCATCTGACAGACCGCTGGTACTGCTGTACAGGTCTGACTCCCTATCTGTCTATACTCAATATAACTATCCACACGACATACTCTGGAGACCTCGCGAACCGTAATGTCTAACAATCATGCCCCTCTAACAAACAGATTGCATTTTGGGGCCAACACTGTATTGCTTCTTAAGAGAAGTAAGTCATTCGGGGTTGGAGCGATGTTGTCAAGACCGCCTGCGGTAACAGGAATCAATGGTCTGTTGTTTAAAATACGCCCTACTTCAGCCAGTGAAGTTAGAAGGGTTTCCTTATTGGTTCGTTGCTCTCGGCAGATTGCGCTCAAAATACATCTGACATATCGAATCAATCGCTCCCATACTCCACCCCGATGACTATTATGCGGTGGGTTAAAGTGCCACTGAATTCCCTTTTGTAAGAGCTTGTCATTGATGGACCAGCTACCTAAGTTGAGGACCCAGCCTCCAAGCCCTTTGTCAGCGGCTACAACATTGGTACCTTCATTTGAGGTGAAGCATCCATATGCTACTGCCCCATAACCCCCTTCCAAGACATCACAAAATATATGCAGCTCGGATAGCTCTGCAGCAATAACTTTCGGAAACAGCATGCAGCGTGGAACTCGGAGGTCCTCAAGAGCCTTTAAACTTGACAACCAAGCTTGCCACTCTTTGCGATCTACTAGACTCAACGGTTCGTCCCATCCGAGACCACTCTTGCACAGCTTCCGAAGCAAACGTTTGCCTGGTAGTAGCCACGGCTAGACAAACCCAAAGGGTCGTATAGGGAAGAGACACAGGAGAGCATCCCTCGCCTAGTCTCCGCCCTGTCTGGGAGCTGAAGGCTCAGGCGAAATTCATCCGTTTCAGCGTCCCATTGGACAGCGAGAGTTCGTTGTGACGGTAGGGATTTGGCTGAGATATCTACTAAGGAGGGTGAGAGCTCTGAGGTCGGTATTGATGCCAGCACCTCACAGTCGTTCGAAACCCAATTTCGCAGTCGGAAGCCTCCTCTTTTCAGCATATCACAAACCTCTCTCACATAGTGTTTTGCTGTCTTCGCGTTGGGGACCGAAACTAGAAAATCATCAACAAAAATTCGTCTGAACTGATTCGCGAATGTAATTTCCATACATCGATTCACAGTCCTCAGAGGTACGTCGTAATGCATAACTGGCGCAGAATAGGGAGGAGGTAGCGCCGAAAGGATGAGAAGCCATTTGGTACTCTACTGGATATCTTGCAAGGTCATGTTTGGGCCACCACAGAAATCGGAACGTACCCGATCACGAACGGGGATGCGCACTTGTAGAAACATGTCTTCGATATCCACTGACACTTTCAGTGTGCGGAATCGTAGCAATACGCCTACCAGATTTGTAGTCAAGTCAGGGCCTTGATAGAGCCTGTGGTGAGCTTCGGTTGAGTATGTCGTCGAATTTAGTTTGGGGGGAATATTTTGCTTCCAACGTTCCAAATGCACCAAGAAAAAGTGTCTGCAAGTTCAATCGTACAAAAATTAATCGGAAATTCAATTCCATCCTGAAACTATGGAAACTCACAAACTTAATGTTTGGGCACAGTGGACTTCAACGTGATGGAAATGTGTAAATATTCTTTTGTGATAAGTTGAGTTTAACTAAGCAGGGGAAGTTGTTTTTCCTTTCAACGGCATAACCGTCATTAGATCCTGGTGGCTGAGCCATTCATAAGTCTACGAACGTGAGATGAAGTATTGAACAATTCACAGCGTCCTACTACGTGCCACGACTGAGAAAGTCAGCGGTGTTTTCAAGGTTATATTTGCCGTGCATAGCCAATCCTTGCTGCCATAGCTGTGAACTTTTCCAATCAGGTGTTATACGCTGTGAAACAACATCCCATGCTCAAACACGTGGTTTGCCGGATGAAGTCACTGAGAACGAACAAGTGCAAACTTCGATATTAATTGTGTACTCAGAGTCGATGAAGAAATTTTTCACACTACCCCCATTTTACCAGTGGAGGACGCAACCGTTGCGTTACATGCGTTCGTGCTGTCATTCTGGAGGACTGAAGTCGTTTGTCAGATAAGTTTTGTATCACCTCTTTCATCAAATCTAATACCTGGGAAATGACCGTGTACGCATTCTTGAAGGAACTTAATCCATTCAATTTTATCCAGAGACGAATCGCTCCAGGCGGTAGCGATTCGCACCTTCTTGGGCTTTTGTGCAAACAGCACAGTGTCTGCGGACCCGTCTAATTCGACATCCACAGCGGGTGATGTGCAAGAGACGTTTCTCGTAATCACCGGGAGAGCACGAACACCTGCCGAAATAGAGAGATTCGGCATATTTGCGGACTCAAAACGTACACCGACCGGTGACTGAGGTTGAAGCTGGTTGCTACAGAATGGATGCTCATCTACGTGGGCCAGCTGAGTACATTCCGCGTGAAAAACCAGGTGATTGGCTCCACACCGATACTGTGCGTCTTTGCCCGTTCTTCACAGCGTGCACATGGCAATCCTGTGTCTGGCAATGTTTATGACATCTGAAGATTTCAATGATGGTTATTTAATAGTTAGTTAGAATTCTAATCATATTGGCACGAAGATTGAATCGATGCAACTGAAGTGGTGCAAGCGAAAATCGATGTTATCACGGATGAAATAGCCAGCATCAGAGTGGTCGTCAGCCGTCAGATACGTGAACAATGGGCTGCCTAAAAGTAACCAGCCACACTCAAACAGTCAGAAAGCAATAAACTGGACTGTATGCAATTCTTCAGTGATAGATTGGGACGTGTTACGCATGTTTCCATCGTCCCACGTACACCGGGGATAGAAACACCCACATGTTAACGTCATGTACAATCGTTTTTAGCAGCAACACTTCATCGGCCGCTTTCTACCTAAAGGATTGTCAAGGAAACGAACTGAGCATATAATTCAGATATTTCAATGACGTACAAACGCGGCCGATTAACATTCACTAGAAGTTATTCGAATATTTAGTGTGGAACCCGAAGTGGACGCCGTGTGATCGGGAATAACAAGTTGGTTTGTACCTCCCAAACCGCGCGAAATTGAACGTTTTTAAAAGACTAGGGTAAGTGTTCCACCGCGAATAGTATGATGGTAGCATTAATAGAACGCAAAAATGCACCGCGTAAGTCAACATGGAACTTTCATCAAGAGGAAATAGCAAGACGCCCTTTTCAACTAAGGTGTGAACATGGGCGATTTACTCACACCCAATATTTCTTATTGCAACACGACTATTAAACCTGATAAAACTTATATATTCGTCTTGAAATATACACCCCAGTATTCCACGAATAACTTGAATATGCTCTTTTCGGCTCCAAAAGGCCGCTTTGAAGTAGTTTCAATCTTGGGACACTGAACCGGCGAACTACCCGACTACCCGATGGGAACATATCGCGGTACCGTTTATTAACGGAACATTTCACCCCTCAAGGTTTGGACATTCCTGTGTACTCATTCCAAACTGCGGTCTAGAATTCTGTTCATAATCCTTGAGATAGATAAGATTTTCAAATTGCCACATTTATTCTAGTTCTACGATGCGTTTCACTTCCGGATATCGCCCAAATATCTTCCGGGTCCTTTGTTTCAATATTTCGAGGGCGCGAAAAATTATGCAAAATTCAAATGTGATGATTATAAAAAAGTTGACAACTCTGTGTGACTGCAATAACGTGTGGATGATACAGAAATTCGAAGCGCCGAATTGTTGTTTCCGATATGGCAAGCAGATGAAATAACGTTTTGTTTGTGTTCCAGAAATTAACGCACCACAAAATTCACACTGTCCGCTTGTAAGATCAGGTCGAATCTAACTAGTGGTCACAAACTGAATTAACTTGTGACAAGGTGTGCTCTCGTTATGTCAGCGCCATTCCTGTTTCCGCTCGTCAAAGTCGTGTAGACGGCTCACTACGCCTTTATCTCATACAAGATTCCGCTGTTTCTGTTTAAGGGATCATCGCTAGAATCTCTGCTTCCGAAAAACACTGGTGTCTCCACGGTGGCCAAAGTTAATTTCCGATTGTGACTGGTAACCTGGATTTAATTGGTCGGTTGTTAAGTTACACGCTTCAACCTGCAGCTCATCGTTCGATTTCATTCGCAGCTGACTACTTTTCAAGTTAGTAGTCGGTCATTGGGTGATTCTCCAATATAATTTGATTTGTATTTGGCTGATTGTTCAAAAAAATGGAAAAGCCCCATTCCTTGCTTTATAAAGTGTTGACTTTAACACTCGGGAAACTGTTCTCAAAGACGCTAGAAAACTCGGAGTTTTGACAGTCGGGCAGGTTGATGAAATGGCCCTAATTTGGTTAATAGGTAGAGTTAGCAGAAAATACTAATAAACGTGTCAAGCATAAATAGCAAATAATTCTTCACTGACTTATCCCTCCAACGACCAGTTAAATAAGTGGCATCACCTGGGGTAAATATAGAGTGATTATGTAATCCCAGCATTTGTCAAGTAAAGAAACGTATACTCTATTATCGTTGGCAAATAATTAGCGGTCGTATGATAGTTTACAACTATTAATTCAACGTTAGTCGACATGCTTTTTCTCTGTTCAACGTTCGATTCAGCGTGCATATGCTGGCTAAAAGTCGTTTTTAAATTGAAGTCCTCTAGTTGAATGAATCTGCAGGTAAGTAGGATCGTAAGTATTTTTGATAAGGTGGAAGGAATAAACAGTGTGCTGCGAGAATTTGTGACTATTATTCGAACTACACAACTCAACGGTCGGATCAGTCTGATGACAAGCATTGCAACGCTTGGTTTTATTCAAGAATAACAGATTAACTGCTCTTTTAGGCAAAAGGGCCATATATATGAATTTCGTTTAGCTGTCATCTATAACGGTTCATAACCGTATACTCATCAATCGTTGTTTGAATATTTCACATCTAGGTCGGTCTTCTCCGCTTATTGATAACACTTTAGTTTTTTATACTTTTTGGAGATCGAATGTTCCTTGATTCGGTTACCAGACGGCAGCGCTTATTAACAATGGCATTTCGTTCGATTAGGGAGAATTTTCCCAGTTGCTAGCCGAATTTCTGATTCGAGGCCAACACACAGAATTAAGTAACCATCGTTAACGAACCGGCAAACCAGAAGTACGAAACTCCAAAAACGTTGGTTTTCAGTCTTTTTAAGCCCTCATAAAATATCCGACTGCAAAGAGCATATCGCGATTTCTGGTGAAATAACGAAAGCTGTACAACTCTTCTGAAAATGGTGGTAGCCCCTGTACTGTAATTAGTGAGCTCTGGCCTAGAAGATTACCAAAGACATCGCAGGCAATAATCCTATCGCTTGTTGATGAACTCTCGCCGAGACAGCGAAAGTCGTCGTTCAAATAACAAAATGCTTTCAGTCATCATATGGCTGTTCAAGTGTTCCACATTTCATTCCATGTTTTATGCTAGACGCAGGCTCTCGCGACAAAAGGCTACTATGAAACGTTGTCCAACAAATACCAAAGTTCCAGGGGCGAAGTTTGCGGCTTTGCGACACCGTTGCCACCAAAAACCTCATGCAGCTCACCATGTTCTCAGTCTAGCACAGTTGCCTGGATGGCTTATGCAAAAGCCACAATTAACTGATGCCTGTATTACAAACGCTTTTGTAACACAGCCACAGTGCGCCAAACCTTGTATTTGCGCATCATCAAGGCAGTGAACAATTAGTGAGCACTGTTGTTAGCGCTGAGCTTCCTTTTTCACCTCACATTTGCGTGGGGTGTAGAAAGTGGAACAACTTCACAAGTGATTCTGGGGTAAATGTTGGCGTTCTTATGCCTCTAAAAGCCAAGGTGCCATACGCCTGCAGTCTGCAACTCAGTCGCCAACAGCAGTCTCATGAGCACTCATCGCCTGCGCTTTTACCCCTTGATTGGGGTCTACAGCGAACTTCCCGTTGGTTGTTCATATTCGACGTTGCACACTTGGCCATACTCGGTATTTCTAAGCTGTGGTTGAATTTCGACTGTTGGCAGCACTAGGTTAAGCATACGAAGCGTACGCACAACTGCTGTGGCCGTGAAACCCAAACAATTCGCCGGCAGTTTTGAGACCGCATGCTGGTCTTTTACTAAGCTATTTGTGCCCGCTAGCACACCGAACAACACTGCACCGTTAATTTTCAGTGTCACATCAGCAAGACTGGGCTTCCTATCTCTTCACAACCTCGACGGTTGGCTCCTCCCACAAACCGGAATTTGAGAACATGATCAAACTCGGGGTCAGACTTTCTTCCGACAATCCAGGTGTCTCACTGTTGCATTTGGTAGCCAAAAAGTCAAATAATAGAAGCAATCGCAGCGACTGCTGCTAGCTGGACAAGCAAACACCTCTGACAATTCCCCGGTCTCTCTCATGCAGAACTCAGGTTCATTCTCATACAGGAATGGCTCAAATGAATCGGTTGACTAAAGATCTCTACCTGATTGTCTGGTTAATCGTGGTATTTGAAGTCCCAAAATTATAATTTGGTGGTGTGTTTCAGTTGCCAACACCATTTAGTCCTTTTACCAGAAAGTTTTTGTTTCACTATTATAAATGAGCGAAGGAAAAGGTACGCAAATTTGGTTCCATGATAGTTAGTGACATCTGACAAATTTGTGAAATTAAGTTTACTGGCAAGATTATTGGTCGGGTGTAATAGGGTTGAGCGTCATTAAGGTGGAATAATTTTCTTTTATTAGATTTTTAATTTAATAAAACAACGCGATTTTATCTTTCACCCGACGGTAAAATTGTTGTTGGGTCACCAACTTGGCCCTTCATAATGCTACAGACGCTAGATACCGCTACAACACAGTTAATCCGAAGATGGAGGTGATGTTAATTCAAACGTGTTCTTGGTGCTTCTCGTAAACCAAACCGAGACTCTGAAATTCACCCGTGATGCTGTCGGAAAGCACTCATGAGGCGGTCGTGTTGCTCAGTGGTTGTACCGATGTATGTCTAGTCAATGTAACCTGACTTAACACTTGATAGTGGAACCATTCAAGAGTAAGGCACGCTCGGGTGCTATCGAAGTGGTCTGCGAATTGAACGACACCAAAGAACAATCTCTGCCTAATACTTCAATGCCTAAGTTTTTATAGTCATGGGTGATTGATCCGTTCGTCCTACTTAAAGAAAGGAGTGAACCAGCGCTCTGTGCTTGTTCGCTGATGATGGCGTCGAGGACGCGGAAATAACATAACATTATGTCGCAGCCGAAAACGATACGTGTCCCTCTCACATGCGCAGCAATTTTATCCGTCACAAACGTATTTACCACTACGTGCTCCTCCGCCATTCGTAGTAAAATTTCCAACAGCTTAATATTGACGCTTGCTCCTGCTTATTAGCGCATCCGTACGTTACGGTACGGTCATGTCCCATGTTGTCGGAAGCTGAAGTTGACATAACCTCCAGCTCGAGGTGTATCGAGAAGTATTTCACGACATACATTCGTCCTTCTCATTTGTCTGCGGCATTCACATTCACCACCGGATGAAAAGTTATGGAGAGTTGAATCTGTCTTCTCCATATTAAGCAGACAAGTGCATAGCTGTTGCTGTGAGCATAGCAGTATGCAAGGCACCTTTCGGAGGAATCCGTGGGTACGTTTCGGGAACATTTTCTGACGCTGAAACAGATGTAACACGACAAACCCACTTGAACTTGAATGTTTCAGTTAGTGTCGTGTGTTTCGATTGTCGGTGGTTGTTATAAGCTCGCTATAAACATTGGCCACTAACCGCTTACAACGAGCAGTTGGTGGATCATTGTCGAACAGACTTCTAGAGTCGTTCATTTCACCGATGACGAGTCTTCAATCTACAAGGTGAGACTCACACCGAACGGCTAGGAGTGTTTTTGTGGTCTCTCTCTGAAGGGCTCATACACAGACAGACATGTCATCTGATTTCATGAAACCGTGATTTGCACCAAGTGTGACGAGGGGTGACGTATTGAAACTGACAGGAGTCGACCTACTAGATACTCTGCACACCTCTGCATACACTCGTTCACCTCTCATGCTTCGTACATTGAGTATAATTGTAGAAAGTTTGCAGGGAGCCGCGCCAACTGACCTCATAGTACCTCGAAACTGCTTTCCACTTTCGGTAGGTCCCACGAACAAGAAAAACACCGACATCCTCCATATATTTTTGCAGGCTCTTCTGAAACTCTGAGAGTGTGAAATTCACGAATTACAGAAAACACGCTGGGGCTGAAACATAATCCACACCCAAAACAGTGTCGGTTATCAATAATGTGAGGAGTGAGAGCATGTTATGATCAACTGATATTTCTGAATCAACATGCCTACACGTTGCTTCTACATTTGTATATCCACACTCAGGAATTATGTCACCCGCAAGGTTGAACCGAATTTTGAAAACATCACAGGTTTATGATTACACTTATAAGTACCTGTCAGTTAAAGCGCAAAACTATGCGTGGATAGCACAGATTTCAGTTGTTTTAATTTTTGTACCGGATACCAAGACAAAAATTAAGATACATGGTGGAACATTCTTTTATTCACGTAATCTCTCGAAGTTACGGACCACGTCTGAGATCTTTGGTAGAAGGGCCATTTGCAACAACGTTTATTTGGTACGCACTTATCACAACTTTCCGATGGCCGAAGACGAAACGTTCAAAATTGTAGTTATCTTTTTTCATCTTCTTGAAGTTCTCCGAATATCGATAACCAGATTGAGAATAACGTAACGTTACGAGCAAGTTGTCATACTCTACGTTCCAACAACCTCGGGTGGCATTCCTCAGGAGTGTTTTAGTTTAGCGTGGTTTTGATTACAACACTCCTGAGGAATGCCACCCGAGGTTGTTGGAACGTAGAGTATGACAACTTGCTCGTAACGTTACGTTATTCTCAATCTGGTTATCGATATTCGGAGAACTTCAAGAAGATGAAAAAAGATAACTACAATTTTGAACGTTTCGTCTTCGGCCATCGGAAAGTTGTGATAAGTGCGTACCAAATAAACGTTGTTGCAAATGGCCCTTCTACCAAAGATCTCAGACGTGGTCCGTAACTTCGAGAGATTACGTGAATAAAAGAATGTTCCACCATGTATCTTAATTTTTGTCTTGGTACACGGTATAAAAATTAAAACAACTGAACTCTGTGCTATCTACTCACAACTGTTTATCAATAACATGTTAAACACGACGCCCAGACTGTTCCACTTCATTCGTGCTAAATTTGGTGTGGACATCTTACAAATGAATACTAATCGAGTCACTCTGGCTAGGAAACGTACCAACTGGGTCAACCACCGTGTGTTTATTTCTTCGAATACCATTTGACTTGAGTAGAGCAACTCAAATTTTTTCAATGCTTCATTCATGAAATGACAGGGTTTGGACCTTGTCCATTCCTACATGGTGGTATTCTGGTGACTAGTTCTCCACAAAAAGAACACCTCAAGCACAACAGCGCCTTACATGAACAACTGATACAAAATGGAGATAACTCCGCGAAGTACCAGTTTGATAAGACCTCCAGAGAACCTTCAGGTTATCGACTTACGAGAAAGTGAATCGCCGCACAGATGGATACCATCAAAGCCGCCTGTGAATAACGTTGGCCAAATTTCTTCTAACAATTTCGTAGCTTTGATGGTCTGGTCAACTGCGACATGTGTTTTGTACATCGCTGCGCTCCTATAAAATAGTTGAGAACCAACTTCTTTCACATAAGTACATGAAAGTTATACTTCGGACGCGTTGTGTTCATTGAGTAAAAAGATGCGATTGCCGAATCAACAGTAAGAATAACAGAAGAGAATAACTTTCTAAGGGGCCATGGGTAGCATCAGAGTGTTTTGTTGAACGGCCCGCCCATTAATTGCTTCGAAGAGTTAGGTCACAACGAGCATGGATGTACCGTTAGGATCACTTGGTCCCCTGAGTTCTTTTACCAGCAAGTATTTTAAAATATTTGGAACCTAACAGCTTTTGTTAGAGTGTTATTCAGCCCTCAAAAGACGCGCAGCTGCTTTTCATAGGGTCCAATTGGGCTGCTTTTGCATAGCATGGCACCGTCTGACAGAAGAGCGGAAGTATTCCTGTCGCCCTACACATCCGTAGAGCGTCCATGTCTGGGGTATTGTAGGCCAGCGTGCGCATCCCAGTTACGAAAGTTACGAAAAAGTGATAGTAGGCGACAAACGCGATCACAATTATCACCGATTAAATCAGCCGGGATTATACTCAGTGAGAAAAAGGAGAATTGAAGGAGATTGCAATAAATCTTCTGTTGATTTCAAAGGTACAAAACGTGTGATGACCGCGGCCATTTTAAACATGACTCGTTTGAACTAACTGGCGAGTTTCTCCACTTGACGGATAGTATACTTATAGAAAAAGCTCTCCAGTGGAACAGTTATTGGTGTTAGCTCAATTCTTTTTAAAGTGTGCCTGACAACATCGGGCTGGGGATCATTCTAGGTCTTCTCTAACCTAGTGGCCGAGATCACGACAGGTGTTAATAGCAGAGATTATTATGGCCACATGAGGATTTTCCCGTGTTCGTGTACTTGATTCTTTCGTATAGAAACCTACAGAACAGATTCTGAACGGTTGCTAGAAGGTTTTTTGTTTGAAACCTGTGGTTCCCGTCACACTCAGCATGATATGGTGACCGCCTCCCTGCCGCATCGTCGGTTATCGTAAAATCCACCGTTAGAATGTGTACACACGCAGGAGTGTAGGGTGTCTATAGGTATGTGTGACTAGATTTGTGCACATAAATATGAGCATGCCTCCGTTTTTTGAGGTGATATGGCACAGAAATATATGGACAAACATCCCACTTGAATTAGTATATGGTCTGGTGAGAAGTCCGCCCGATGGGTACTAACAAAGGCTGAAACCTCATCGCCCAGAATCTCACTTTGATCTCCTGTAAGTGTTTGTCCCGTTCACTTTTAACATGACCAGGGTGATCAAATGAGATTGTTGTAACTTTTGAATTTCGATCGTAAACCCGTCAAGGGTGAAAAGGTTGCAAAAGAGCTTGAACTCATTAACGCCGTAGAAAAGACACTCTTCCTGCAAGCCAAGAACGGTAAGTACATGGACGGCGACTACAGTAATATCAGATCTGCTCCTAGGCGGTTGTCCATAGTGAAGTCGTGTAAGTAAACAGTCTTGTTTTCGAGATCATATTTCATCTCATTTCTGAAGCAGGGATTGCTCAGTCGCTTAACGAATATATCTGATGAGCGCAAACTGTATAAGGTACTGACGATACCAAAAGAAAAACCTCAAGACAATGTAACGTAGAGGAACGTGATGGTAATATTTAGATACGGCTGGGCGACTTCGGTCAACGACTAAAAAGTCACAGTCCTGCGATGGCTATAAATTTGCAGAATCTTAAAAATTGCTTTCATCTTCTGTTGTTTAACTTGTCGCGACTGAACCTGACAGTCTGCATGGCTCGCGGTTCTGTGGGTTCACTTCCAGGCAGCACCACCGACTACCCATTTCAGTGAATCCATAAGACCTGGTGGGTTAGCATGTACTCTGTCTGTAACTGGGCTGCAGGCCTAATAAGTCTACAGCTGATGTACTGCGTTATTGCATCGGGTTCTGGTATTTGATAAGGCAGAAAAATGTAGGTTCATATAACTGCGTACGTTGAGCGTCTGATGACTGTCGTGTTTGATTGAAAGTCGGTGACCACGGCCCTTGTATTCTTTCATTCTTCTCCCGTTGGTTCTTTTCCCCCTTACATTCAAAGTCTTTTTGGTGGACGTCGTGAACCTTCTTTGCAAAGAATGACACAAACGTTTGGACCATGCGCGTGATGAGTCAACTCTCCCACAAACGGTAGTCTGAATATACTGCTAACGCGTAATATGACTTACTTGTCAAGGCTTGCTCTTGAAAAATTGTTTGTCCACAGTTCCTACTGTTGCACCTTTTTTCCGTGTGCCTACAATTCACTTGTGTCTTACCGCTCCGCCATCACACGAATCATTGTATTTTGTCGTGTTAACGCAATTCGTTGGTATCAGAACTCATAAACCTCGCAGGTTCAATATCCGTATTTGTTTTCGTTTGCCTCCATTTGGTTTTTTGATGTTTTTAGATCTTAGCACCTTATTATTAAGAAACCCACTGGTAGAACCGTTTTCCCATTTGGTTTGGAACCTGCCACTTGTGGGACCTGGAATTTTCAGACGCTCGCTGCATCGTGGACAAGACCATTCGAGATTCAGCCTGAAAATAGATATTACGAACAGACCGGGAGTACCTCAAATAGTCACTAAACGGCCGGGAATTACAATGTGTGTTAAGTTCACCTGCGCAGTTCAGGGGTACTGCGTGGAAACGTCGTCCCCCTCGTCCTAAAATTGTTCGGAACAGTCATCTCCGAATCACCTGAATGCGTCGCCTGTGTTGCAGCAAAACACTGCTATTTCAGAGACTCAGAGGATAAAACTATGGAGAAAGTTGCCTCATTGATTAGGGTCAGCGACATTCTGACGCGTTGGTCGTAACTTTAATATTATTGACGCGCTAACCTCACTGAGCTTAAGGAGCCGAGGCAGCAAACCTACACCCTGTGGATGAGTTCATTACCCACATTCAACGAGTTATGCTCGGCCACCCATACAACAAGATTTTTTCACCTAATTAGATGTAGAGGTAGCTCCGCAGTGCTTGATTTATGGTATTTACAGCGAAAGAGCACGTCAAAGGTTACTGTCAAAAAATAAATCTGATTTAACCCGGTGGGACGCTAGCATGGTCGTTATTAATAACGTGTATTTCTCAAGGCGTATGTGAGACGTACGCTGGGGTGTGCGCGACCATTTCAGATAATTACAGACAAGACAAAACAACGAATAATAAGATATGACTACAAACGCAAAATCTGCTAGCAAAAAGAGCGTAATCAGAAAGAAAATGATTGTTATCTACGAAACTCCGACGCACGCAGCTTGAAAAAGGTTAATTTGCTTTTTTCACAGATTCAGTCCAAAAGATAGGATTCTACATTAATTTACCTTTCAAAAGCTGGCGTATGAATCGACGTTTCAAATAGTTCAAAGTCACACCAAGGAATACGCATGAATGTGCCTTCACAGTGCTTTGCGCTTACTTGACAAAAACGGCGTCGGGAAAATGTTGAAATAAGTTGGATTTGACTGGTACACCTCTTGACACTTTCGAAATTTCGTGCCCCGAATTACATTAGTAGAACAAACTGAAAGGTCCTAGAAGCACATGTTAGTCGTACATTCCATTTGTAAGGTAAGTACTACCACTCTTTAGCACCAAACCCAAGATCAATATGAACGGTAAGACGCAGTTAAGTATGCTTCCTAAAAATAAACTTGAGTGAATTCTCTACTTGTTTACTGGTTGGGCGGACACAACCGTGACATTCGATGCTATTTAGTGTTACGTTAAGCTCAGCGTTACGCCATCAGGAAACGGTTGCAACGAAGGAATGACTAACTTCCACTTCTCCAACCAAAGTTCTCCTACCATAAGTTTGCAGGTGCAACCTCAACCAGCATTGCTTTCTTTACATGTCGTAAATCGGTGGCTCGAAGAATCGATGGCGGACTTCGGAGGTGGCAGATCCCGAGATCTTTGTGCCACACAGCACAAGGCAACGGAGTCTAGAGCGGAGACGCTGAAACCGCAAAACGGGTGCACTGTCTACCCCAAAACATAAACGACGTTCGAGACAAGTCTCAGAACTGGAATCAGATTTAACATAGGTTACACGCTCCGGAAAATTATCCCACGCATCACAAACGCGCAGTGAAGAAAACGTTACATCTAGACCCTAGTCGGTTATGCGATGTCTGAAGTTCTGACCACATTAGGTACTCATTTGCAAGGAAGCTCAGAAGTTTTGATGACAGAAATGGTGCTGATAAGTTCATGAGTAATCTGACAAAAATCCAGTGAACAAATATTCATTTCCTTCGGGCGTATGTTACACGGCCTGTCTTTTAACCCATGAACAAACTTTGAGGCAAGCTGCTGAAAAATTACGAAGGAACAACTTTTTCGCTTGGGTAAAAAAGAGCCCAATAACAGATTTAAATCCAAGGTACGATCGAACGAGTCTATTATATGGGAGCTGGAAACGGGAAAAGGTGAAACTGTTTGAAGGGCCGCTTGAGTAGTGTCGAATCATCACTCGCCCCTGTCACATTTGCCTTCACAAAAAGAGCTCCCGGTAGCTGATGCGGAACGCTAGTCCCAAAACTTTTTTACAAGGTTCTGCTGGGAGAGAAGTTCATGCAAATAATGGGTGGTATTCAGCAAGTATCGTATACTCATGATTCCCATTGCTCGGGTTTAAGTGCAAGCTCGTTCGTCCGGGACGAATCGAACAAGACACTGGGTGTGTGCAGTAGCCGCCAAATTTTAGCGTCATTCACGAACAATAGCGGTGGAGACGAACTCGACGGAAGGAAATGAACCATCAACACAAGGGACAGAAACGGACCAAAAAGTGAACTTCGAGGAACGTCGCTGAAGGTAAATTGTTAAGTAAAGTACTGGCACTTGGCGCGCGCAGAATGGTGTCGATTGACAAGACATGACCCCAGTCATTCAAAAGGCTACCTTGAAGCCTATTGCGGTGAAGCATGCCCAGGTAAACCCAGTGATTCTCCCCTCCAAGGCTCCAAAAAACTTCTGACAAACGACACCGACGCCAACACACTGGTTCGCTGATTTTCTCCACTGGCTAGATCTGTTGTGTGTGAACACCTATTTCTAAAACCATGGTGAAAGTCGGTGAAGTGATTGCGAGGAGATAAGTGCTGGTGGAACGAGTCATACACAAACGTCTTCAATAACTTCGGCATGCAAGAAAGCATAGCGAATGAATGATAATCACCAGGATGTTTGTGTCTACCACCCTTGGAGAAAGGAGTAATTTTAGAAGGCCCCGAACTGTCGGCTACCAAGCCATCTGAAATGGGCTGCCCGACTAACTGGTCGGGGAACTTAGCAGGCTGCTGGACGGCTTGTCATAGTGTTTTCGGTTGAAGTACTTACAGGGTCTGGAGGCTTATAGTGAAGAAACCAGAGTTTTTCAGGTATAGTTGTAGACAGAGTAGCCACAGAGTTAATGCGGTTTATCAGGTCGGCAGTTCGGCTCTGAAGAGCGGAAGGGATCTGAGGTATAACTCTGCCGTAAAAACTCGTCAAAACATACATAGCTCCCGCATTGGAGCTTCTAAGTCCTGCAAGGTACGAGAACTGTGGTATCCCAGTCTTTATTTTTCCAGCTGGGTATAAGTATTAGAACAGGCTTTTACGTGTATTGACGAAATGTGTGGTTGACCGCTGGTGATGAAGCAAGCGATCTTTTCATATAAGCATGAGGTACGGGTTCCTGATTCGCGCACAGGCAGCGTGATCACCATGGGCTGGGTTTCTTGAAACATGCCCACGTCTGTGGTATTTTAGGAACAAACCTCAGTGTGTTGTCTGTAAAAGTGACACGTTTGAATTTTTGTCTCCGGACAGCCAATAGTTTGAGCTTCTCAGTGACTGCGACGGAAACTTTGGTCAACGTCGTACATAAGTTGTGTACGGAATTATGGAGGTTTAGTTTGTGCAGCGTCTGACTCGCCAATCAGGGGCTCAAGGCGTCTACAGTAATTTCAAGGCAGTTCCTACTGCTCCTGGTGACTAAACTGATTAAGTGAGTGCCACAGATGATATCCAGTGAAGTTATTGCATGATCGTTGAGTATGAGAAGACAATGATTTCGAAATTACAGCCATCAGTTTGTCACAGGTGAGTACGTAGTAGAGGCGCGGAGGATAATGTCCATCTCACCGAAATGTGAAGTCTTGGGCCTGCTCCGTCAAACTCCGGGTTTCCATTAGTTTGGAGAAAGATGCTGCCATAGATCCTCCCAAACCCATGTCCTGGAACGCAGGGAAATGTAGTTCTCTAAAATTGAAACCACCGATCAAAATGATGGGCAAAGTGGTAGCTTTTGAACCTGTTTAAATGAGTTCACCTCTGTAATCAGTAGACAGGATCTGCCTAACATTCCAGCCAACGAAAGATCACCGCCGATCGGGCGACTAAGGCGTGAAATTGCTTCAGGAATCGTGGTTATTCTTCAGTCATAAGTGGGAGGGTCTACGTAGACGGTTCACCCTGCGCCTCCACGTTCTGCTGCTTCAGTGGGTAATTGCAGCGTGTCATCTACTTTGAGCCCCGACTTGAGAGACTAGGTTACGATTCGGAAACCGCAAGTGACCGTGGCCTAAGGGTGGGGCAAATATCATGAAGTTCCAAAAGTTTGTTGGACAGGCCCGGTGAGTCAGCGTGAATGCATCTGACAGAGTTGAAGACGAAACAGCCGGTAATGTGTGGGAGTTGCGAATGATCTGTGACATTTACAGCGTAACTGACGAGATTATCGCCGACCTATCAGGAGTAGGTTGCGAACTGTTATTTTGACGCTAAATCAACTAGGGTTAGCAAGGAATGACCAGCGCTAGCGCAGTTATCAGGCTACATCCCTGCGCCCAAGTTCTGTCAGGGTTGACGATTCTGCTCATTAAAGAGATTTAGAAATCTATTGATGCATTTGAATGGATCCTACACCATCAAAGTCTTCCAGGCAACTGGACTCAGCTTCCTCGGTGTTGGAAATGGAACGCTCCTGGTAGTTATGAATGATTGTGCCCGCTCTGACGGCTGCACACCATTTCCTTACTGCTTTATTTTTACCGATGACATTGCTGTCAAGTTTGGGTGCCGTAGAGCCAACGGTGACCGTCTCAGGGGCGCGATGCTTCGTACATATCCACTCCAGCGCGCTGGTAACAGCTACGTTAGTGAACTCAGCCGGATCAACGACAGGTGGTGGCGTGGAATCCACCATCGCAACAATGAGCCGGGCGGACCTACGGAAGTCATTACACAACAGAATTCAATCAAATGATTTGCTGTTACCAGGCTCACAGAACCTTGTTCTGTAAGCTCAGGCACTGCAGTGGAAGCGCTGCGTGGGAGTCACTGAAGGTACCAGTTTTCAGTCACAAGCCGTCTCATCATGACTGACAGAGCATTCGAGTGTTTAGCTACGGAAAATAACTGAAAGTAGGGAATTATGGCGTTCAGGAAAACAGAACCCGATTTCAGTTAATACTTGGAAATTAAAAGGTTGTGCCCACGAAATTGAGGTTTTCCGTGATAGTTTGAACGAAACTTTCAACGAAAGGCGGAACACGGTTCAATCATCATCCTTGTCCTAGGCTCCAGCATTGTTCGGAACTCACTGCCAGGGTTGTGCGAAACATTCTGGAATCATTGCACGTCATACCTAGGAGCTGACGTCGAAATCAGTAATTGACACTTTTCGACAGGATGATCGATTGCGCGTATGCAACGCGCCAAAGTTGCCCACTGAAGTAAAGTTACGTTCAGGTTTACCGTGAAAATGTTTATAAACTGAGCCCTGACATCTTCTGTGAACTGTTAACCCGCTGTATAAAAAACTTCGAAGCGCCGTTGTGATATTTAGGATTAGGGACTTCGAATAGCCCTAGGAATCGTATGTGAATTGAAACATCATACGCAAGTAATAAGGAGGAGACCTGGTACTGATGGCAGTGAGCAGTTGTTATTCATGAAATGAGACGCCGAATTTACGGATGTACAACAGTATTGAAGAAAACAGAGACTGTCATTGGCTGATCTCATTGGCACATGCAACATCATAAACTGTATTTTGATTGGTGGAATACGGAACAGATGGGTTGGCGAATAACGGGAGGCACGACACTGAGTCCGTCGTCCAATCTTGATGTTGTATCTTTAACGCGATATTCGGATTGGCCGTCTGTCAGATCTTATGTTGTGTGGGGGCTTGTATAATCGGTGGATCAAAATTTCCACCGCAACCTTCCTCCCTTCTTGAAGCCTCCGCATTCATATTCGACAATCGTGCTGATATTCTCGGGGCATCGAACTCTTGCGGTACATGGTGTTCTGCTTCCTCCATGGCCACTTTTTCAGTGCTTTGAAACTGGATTTGGTCAGTGTGTCTCCGATGAATGGTGGCATCGTGCAGGTCAGCAGTTTCTACTGTTGTGCTGCCTAGCTGGCGAGTGATCAATCATTTGGCAGGTCGCAGATCGTTTCCACGAAACTATATCACATCCGTTGAAAGTACACACTGAAGCGATGCTCTTAGTCGCCTTGATTTATATAGCACCGCTGGGCTCTCCTTCGTTGTGCAATATGCTGCGTTCCTGTACTGAAGCGGTGAATCGAGATTTTCACCGCGACTTAACACTCGCAATTGATTGATTGCCGGTAATTTGCCTGAGGTTTCGATCTCACCATTTTTAAAACTATTTAAAATTAGATCCGCTTTAAAATGCTTTTCCTGCGGACTTCAAGTTTACTAACCACGAAAGCCGCAATTGCCGGTGAATATTTTCCAGTACAAAGCGTCTGCGAAAGAAACTATTGGAGTTTTTGAGTTTCAAGAATAGGTATTATTTCCAGTGGCCTGTTGCCATTAGGTCCAGATTTTGCCAGCTATAAGAAGTGGCGAGATTTCTTAATTGCGCTCTACACTGCTTCCTCACGATCTGGATAAGAATCGAAATGACATTGTGGTGTTTTACCCACCGGTGTATTTCCACCACCTTATTTGAAGATTCCCTAACCACAGATCTACAAGGTTTCCTTGGTGTTCCCGTGAAATTAACAATGTCAAAGCTTGTGTAGCCGGGGCCATCTATCGTCCACTGAACACCAATGTACTGTACCCATTCGATTATTCTTAATGACGCTGGTTGTCATCGCCGTTTGTAGCCTTTTTCAAACTTTTGTATGTGACGAAACAATTGTTTGAACGAGAATGCGAACCGACAATCACCCAACGCACTTACGATTCACTGTGCTTGCTTGTTATTTCGCTGTGTTATTCGCTCGCCCTCACGTTGGCTGCGCATGTCGGCAATATACCACTTACTCACTCGTTTGGTTATTTTCAACCAACTGCCTTTTTTGTCTGATTCTAAAAATTGGTGGGCCCGTTTATGTCGTATATTTTATCGTACATTCGCGCTCGGTGAATCGCGTTTTCTCTCTAGTCATATTACGTTTTTAGTGCGTATAATGTGCAACAAGGGTATAAGAGTTCCAGTTATATATCTCGTTTGGGTCCACTCAACTGCTATGGACATTGAAAAGACCGTCAGATCTTCCGTCTCCCTTATCCTTGACGATGTCAGCTGTTCCTGCTTTTGGGAATCTTGATCCAGATCAGTCGTCTGCCATGTTGAAATCAGAGTTTATCAACCGGCGAACAGCTGATTCGGACAAGTCCGCTCAGCCCATACTACGCCTTTTCTAGGATACCCTGAACCCAGTTGGTAATATCTTACTAGGCTAAGCGACCAAACGATATGAGCCAGCTAAGCAAACAGTTCTTAAAGAAACACAGCAGACTGATAAAGTGCGCCTGGAGCAACTGTTCCAACAGTTACGGTGGGTGATAAGAAGTTATCGGTATTTTTTCAAGGTATGCGGCATGCAGCGGATGAATCCCGCTTACCCTGATCACTTTCGAGAATTGTGGGTACAAGCAGAAGCCGTCATCCGTGCTACCTTTAAGTCCGCTAGGTTAACTGAGAGCTTCTTCCGGTGCAATACACCAATTTTCAATGTACGGCGCTGTCAAAATTAGTTGGGCAGGTAACTACCCACAACGGTCCTGCGGACAAGTTTACTGGCCATGAAGAAGGCCAAAATGGCAATCCTGCGCCGTGTCCACAACCTTTTGGGATCAAGCGCACAGATAGATCAATCGCAAAAGTTGCAAATAGCAGGCGGGCATTCATGCCAGCAATCAGCGTACTAGGTCACCATCCAGAATTCCTCCAACGTGTGCCTGACCATCGCCCAGGCTGAAGACCAGCGATCCTTGTTGCTACCATCAGACATGCGGTGAAAACGCTGGACGATACTGATCACCATGTAGCCGTCGTGATAGCAAACATTCGAAATGGTGGACCGTTGCCTTACAATAACGACAGCCACAGGCTAGTCGAAGACAATCGCTTTTTCTCTCTTGTGGATCTGACCACCAAAATGCACTTTTTAATCGACACAACGGCAAAGGTTAGCGTCACCCCGCATTCGGTAACGAATGTATAATCGGAGTCTAGCAATACTCTTCGGACTGCAAAAGGTTCGTCCATTAGAACATTCGGCCGCCGACTGTTAGGTCTAAACCTCGGTCTTCGGCGTGATTTTTGCTGATATTCTTTTCCATTTTATCGACAGTGGCCTTCCACGCCACTAAGACTTACTGGTCCATGCACATCAATTGCATTTGAGCAATCACTTGACGAAACTCTGTTCAAGGTGAACCGTGACACACGACTGCAATCAGCCCAATGCCAACCCTTCCCGTAGTTTACGAGCCTCATGGGAACCGTTTTTTCGGACTTCCTCAAATTGTCCGCCTTGCTAATGATCTACCGACCGTGAAAACCGACGTTCCGCATCCCATTGGTACAGGAGGGCCGCTAGTTCGAGGTTGTCCACGCTGCCTGATTCCTGGTCAGCTGAAAATTGTTCCCGCCGAATATGAGCATGTTTCAACTCGGTAGTATCCGTCTCTCTAGTGGTCCCTTGGTTTCGCCGTTGCGTATGTTGCCCAAAAGACTGATAACAACAGGCGTCCATATGGCAACTATTGTGCACTAACCAACAGAACCACGCCCCATAAGTATCCAACAACTCACATTCAGGACTCGGTGGCAAGCATATCGGAAAATCAGATATCCATCAACATCAACTAGGTGCGTGTCTGATGTGCGTACAGAGTCATCTTGCAGATATCAGACTTGATGGACGAAATGGCGGGGATTTTATCTGATACACGGCCTCAGTTATCCGAAAGGACACCCAGAACGCATGGGAACCAACGGCTGCAGTCTTCGCCTATGAAAGGCGGTGGTAATGTTTACCGTTTTTCGGAGACATCAAATAGACCATTCTCGTCAGTTTTCCCACGTGTACGTTTCCAGTGATTTCAGTCGTCCAACTGTGTTTAAACTAGTTTTAGCATACGGTGTGGTTAGCCTTTACTCGCAAACTAGGATAAATAGAGGGAGTGGTCGTAAGTGTTTTGGCATGGAGTTGGCTTTTAGTCGTAATCTAGGACAAATGGATGTAGCAGTCATAGGTGTGTTCAAGCGTGTGGGTATTATCTGCCTTCACTCGTAAGTTTGGATAATTGCGCAGAACGTTTGTAGGCTCTCCAGTGGGAAGTGCTTTTTGATGCCATTCATTCAGCCGGTCACCTTGTTCGCATTCCAGCGTAAGTCTTGTTCCAATGAAAGTTTTACAACCTCCGTAACAGTGAATGGCTATCTCATGTCTATAGGTATGACGTATATAACTGAAAAAATTTCGCACTCATTCGTTCTCAGTGACTTTAATCGGTGAGTCACGTGTTTGAGCATGGGATGATGTTTCACATCTTATGTCACACTTGATTGGAAAAGTTCACAGCTATGGCAGCAAGGATTGGCTATGCACGGCAAATATAACCTTGAAAACACCGCTGACTTTCTCAGTCGTGGCACGTAGTAGGACGCTGTGAATTGTTCAATACTTCATCTCACGTTCGTAGACTTATGAATGGCTCAGCCACCAGGATCTAATGACGGTTATGCCGTTGAAAGGAAAAACAACTTCCCCTGCTTAGTTAAACTCAACTTATCACAAAAGAATATTTACACATTTCCATCACGTTGAAGTCCACTGTGCCCAAACATTAAGTTTGTGAGTTTCCATAGTTTCAGGATGGAATTGAATTTCCGATTAATTTTTGTACGATTGAACTTGCAGACACTTTTTCTTGGTGCATGATTGGAAAAGTTCACAGCTATGGCAGCAAGGATTGGCTATGCACGGCAAATATAACCTTGAAAACACCGCTGACTTTCTCAGTCGTGGCACGTAGTAGGACGCTGTGAATTGTTCAATACTTCATCTCACGTTCGTAGACTTATGAATGGCTCAGCCACCAGGATCTAATGACGGTTATGCCGTTGAAAGGAAAAACAACTTCCCCTGCTTAGTTAAACTCAACTTATCACAAAAGAATATTTACACATTTCCATCACGTTGAAGTCCACTGTGCCCAAACATTAAGTTTGTGAGTTTCCATAGTTTCAGGATGGAATTGAATTTCCGATTAATTTTTGTACGATTGAACTTGCAGACACTTTTTCTTGGTGCCTTTGGAACGTTGGAAGCAAATTTTTCCCCCAAACTAAATTCGACGACATACCGAAACCAAGCTCACCACAAGATTAGAATAACTTTGGTGCCCTACAAACAACGATTATTTTAACGATCACATAGACAGTTCCGTTCTATCAATAGGGGAAAGTTATCATCTCTATCGACGTATTTCTCAGTTGTTGCACATAACGGCGGCAAAAATCAGAAAATATATTGGCGGATTAAGTTCATACTTCAAGTTGATATATATACCAGTCTGTTATTGGTCAAAATCATTGCAGACGGATGCTCAAGTATAACAGCTTTTGCACACAGCGAACCGGCTTGTTACGCGTGACTGGTATCGCTTCGGGTGACGTAGGATTGACAGGATTGCGATGAGGCATCAATCTACAGAAAGTGTTTGTCTGGTCGACCACACGACCGGTCTCCAGCTGGTGTCTGACGACTGAAGAAGCCGGATTGCGTTGTTTGATAGGGTCGCATCGGATCACGTCACAAATGAAGTTCTCGATCACTTGGGCACGTGTTCCTTTATTCTAAGGCACACGGCTCGATCTGTTCCGCTAATTTAAACGTCACCGCAGCTGCAGATAAACTGGGAGGCACAAAGTGAAGTGACCATCTCTGGCGTCCGCGTCTCAATGTGAGAGAGCGTGAGTGACTCGGTACGGCTGAGTAACCGCAGTGTAAGTGCACTGTATATCAGCAGGACGGCCTGCATCATTCGTTGCGTTAGGATTGACATACTACTGTCTCCTTCGTGCGGCAATGTGTGAAATATATCCATAAGGCGGTCGTCCCAAAGCGCTGACTCAGCGAATAACAGTTTACGAAGGCCTTCGCTCAGAAGGTCAGTTATCGGCTGCATTTTATTTGCGTAACGAGGAATAAATCGACGACAGTAGTTTACCGGGCCACAGAATCTGCGGAGTTGCATAAAGAAAGAAGGTCCACGGTAATGCCGGATAACTTTAACCTTAGCAGGAAGGGCGGCTATCACCGGAGCAGAAATCTGATGAGCTAGAAAATCCATAGTCGATTTGTCTAGCCAGCACTTTGTTGGGTTGACTATAACGCCGTAGTTAGCCAACCGTTCGAATAAGCTATGTAGGTGCGACAGTAGCCCCTCCTCAGAACAGCAACCAGAATGTCGTCGAGTTAAAGAATAACCTAATTCCAGACCACGGATGACTTCGTGCACAAAACGCTGAAACGCCTGGGTGGCGTTGGTCAATCCAAATGGCATTAGTAGAAAATCGAGAAGACCAAATGGAGTAATCACAGTGGTCTTTGGTATATCTTCGGCCGCCACCGGGATTTGAATATAAGCGCGAAATACATCAATCTTGCTGAAGATGTCTTTGCCTCCGAAGCAAGTCGTAAGGTCTTGCACATGCGGAATAGGGTACTCTTCGGGGACTGTAACCTCATTGAGTCCACGGTAATCACCGCAAGTACGCTAGCCTTCTGATATTTTAGAAACCAAATGAAATGGTGAGACCCAAGAATTATCGGAGGAGGGAATAGTTCCGAGCTCGAGCATGTCTTCGAACTCTACCCTAGCGAGTTTGAGCTTCTCATCGACCAACGTGCGATGCACAGCCGATATGGACGAGCCTTCGATTTTAATGTGATGTGTGACTTTGGAGGTCACAGCGTGCACGGCGTTCGATATCCGGATCAACTGTGGGGACTGATGAAACAATGGCCGCGAAAGACGGTGAGGTAGCCGGTGTTGCATAAAGAGGACTGATGGCTGCGACAGTCGTGCGATTGCCGTCGGTGCTTAATCGTGTAACGACATCTATTAGTTTCCGGCGTCGGACACCCAAATCCAACGTCAGCGAACGATGGCCAAGCGTCTGGACAGCAGTGCCATTGGTGGCACGAAAATAAGGAGCGCCTGACTGTTTCGCCTGGGAGGGGGTCTGTGGAACTATGCTAAACTGCGCCCCTATGTCGGCCGTGAATGCGGCCTCTATGGAGAGATGCCAAACAAACATTAGGAGGCTGAGGGTGAAGGTGACGGCGACGTTAGTCGCCACTACGCATCGGCGATCCGGTTTCCCTGAAGTGGGGAAAAGAAAGAGCAAGACGTTTTACACTTGATAACCTTGGCATTGTACCGTTCGTGTTACTGTCAAAAGCCCTCACGGGGCTGTGAATTACGTCGTCGTGGTGACCTCCTCGTACGAAGACGTCCGGAGGGACCGATTTTAGAAGTCGTCCATCGTCACCTTATCTAAGTCACTGCTCAGAGCAATTACTCTTACCAATATTGCCTTGACCTCTGTAAGGACGGTTTAGTGTAAGCCTACAGGCTGTTCCGCGGCTGATGTGATAGGGATAGCAGTTACTGTGAAACCACTAGAATTGTACAGGATTGGTTTAAAACGCTCGATAACTTGATCGGCGGTCCCGACAGCTTCTGACAGCGGTTGCGAGTGTGCTACGGACACAATAGTCTGGGATGTCTTTGGCACCCTCTGCATCCATAGTTCTTGTAGCGCTGACTGTTCGACGTGGGAGCCGCCAGAGAGCAACGTAGATGGACGCCTGTCACCCACCTGTAACCCACTGAATGGCCGCTGCAAGCAGGTTTTCTCAGACGAAGTTGCCCGCTTGATTAGCGCATCTTTGAGGGTGTCGTATTGATGTTCCGCAGGCTCAATAAGGAGGACGTCAAGCAGTTGCACTGTGACTTTCTTCGGAAGTTTAGACACTAACTGGCTGAACTTCGCCTGATCAGACATAATGTGGCTGTTGATGAACTCCGCCTCAAAATAGACAAACCACAGTAACCGATCCATCTCCAGAAATGGGAAAACTGTTAAGGTAACGGCGCTGAGAGGATGCGAATCTAATGGCTTGGTGCTTTTGCTAGACATGGCAACGCCCGATAGTTGACCGTCCGTAAAAACGGAGTATAAAACGTGCCACTGAGTGAGAAGTATTTCACGAAGGACAATGTAGTCAGTGAAAAAGTTAGCGTAATACCGTGAAAATATAATGATTAACAACAAAGAACTCACTCTTCAGATGACGTGAAACTACGGGAACAAGATTGGCTGGGTCACCGAATACGATACTACTCACGTCGGACTCACCAGTTTGTGGGTGAATCTCCCACAAAGTTTCATTTCAGATAATTCAGAAGACAACAAAAAGCGCAATACTATGTATATTGCCACGACCAAAAAAAGCAACTGCACAACCAGCAGACGTCCCACGTACAGCGCACGGAACGGAAGATTGAGAAATTTCCAACTAGCAGAAGTAGGACATATAATTGGGCTAAATAAATATGCCCTGAACGAATGTCGAATTTCACAACAGAATACTATCAAGTGCTGGGTCATTCTAAGAGGTCGTACAGTCACTGTATATACACCGACTTCTTCGGGACAGACGCTTCTTGTGGGCTCAGGAATTTCGGCTTACTTCGTAAGTCAGTGGAACCCGGTGGATAAACGTTGGAGACCAAGGTCTCACGAATAAGTTTCAACTAGGTATCAAGCATATCACCCGTACTTATAGTGTACGCCCTGTGAAATAGACAACGAACCAAAGTGTTTGTGTTGTGTGAGTGAAAGCCTGAAGTGAATTTTCTCTCGTACACGAAAAACTGGAAACCTCCGATGGAATGAATGTGATCCAAAGTTTTAGTGAAACGGTACACGTGATATTTCCAAGTCTGATATAAAAAACATCATACATCATAACATCGGACATGTCGCAGTGTTTAAATGGTCCATTATCGGTTAATCACTCCCGTACGTTGAACCAGCATGGCGGTGAACGATGAGAGCACATTTAGAAAGATATTCAAATTGAAGTACCAACAGTTTGACGATTATGTTGAAGATTTGCGCAGACTTCAACGGGAACCTTGTGCAAGGTTATTCATCAACAATTTGCAGACAGCTGCTAGTGCTAATAAGCACAGAGGAGTAGACCTACCGCCAGACTGCCCGTACGGAAGTGCGGTGTAAAAATGTGTACACTGTACACGGCGAACGAAACCCTTCGAAAGGTAGTGTTCATTTAGTCAACTGATGTGATAACTTGTAGTTTTGCAGACTGCAGGTGTCGAGCCTACTGGATTATCCATCATCGCACCGATGAATATCAAATCGAGAAGGCAAACCTGGTGCAATCACACGGCTTTCAGGTTGGTAAGCCGAATATGTATCCTAGGAATACACGTTTTGTTGTTTATTCTGAGCTGTATGTGTGTAAGATGATGAGCCATTTTATGAGTGCTCGCAAAATGAGAATGTATGTGAGCAGGAAGTTTAGGATTAGAATGCGTAGGCATGATTTAGACAATCTACACACGTGGCATAGCAAATTAGATGGTCCCAGCGAAAATACGAATTTGTGAGGCTTACTGGAAGTGGAAGGCAGTTATATGTTTCTAGTTCGGAAGAAAGTGCTAAGGTTCGTCATGTCTGTATCAAAAGGTGCTTTCCAACGCTTTCCAGGGTATGGAGGTGACCTTCTAGGAGATGGCACTCATCAGTTAAATTAGAGCGGCTTCATGCTGTAGCACGCTATGTTAGTAGGCGTAAATGGAGTTGGTGTAACGATTTTTACGCAAATATACCGAACTAAACCATTGTCATTTGCAGGACAGTTTTGGAAAATCTGCTTAAAATGTTACCTTGCACGTCCGTTGTTAGCACCTTGATGGTTGATCGTTCAGCAGCAGAGATGAAGGCAATAAGTTAAGACTTTCCACACTATGCCAACGTATTCTGACGGTTTCATTTACTGCATGATGTGCCTTAGCGTTTCCGCCCGTTGGTAAGATTAAGCGATTATCAGAAGAGCCGTATTTATCAGCAGACCCGCAATATGGTTTTCACTGAGGACTTCGGTCAATTTAACATGTTGCTGCACGCTTTGAAGTCTGTCAATGATGAGGCATATCGGTATCTTGCGAACAATTAGCTGCCTCATAAAAGGAATTGGGCCTCGCATAAACTGAAGGTCACGGTGTTGTTCGGTAATCTTACCACCAACCGTGCTGAGAACGAAAACAAGCACTTCAAAAGTGTTATGTCTGAACGCTCCAGTGCGTACGCATTTTTCCAGCATATTTTGGAACTTTGTAACAGTGTGTTTGAGGAACGCTAGTGTTGGTCGAACACTGAGAGCTGGCAGGCTTGGAATGTTTGTCAGTGAGTTTGAAACCACTATCGCAATCTGGTAGGGAAGTTCTCCTTGAGCATCACATCGGCACCGAGATAGTGGATGTTGCCTATGCGAAAGGCACGTGGGAAGTGCGCTGTGGCAGAGGGCGCATTTTCCACGTTGACATTGTAGGGGGTTACAATTGTGACTGCTACTACTCATCCCAATGGATGATCTCCTGTTGTCAGTGTTACTGTATTTCGTTTGACTGACAGACCTCTTATCAGTTTGGTTAAGGGAAATCGGTGGTTGTTGCCAGCCTCTGGTGAATCAGACATCCCGGTTTCCCATTTTGATGAACCGGTTGTTTTTATGCCTGCACCCGTTTCCGCTTCTCGTCTGAACAGAATCAGAAATGCTAAGGATGTTTGCCATGATATAGCCGTTACTCTAGGGTATATGGGCGGCCAACAATCGTAGACGTGTAATTGCTTGGCGAGTGACGAATGAGTTAGTGTCTGCCCACCCTGACCTTTTATTGCACTGTTCAATCCCAAGTAGGAAGGCTGTACAGATAAGCGGTTGAGCAGAGAAAACTGTAAACAACAGTAGCGATTGGTGTGGATCATTCTCTTTTGACCCCGAACGGGGTTAGCAGCAGACGGGTTCCAATGGTCCGGGAAAGCTTGGTAGTCAACTCTGATATCCCTGCATGCAGCATCTTCCCCATAACACATGCCTTAAGGGGTGCCACGCAAATGCCATCCACAAGCAAGATTTCATGCATGTCTCATGAATTGGACCAGATGCCCGCAAATTCAACAGAACATCAAAAATTTTTCTCTATCACGCGTACGAAGTCTAAACTTGAACGTTGAGTGACTGACCAAGATGTGCCGAAGGTTGACATGATCGGGAATCCCATGAAGACAGCTCGTATTAAACGAGTTGCTATGAGTACGTTAAAGCAATTCAAAAAGAAAGCCAGGGGGACAAAAAAAGCAGCTTGCCTCCAGGGTTGTAGGTTGCAAAGTTTATCAGATATGCCTCCAGAAGGGGAACTCAGTGGACTTGGACGACGACACCGTGCACTGGTCTACAGTGCAGTTAACGGTACCACCACTGCTGTGCCAACTACAACGTGTCTCAACTGGTCTACACCTGCGTTGAATGCGACAACGTCGACCACACAACGTGACCAGCCGGCAAGATGAGGAAGAAGCGGCGCTCTCCAGCGTCATGTGAAAGAACCCACGGCCCTATTCACAGTCATCCACGACATGGTTTCACGAGCTACACTCATGGTTTCATTTTGCGTGCTTACTGCCATTAGTCAAGTGAGGTTCGCTAAGTCTCCATTCAGTGGTTCTTCTGTGGGCATAACAGAGAGCTAGTTGTATACAGACAAATGAATACCTATAAATAAGTATTTTTGCAGCTGTGTGAGTATGTGGATGAAGGGCTTTAAATAGATATATAATTTTCAATTTGACCATCACTCAAATTTGATCGCAGCCTTCCCATTCAGATAGACGTTTTATCCAGCCTCGTTCGAAAACATGCAGTAAACTCGAGTTTCACTTTCATTAGAGCTCGTCAGTAGTGCATAACCTTGCCACGGCCGGGATTTGAACTCCGGCCATACTGGTCATGAGGCAACCGTGTTAACCACTGCGCCATTGACATCATATTAGGCCCAACCGAATTATCAAATCTGAACGCCCTAATGAGAGCGGTACTCGAGTCTAGTGCTTCTTTCCGAAAGAAGCCGGTTGGAAAGCCTATCTGAATGCAAAGACTGCGATCAAATGTGAGTGGTGGTCAATTTGAAAATTAACCGAATCTCTGACTATTCATCAGATATATAATTGTATACGTATACATATGCACTTATAAACCTACTAAATCGGTTCAAATACATACTCGCACAGCTGTATGAATATTTATTTATAATTATACGTATAAATATGTACGAACACGTAGATGTTCACATATATACGTATGTGTGCATATATATGTGCAAATATATATATATAGTTATATGTAGACACAGATGTGGATTTATGGAATTATACATGCATATACATATATATATATATGTATACTCATTTTCGTTAATATGCTTCTATATGTACATATATATACGCACGTATGTATAAATGTCTATATACATATATGGATATATGTTTATACGTGCATGTATATATCTATATATATTTGTATATATACATATATATTCATACACTAATTTATAGATATGTATATATGTGTGAAAATACATAAATATAAATAAATGAGCATACATATGTAATATATATATATACTGTATATAATCATATATGGTATATGCACACATAGAGATGTATGTACATATGGATCTAAACCCTGATATGCGCACATGAATGTTTATATAAAAATGTGTGCTATTCTCCACTTCCCGATTAGTATAACGAGGTGCACAATGGAAAAATTGGACTCTAAGTTCATTCAGTGAATTATTACGCTACACGAATTTGTTTTTTGCGTGAAGGAAAGTAAATGCCATCCGGGATTGCTTCGTTTCCGTGNGGTTAAAAAAATTCGATACACCGGGCCACAAAATCCGAACACGACCGAAGCTCGCTTGCAAAATAGCTGTTCCACTCAGCTCTGGTTCCCAACCTAACTAATCACTGGGTCGAAAGACCCCGGACTCAACATTTATCAGGTTTACTGCGTGACACCAATTCCAAGGAACTATTATGCAATGAAAGCTCTTCAGCATGACTCCCACTTATTGAGCTCCTTGAATGTCCGATGTTGAAGAGCGCGTTCAGGCACAAGCCGTTCTTCATGACTCACACCTTGCACTCTCAATATGGACTAGGTGTAGGCTGCACTCATACCACCTACGTCACTCCTTCCTCCAAAAGGCACGGACGTCTGATATCTCGCTTACTCCACCGGACTTAGTCCTCTTCAAGACAGTCCGCCCCAAACCGTCGGCATTCATACCCGAAATAGCTCTCCCGAGCAGTCAACAGGTTCGAATCAATGAGGATGAGCCGAGCTCCAAAACAGGGGGTGCACGCACCACTCAAGTACAATGACCGACAATTGGCTATTCGCACAATCATCAAATTGACGTGACAGAACAAAATCGTCTAGGTCAAAGTCCAAGTAACGTACAGAACCGGGGGAGGTTGAATGCAGAGAGATGAATATTTAGGGGAATTGGGTTGGGTCGGATTTTCACATGATTTGGGTTAAAAAAATTCGATACACCGGGCCACAAAATCCGAACACGACCGAAGCTCGCTTGCAAAATAGCTGTTCCACTCAGCTCTGGTTCCCAACCTAACTAATCACTGGGTCGAAAGACCCCGGACTCAACATTTATCAGGTTTACTGCGTGACACCAATTCCAAGGAACTATTATGCAATGAAAGCTCTTCAGCATGACTCCCACTTATTGAGCTCCTTGAATGTCCGATGTTGAAGAGCGCGTTCAGGCACAAGCCGTTCTTCATGACTCACACCTTGCACTCTCAATATGGACTAGGTGTAGGCTGCACTCATACCACCTACGTCACTCCTTCCTCCAAAAGGCACGGACGTCTGATATCTCGCTTACTCCACCGGACTTAGTCCTCTTCAAGACAGTCCGCCCCAAACCGTCGGCATTCATACCCGAAATAGCTCTCCCGAGCAGTCAACAGGTTCGAATCAATGAGGATGAGCCGAGCTCCAAAACAGGGGGTGCACGCACCACTCAAGTACAATGACCGACAATTGGCTATTCGCACAACCATCAAATTGACGTGGCAGAACAAAATCGTCTAGGTCAAAGTCCAAGTAACGTACAGAAACTGGGGAGGTTGAATGCAGAGAGATGAATATTTAGGGGAATTGGGTTGGGTCGGATTTTCCCATAACTGCAGTTTAAAAATTTGATACACGAGGGAGATAGCGCCCGTACAGCATAGGCCGCTAGCCCCCCCATAACAATTCAGTCGTCAGCAGCGTTACGCACCACAGCGAACACAGCAGCCAACTCATCAAACACCGAACTGCTTCTACTGCTTAGTCTATGGGAGACGAGCCTACCGGTATGGCCACAACCGAGGTGAGTCTGCTAATTGCCCTGTATTCAAGTTGATATTTCCGTCTCTTTCGCTGAACAGTAGTCATGTGCGCTCACCTACTGTTTCTGGGTTGTTGCTGTCTGCGACTTCCGTTTCGCTCGTAGATTCAGGAGCTGCTGTGCCCAGACAGGTTTTGCTCCTGCAAGGCTCGGGCGTCCGGTTAGTTGCTGCTAACGGTAACGACATTAGGTCAGTCGGTTGGTTGAATGTCCGTGTTACCCTAGGTGACAAGAAACTTGAACACCCGCTGTTGGTAGTAGAAAATCTTTCCTGGGATGCCGTTCTGGGAATTGATTTCTTGACAACAATTCATGGTAAGGTGAACATACCTAACCAGGCGTTAGAATACAGCACTGGGACTATCCCATTTCGTAACTCTGACCGCCAGAGCACGGGTGCTTTGGATACTGGCGTGAAACAGTCAGTAATCGGAACCTTGCTAACTGTTGATATCACTAATGCCAAACCTGGAGGCGACCCTTGCTGAATACCAAGACGTGTTTGCGCGGAACAAAGGCGAGATGGGGAAGACCAACTCAATACTGCACAAAATAGATACAGGTGGTGCTAATCCGATCCGGTTGCCTCCTCGCCGTGTGCCCGTTCAATACCTAGCTGAGCTAGAAAAGATTAATAGCGAGCTGAGGGCTAGTGGAATTATATGCCTCTCTCAATCACCTTGGGCACCTCTAAATGAAGTAGTAAAAAATCATGACGGGACATTTCGGTTATGTGTTGATTACAGAAAATTGAACGCTGCTACGAAAAAGGATTCATTTTAACTACCTAGAATCGATGATACTTTTGATGCCCCTGCTGGGCCTAAATGGTTCAGTGCCCTCGATTTATCCTCTGGTTACTGGCAGGTAGAGCTACATCCGGACGATCGGTGTAAATCCGCTTTTTCTATTCCTTCCGGACTTTACGAATTTCAGACGATGCCATTCGGACTAACTGATGCATCCGCCACCTTCCAGCGGTTGATTCACACGGCACTGCGTGAGTTGATACCCGATAAATGCCTCATCTACGTAGATGACATCGTTGTGCATGGACGTGGTCCTGAAGAACATCTAAGTAATGTACGATTAGCCCTAGAAACTATTCAAGAAGTTGGTTTAATGTTGAAACCGAACAATGGCAAATTTTTCAGCAGAATGTCAGGTATTTGGGACACATTCCCTCCTCTGCCGTTGTGCGCTGTGACCCTGATAAAACCAAACGTGTACGATCCTGGCCCGTGCCCAAATCCGTGAATGGTGTTCGCAGTTTCCTCTGTTTGTCTTCTCATTATCGGCGCTTCATAGTGCGTTTCGCGGAAATCGCAGCCTCCCTCATCTCCCTCTCAAGCAAAAACATTTTCTTCTGGTCAGTCAGCCAGGAAGATGCCTTTAACCAGTTGTGAGAAATATTCTGTAAGGCGCCCGTTCTGATATTTCCGGACATATCTAATGACGTTTTTTTCATCCTAGATACTGATGCTAGAGACACGGTAATTGGGGCTGTCCTCTCTTAGTGAACCAAGAATGGGTTTGAAACTCTTATTGCGTACGCTAGCAGAAGCCCCACCAAACGGTAACGGAATTACTGCACGACGCGCAGAGAAATGCCAGCTTTGGTGTACTTCGCTGGACAGTTCAGACACTACCTCGTCGGGCGTCCATTTTTCGTGCGCACAGACCACCATTCACTTCTGTGGCTGCAAAATTTTCGGGACCCAGAGGGTCAGATTGCAAGATGGCAAGAGCACCTCCAGGACTGTGAATTGGAATGCCAACACCGCCATGAGAAGCAGCATGCAACGCCGATACAATGTCAGGATGACCCTACAAAGATCACGGAGAGTGTCCATCTTGCACAGCTGAATTCGTTCCAGCCATAGCGTTACAGGATACAGAGATGCAATTGTGGACGCAATTACAATCCGCAGACCCAGACTTACGCTCAATTCACCGACAAGGTCAAGGGCGACCTACTAAGCAAGAAGTCGACGGAAACAGCTGGGAAACCCGTTGTCTGTGGGCACTCTGGCCGAAACCGGTAATGCGGGAAGATGTACTATATTTCCAGGATGGCCCACCATACCTCCGACGAATCGTTGTGCCCACATCCGCGGTCACGGTTGTCTTGCGCAGTATACATGAAGAACTTGGCTATTCCGGATAAAACGAGGCCGGAGTGGCAGCAAGACGACGTTTCTGGTAGCCACACATGAGACGGGACGTGGCACTGTATTGTCTTGGGTGTACAGAATGTGCACAATTCAAGAACCCGAATAAATAGCCTCGGGCATCACTTCAGCCCATGACAGCAGGTTTCCCGAATGAGATGATAGGGATAGATATTATCGAGCCGTTGCCAGAGACGGCGAGAGGGAACCGCTGTGCTTGTCATGGTCGACTATTTTATCGAGCGGTGTAAGACGATCCCCGTTCCGGCTACAGACTCATGGACGATTGCAAAAACGGTGTTCAGTGAATGGATTTTGCGCTGGGGCACGTCGTATCAACTAGACTCCGACCGGGGAGCCAACTTCGAGAGCCTGTTTATGCGAGAAATGGGCCACATTCTGAACATCAAAAAGTCCCGCACCACAGCGTAGAATCCGGAAGGAAACGGCCTCGTTGTGCGCACCGGCTGCACTCTAAGGAAACTGCTGGAAGTTTTTATCCTCCATGGGACAACACGTGATTGGCCATTGCGTTACCTCGATAACTTCCAGCATACCGGGCCACTGTCCATGCGTCCACGGGCCAAACCCCTCACTCTATGATATGCGGGCGGAAACTTCGGCCGGCATGGAGTACACTCCTCCCGACTGACCAACACGAACCCTTGCTGACATCGGAACATGTTAACCATGTGCACAGAAGCCTCGTGCATGGTCATCAACTGGCGAGGTCACATCTGCAAGGAGTCCAGCGTCATCAAAAGGCTTACTTCGGCTGAAAGGTTCATGAGGCGCAGTTCCAGTCGGGAGACGAAGTGTGATTATACGACGCTGTACCACCTCCAGGGGTTCCGTATAAACTCCATCGGGAGTAGACAGGTTCACACGCTTTCAACGAAGTACTTACAGATGTAACATACCGCATCGAACAGCTGAAAGTGCCCGGAGAGATATCTGTCGCACAAATTAAACCATCTGAAGATGACAGAAAATGGAGGCGCTGGGGACAGCGCCTACGGAAGAAGGGAGTCTTGTAACAGTGACTGCGCGCCTAACAACATGTGCTGTCACCTTCCTCTTTCAGGTCTCGCGGTGGCCACGTACTTGGACGAGGCGCTAGAAGAACCAACGGAAGGAAACAACGAAAAATTGTGAGACGCCTATTTCGCTGACTTGTATACCGTATAACGCATTGCGCAGTTGTGCTCCTGTTCTTTCATGTCTTGCGGAATACACATTTCCTAAGAACTTGTGTGTTTCATTGGGTGGTTATGAGTACGGCTCCCAACTCACCAACTCTGTGACTAACTCTCGTACGATCTCTTTTCAACACGTGGACATTCCGTCCCTTGCCCAGTGAATTATTGTCGCTCATGGGAGTTCCTCATCTATGGGATATTTCAGTGGAGTAATAATACGTCGGATGACCTTGGAGCGCAAGTTTCTCATTGGGCAATTGGCCATCCCAGATATATATAGATATATTTATATACATACGTTCATACATGTAAATATGAATATCGGTATGCAAATTATTATATATATATATAAGTTTGTACATATGTACGTGCACAGAACTATCGTTATATATATATATATCGTGGTCGATCACGCGACGTTAAAGTTTAGTCTTCCTGCGATTTGATATCCATCGGTGCAATGATGGATAATCCAGTAGGCTCGACACCTGCAGTCTGCAAAACTACAAGTTATCACATCAGTTGACTAAATGAACACTACCTTTCGAAGGGTTTCGTTCGCCGTGTACAGTGTACACATTTTTACACCGCACTTCCGTACGGGCAGTCTGGCGGTAGGTCTACTCCTCTGTGCTTATTAGCACTAGCAGCTGTCTGCAAATTGTTGATGAATAACCTTGCACAAGGTTCCCGTTGAAGTCTGCGCAAATCTTCAACATAATCGTCAAACTGTTGGTACTTCAATTTGAATATCTTTCTAAATGTGCTCTCATCGTTCACCGCCATGCTGGTTCAACGTACGGGAGTGATTAACCGATAATGGACCATTTAAACACTGCGACATGTCCGATGTTATGATGTATGATGTTTCTTATCCCAGCGAACCAACTGCTGATCGACCTCGTCTGGCCGCGGGTCGCACCGGAGTTGGCCTGCATCACACATTGGAGTCGTACCGACTCCGGCTTGGCCAGACAGGCAGTCGGCCGAAGAATAATTTGCGAGACACACTTCTTCGGGTAACATTACGCAAAAAGATCCTACAACGAGTTGCGTGCGTACCAACCAAGCTTACGCCTACCAGCTTAACGACTAAAACCCCTGTATATGACGCACCCAGGTTACAGTACAGTAAACCCTGTGATTTGGCTGACTAAACCGCGTCAAATGGAGAACTCGCGTCAGTGACCTCTACAACAAGTTAAGAAACATAAGTATATTGTGTACATGATAGCTGAAGCATTCTTGCTTCCACTCGTCCAGGTCCAAGGTTTCTTTCGCAGACCCACTGGCAGGAGCAATCTGATAAGAAGACATTACGAGATGACACGATACATTACCTGTATGATCGTATCTCTCATAATTCTCCGCACCGTGTGACCCCCATTGTGATCTTTGATTTTCTGAAACCACCGTTCGATATGGTGGTGGACAGTGCTCCCCAACTCCGAGGGGTAATTGTGTTCGTCGCGGACGGCACCAAAAGACTTGATGGAGAATGACAACGAAGCTTACAAACTATGGCTTCGCACAGTGGGGTACCTATTAAGCGAGGTTTATTATTGATGTCTAGGCAGTTGACTACACCTTTAACTTTGTTTCCGAACAGGAAACCGCAAACTTTGCGCACGCATTCGGCTACCGTTCAAAAACGATAGATTTTCGATGATATGCGGGTCTGAAAAGTTGGTGTAAGGAGGATATCTAACCGTGTGTTCGAAGAATTCCATGGAATGAACCTGCTGTTAAAGATTTTGCAACCCCTCATGATCAGCCGATGGGAGTGCGCTCCTGATGTTTTGGCAAAAGTGGTCTTCCTCCAGTGAGGCACTGGTTGAAGCGAATGGGGGGTTCGCTGATATATACGACCATATATTTTACTAACATGTAGTGTGGCAGAGTCTTATGATTTTAGATGGGACTCAACTGTGAAAATTCAGGGATCCGGCTGGATTCGAACCAGCGACAGAAACAGCATGCCTCAACGCGGCAAGCGCTCTACCGGCTGAGCTACGAAGCCACATTAGGGGCTCGAGAATTTCACATCTGGACTCTGTTACCCACCCGTCCCACCCTCTCGTATGGAATCCACCAAAGGATTCAGGGTATCGAATGCCCTGGCAGGATTTTTCAAACGGCCGAAGCCATGACTTTTCAAAGTTGGGTCTCATCTAAAATCAAAAATCGGCCACATTACTCATTTGGAATACAATTTCTATGCTCAGCAGTGGCGTTGGTGGATCCCAGCGTGAACCGTGAGAAATCCTGCCAGGGCAATCGATACCCTGAATCATTTGGTGGATTCCATACGAGAGGGTGGGACAGGTGGGTAACAGAGTCCAGATGTGAAATTCCCGAGCTCCAGGTGTGGCTTCGTAGCTCAGCTGGTAGAGCGCTTGCCGCGTTGAGGCGTGCTGATTTTGTCGTTGGTTCGAATCCAGCTGAGGCCCCGACTTTTCAAAGATGGGTCTCATATAAAGCGACTATGTGTTGCTTAGCGTTGCTTCTATGCGCATCATACGGTCGACTATGACCATTGTCAAACGGATGCATTCTTCGTTTGACATAGATCTGGGAGTCGTCGTCAGAGGACTCATCAGACGTCCAGGACGTTGGTGTAGTTATATTGATTTTTTTTCAACTAACATCATGTGGAAATCCGACCCAACCCAATTTGTCTAAATATTCATCTCTCTGCATTCAACCTCCCCCGTTTCTGTACGTTAATTGGATCTTGACCTAGACGATTTTGTTCTGTCGCGTCAATTTGATGATTGTGCGAATAGCCAATTGTCGGTCATTGTACTTGAGTGGTGCGTGCACCCCCTGTTTTGGAGCTCGGCTCATCCTCATTGATTCGAACCTGTTGACTGCTCGGGAGAGCTATTTCGGGTATGAATGCCTTATTATGTGATTATGGTTCATATTTGGCCCGTTCAGCAGCAAATTGTAACCCATTTCCTGAAAACGATCTGTCGATCAAAACTGTTGAGGTTGTCTGAATATTCACTTTGATAATTTGTTCAATAGTACCGTGGCATTGCGATCCGATCATGTTTTGAATATTTGGGATCATTGGTTTATTGCTACGCGTTGCTCAACGTCTTCGTGGAAGATCGTACAGTACCCAACATTGATCCCCAGTCTGCTTAACCCCTGGTGATGTCTGACAATTTCAAGAAACAACCTATTCTGGATGGTCAATTGAATTCAGTCGAGCAAGCCAAAGGTGTTATTGATTCTATCTCATGCCCTAGTTCCCATGTTAGTTGTAATAGCCATGTTCAGGCCAGATCTGCGTTGTTACGGGCTGAACTGAAAGAAAGGCAACTCAAGGCAGAAGTTGAATTACAGATGGTTTTATTGCGAGTTTAGTCAGAAGTAGAGGAGGCTAGGCTAAACGCTATGCTAGCTGACGAAGATGAGGATATCTGGGATGAGCATGTGGAGACAAAAAACAATGATAGTGGAAGTGAGCGGAATGCTCACATTCACAGGTTTTTTTGATGACTGTGGGGTGCGGGTGAATTCGGTGACAGTCCGCACCGCAGAACCAGTATCTACCTCGTCTTGTGCAGAGGTTGGCTCCGCGCTAGCTCCACTGTCTGCGACCTTGGCGCTGCCAAAGATTAAACTTGGGTTTTTGATGGCAACCCGATGACCTATTGAAAATTTCTGTCAGTACGAGAGCTAGGTCGAATCTAAAGTGCCGAATGATGGCCAGAGACTCCTTTATCTTATGTATCACTGCAAGGGTTGAGCTAGGGAGTCGATAGATGAGTGTGGCATGCTAGAACCTAGCGCTGGCTATCGCAGAGCACGACAGTTGCTGAAGGAACTCTACGGACAGCCATATTTTGTCGCTAGATCTACGATAGATGGTCTGCTACCCAACGTCGGATATGTAGGCAACAGCGTCGAAGCTTAATCGCAGTTGTCCATACAAATGCAGAACTGTTCTATTGCATTGGGTCAAATGAACTCTATGGCCGATCTCAACTCGGTGACAACACTGGAGAGTACTGTGAGAGCCCTACCAGTTCACCTACAACATAAGTGGGCGGAAACTGCGGACCACATCTTTGGTATGGCACAACAGCCGTCCTTTGATGAACTGACCGAGTTTATCTCGCGTTGTGCGAGAATTGCACGCAGCAGGCATGGTCAGGTAGTCATTGAAAGTGAACGGAAGGAATCGAGGACAGCGCATCCGTCTGGGAGCAACCGGCAAGATACTAAAAGAGGTCCCCTCGAGTCAGCCAGCCTTCTCGTTAGCCGAGACCGGGCCAACGACCCTCAAGTCAGTTGCGTGTTGTGTTCTCAGAAGCACACCATCGAGGTGTGTGATTCCTTCTTAGCCATGAGTGTACCCATGAGATGGGATGGCTTACGACGGCTTGGATGTTGCTTCGTTTGCCTTGAATCACACCACCGAGCCTCAGACTGCAGGGTCAAGGCGCGTTGTGATGCTGTCGGCTGCGGCGGGCGTCACCATAACCTGCTGCACCACACGCACACAGAGCCCGTGGCCGAGACAGGTAGTGGACATCAAGTTACTTGTAATATGGCTAGCACATTTGAAAAGCATACAAGGCTGGGCATAGTACAAGTGAAAGTCGACTCGATACACAGTCCAATCTCAACGTATGCGTTCTTAGCTCCCGGCTCCGACACTACTCTAGTGGAAGAGGATCTACTCGAGCGTATCAGTGTCGCTAGTACTCAGTCCACCTTGTCCGTCACAACGGTGAATGGGTTAACCACCACCCGTTGCAAGAATGTTCGCCTGAGGATTGTTTCCTTAGACGAACAAGAGACAGTTGACATCAATAATGTTTATTCAGTGGTCGATCTATCCATACGACCTGTCGCGTCGATAAAAGAGGAAGCCCAAAGATGGTCACACCTGGAAGATCTTCCATTCGACGAGATTCACGACACTAATGTGACCATCCTTACCGGATGTGACGTGCCTGAAGCTCACTGGGTTATGGATTAGAAACTCGAAAAGCGCGGGCAACCCTACGCAGTCAGATCGTTACTTGGCTGGGTTCTTAGTGGCCCTCTCCAGAGAAAGCCGAGTGAAGTTGTCTCAGTTAATTGCGTCTGTCATGATGGAACTATTCTGGCAGATGTGGTCATCAGGTTGTACGATATGGAGTTCAGTGATACCGTGATATTAGGACCGTCTCTTTCACGCGATGATCTCACAGCTCTGTCAATCGTGCGTGATTCAGTGAAGCTAGTCCATGGGCACTATGAAGTGCCTCACCCATGTTGAAGTGAGACGATAGGTTGGGGCAATAATTACGCTTTGGCGTCGAAAAGATTGTCCTGTCTGCGCAAAAGATTTCTGCAGGACGCAAAATTGCGGCTACAGTACAGCTCAGTCATTAGCAGTCAAACTGACAAAGGTTACGTAGAAGAAGTTCCTAAATGCCAGCCTGAGCCAATTTACCCCAGGAGGTGGTATCTACCACATCACTCCGTGGTGAATCCTGAAAAACCGGGCAAATTACGAGTTGTTTTTGATTGTGCGGCGAAGTTTTAGGGTTACTCGCTGAACGATAGACTCTATCAGGGGCCGGATGTGACCGCTAAGCTGGCAGGTGTGCTACTCAGGTTCCGAGCAGAACCTATTGCCGTTGCAGCAGACGTTGAGGAATTGTTCTTGTAAGTAAGAATACCTGAGAAGGATCGGGGAGCGTTCCGCTCCCTTTGGTGGGCGAATGGTAACCTGGACGTGCACCCTACGGAGTATCAGATGAGCGCGCGTCCGTTCGGAGCTAAGTCCTCCTCTTTCTGTGCTAATTTCGCCCTACGTCAAACAGCCGACGATTATGGGCATCTGTTTGACGACGTGATGAAGAGAGCAGTGGAGGATAACTTATACGTTGATGATTGCCCCATGTCACTGCGGGACGTTGAGGTCGCCAAGCGATTCGTTATGCAAATTTGTGGTCCGCTTCAGAAAGGAGGTTTTCGGCTAAGGAAGTGAGTTTCAAACAGCAGAGAAGTGTTGGATACCATCCCTACCTCAGGGCGCGCCGACCTTTTGCTGGAAATTCGGACTGAACCCATACTGCTTGGCCGTACCCTAGGTGTTCAATGGGACACGGAAACTGATTTTGTGCTGAGTTTTTCCCAACCAGATAAACCTATTACCAGAAGGGGCTTATTATCATGCCTGTCCACCCTATACGATCCCTTAGGATTTGTCTCACCATGGTTACTGCCAGGGAAACGCTTGCTGTAAGCACTGTGTCAAGAAGGTTTGGGTTGGGACAAACCAGTTAATGCTGTCAGCCAACGTAAGTGGAAAGACTGGTACAGTGGCCTACGCAGCCTAGGCGATCTGCGTGTTCCCCGCTGTATTCGACCTGGTAAAACCGTCGATCCTGAAAGCATCGAACTGCACGTCTTTTGTGATGCATCAGAAGTTGGCTACGGCGCCGTAGATTATGCTTGCGTTTGCACAGTCAACGGGGAGCGGTGCTCATCACTGTTGTTTGCAAAATCTAGAGTGGCTCCACTGAAAGCGATTTTTATTCCCCGGTTGGAATTGGTTGCTGCAGTTTTGGCGGTTCGTGTTTACGAACTTTTGACCACTAATTTGAAGTCAATACTCACACGTGTATATTTCTGGACGGACTCCATGATCGTACTTTACTATATTACCAATACCTCCACTAGATTTAGTACGTTCGTTGCAAACCGAATAACCGCCATACATAATTCGACATCTCCCGATCAGTGGCGACACGTGAGGTCGAAGGACAACCCAGCAGATAGCGCCTCTCGTGGGGTGCACGATCACGGAGGTGTAGAAACGTGGCTATCAGGTCCTACTTTTCCAACACAACCATCTGTAGCTTGGCCCAAAGCGTTCGTTGTTGTAAATGAACCCGCCGAGGTGGAGATGAAGCGACCATCGGCTCAGGTGAACGTGATTACAGTGTACGCGATATCTCTGCCTTGGGTGCTCAGTATTTCGAGCTGGCCTAAACTTCTAAATACTGCAGCCTGGTTGTCCAGGTTCAAGACATATTGGCTGTCCATAATGCATTAAAAAAACGACCTTACGGTTAACACAGGCCACCTAAAGTTGGGTGAACTTCAGTCTAGTCAGAAAGATATAATCCGTCTGGTTCAGAGGGCTAGCTTTCCGAACGAACTGTCCCTCTTGATGAAGTTGCATGAGTCTGGACAAACAGTGCAGTTGTCAAAAGGAAGTCCACTTTGCAAGCTGAACCCTACTTTGGTAGATGGGATAATGCGAGTGGGTGGACGACTGATGCTGGCTAATGTTGAGATTAAGTTGAAATGCCCAGTATTTCTTCCCAAGCGTCATCACGTGACAGATATGATTGGCAACCACTATCATATGTTGGAGGGGCATTGTGGCGTGTCAAATGTTCTTTTGCTGATCAGGCGCCGATTTTGGATTATTCAGGGTGCGTCCGCGGTCAAACGCGTCATCGGAGCTTGCTTCCAGTGTCGTCGTCTGAATGCCACCGCGGGCAAACAAATGATGGCTCCCTTGCCACCCGTGCGAATAGAACCGGGCTGGCACCCGTTTGGCAACGTTGGTGCGGACTATTTTGGTCCAATCAGTGTGAAGAAAGGTAGGGGCAGGGAACAAAGCTATGGTTGTGTCCTAACCTGTCTTCAGTCCAGAGCCGTCCACCTCGAGGTCGCACATTCCATGAGTACTGATTCATTCCTTATGGTTTTGATGCGTTTTATTGGGAGACGAGGTTGTCCTGCCAATGTTTATTCCGACAACGGGTCTAACTCCACCGCTGCGGACAAAGAACTCAAACGATGGACGTGTAGCTTAGATCATGCTTCTGTCAAAAGCAAATTGCTACAAAGGTATATCCGGTGGCATTATAATCCACCTTACGCGAGCCATCGGGGAGGTGTGTGGGAGAGTCTTATACGGTCGGTACGTCGCATCCTCGAATCGATCTGTGTTGAACAAACCCCCGATGATGAAACCCTGTGTATCCTCCTCGTCGAAGTGGAAAGAATATTGAATAACGGACCGTTAGTGCCTGTTACATCGGATGTTCGAGACGGACTGGCATTATCGCCCAATGATATATTGCTCCTGCGAGATAATCAAGGAATTTGCCCTGATCAGACGACGTTACAATTGTTTAAGCACAGATGGAAGCAAGCCAATTATCTGGCTGGACTCTTTTGGAGTCGCTGGACGAAACAGTACCTCCCCACCCTGCAAGCACGACAGAAGTGGATACGTAAAGAACGCAATTTCCGTCCGGGAGACGTCGTATTGATAACTACAGAACCCCTACCAAGAAATACATGGCCTTTAGGTGTGGTAGTTAATTGTGATGTTGACAAGGACGGTTTAGTGCGGACTGCCTTGGTGAGGACTAAGTCCGGTGTAGTAAGGCGAGATATCAGACGTCTGTGCCTTTTGGAGGAAGGAGTGACGTAGGTGATATGAGTGCAGCCGACACCTAGTCCGTATTGAGAGTGCAAGGTGTGAGTCATGGAGAACGGCTTGTGCCTAAACGCACTCTTCAATATCGGACATTCAAGGAGCTCAATAAGTGGGAGTCATGCTGAAGAGCTTTCATTGCATAATAGTTCCTTGGAATTGGTGTCACGCATTAAACCTGATAAATGTTGGGTCCGAAGTCTTTCGACCCAGTGACTAGTTAGGTTGGGAACCAGAGCTGAGTGGAACCGCCATTCTGCGAGCGAGCTTCGGTCGTGTTCGGATTTTGTGGCCCGGTGTATCGAGTTTTTGAACTACAATCATGTGAAAATCCGACCCAACCCAATTCCCCTAAATATTCATCCCTCTGCATTCAACCTCCCCCATTTCTGGACGTTAATTGGACCTTGACCTAGACGATTTTGTTTTGTCACGTCAATTTGATGGTTGTGCGAATAGCCAATTGTCGGTCATTGTACTTTATTTGAGTGGTGCGTGCACCCACTTTTTGGAGCTCGGCTCATCCTCATTGATTTGAACCTGTTGACTGCTCGGAAGAGCTCTTTTGGGTATGAATGCCTTATTATGTGATTATGGTTCATATTTAGCCCGTTCAGCAACAAATTGTAACCCATTCCCTGAAAACGATTTGTCGATCGAAACTGTTGAGGTTGTCTGAATATTCACTTTGATAATTTGTTCAATAGTACCGTGGCATTGCGATCCAATCTTGTTTTGAATATTTGGGATCATTGGCTTATTGCTACGCGTTGCTCAACGTCTTCGTGGATGATCGTACAGTAATTATAACGGGCAAGATATTCCTACGAAAAAGGACTACCATCCCGAGTGATCTCAAACTTACTCTTTTCCCGGTTGGCCGACATCTGCAGGTAACATGGTGTTGAGATAACCTGGGGCCATACAGAAATGTGACCTGCCTGTCGACTACGTGTGGTTGACTTTTGTGGGAGTATGAGAAAAATTTTGCTGACATGTATCATTGGATGAGGCGCACTCTGCGGAACATCACTCTCACCGCACGACAGAATGCGTTTGCGCCTAAAAATAAGTGGAGGCAAACGGGACACTCACTTGTCTCGCTTGTTGTGTGCTGGCAAGGCCGCGTATGTGGCATCCGTGGAAGTAAATTCCGATTCATGTTCAGCCCTGTGCTCGCATACACGTGCTTCCTGATAGTTTTCTTTGACCACAATGAAACGGCGTAATAGAACTTACCAGCGTTCTTCAAAATGCGGACTTCATATAACTTAGATTTACCCACAGGTGGCAATGTGTAGATTAGTAAAAATCCCATTGCCTCCGACTGTTTCATCGGTGGCCAAGCAGCCATGGCGTCCCCCAGCGGCCAAACAGGGCTAATAAGCGCAACTGCTTTTGTCTTCAAAAACTCAACAGTGTGATACATCTGCAATTTCAACGTATCATTATGCACCGTTTCCGGTATGGGTTGCTAACACCGATGACATATCATGAGTTCTCCGTGACTACCCAATCAGAATGAGCAGTTTACTAGAATGTGTGCAAGAGGGAAATGATGACGAAATCGTCATCATCGAGGATTAGGACATATTTGCACCTGATGAAGGACAAAGATTGTGTCTTCGAGGTGGTGGATATGCCGGAGGCTCGATAAATGCAAAGGTCGGATGAAGGGAACGCATGGGACCAGAACTCGCGCAAGCGTACGAAAGGCCTACTGAAAATGACGCCGTTCTGCTTTTAGTGAACACAGTAGGGTTTGTTGTTTATCGTAACACAATTGTCCGGAGGCACAGAAGAAATGTAGAACTTTGAGCTTACAATGAACAGGTTACGCTTGAATTTCATTGGGTTACATAGGTTGGTGTCATCCGTCGGTGCACCCGTACACTCTACGTGGGTGAGCATAGAATATTCAAATACTCGATCGGTTAGCCGGCTTTTTCATTTCCTTCACCAAACGTTCGACGCTGCTCATGAATCTCTCGAGGTAAAATGCCCAATACCGGTGCAGCGGTCCGAACCGCTGCACATCATCGCAAAACTGGGTGAGGCGATGCACACTATAAACAAATTGGTCGCCCCCAAACAACTGAGCAAATTGGTCAATAAACTTAGGGAGCAAAAAACTGGCACGCTCAATTAGGGAGTGACGCGTATTGGGATGGGAAGGTTTATAAATGGAAAGAAGCAGGTTCAAGAAATTCTCATACATGGGGTGTTGAGGAATGGACGCATAACCACGGGGCCCAAGTATAATAAAAACACACGACACTCGTTGCCTTTGAAAAGCTCGAAATTTGTAAACATACCACATTTGCGGGGAACGTCTATGGGTAGGTGGGAAGTTGATTCCTCTAGTTTCGTCTCAGTAGCCCGCTGCATGCTGCTAGAACGACGCAAGCCTAAACGTTTTTCTGTTAAGCACCAAATGTGGACCGGCCTTTCCATGACACCAAGGAAAACGACATGCATCGGGCCCAGTGGGAAACCGGCAACCATGTCCAGTGGCAGTTGGATTAACACTGTGTTCCCAGTGCGACGATCCGGTTGACGTCTTTCCCGGAACGACGAGTCAGTGCGAACACTAAATGCCGTTGAAGCGAACGTCATCCGTCGCGAACTGTAGTAAGCACCCCTTTGTACACACCGGTCTCAACCATAGTAACCGTTGTGACTCTTCGTTTGCTTGACGTATCTGCGAACTGGGACATCGCAAACAACACACTGAATGTCCACATGAGTGGTTAAATGAACGTCATCCAGCGTCACACCAACAGTACATACTGCCATCGTTTTGGACACAAGGGACTGCAGATATGCATTGACGGGATCAGAGCGCCCACGACCGCAAATGGAACCGACGACGAACGGGGTGCTCGTAAAGGGATGCACAATGCGACCCAACATGGACCATAAATCAGTACCGGGATAGTCAAACAACGGTATCCCGACTATGTGCATTTGCGTGGTGATATGGTCACCGCTGTTAAAGCAGTGACAGTGGTAAACGTTCCGCAGACAAGTCGGCATCCCCTTGTGTACATGACATTCACTGACGAGCACCGTCTTGTGTACAGTGCGAAGAGTTCCGCGGATTGTGAGCGGATCGAGCGGTAAATCAGGAGGGACGGGCTTCAGTGAAGTTAAAAGTAATTTCAAGTCAGTAGACTTAACTGAGTTTGAGCAGATCACAAACAATCGGATGGCTTTGGAAATACTAGTTATTACGGGCGATTGACTGACTGCAACAGCAATGAGTGTAGAAAGGATGAACATGCCACTGGGAGTGAGAGTTCCGACAGCGCTTAATCCAGTACCTGATGTGGTGCTCAGTGTACCAGGTGCGACAGCTGAACCACTTGCAGTAGACTCGTTAGACATTTCTGCTGTACAACATTGATATGGTATTCAATGTCAAACCTGCAAACTGCACTAAGGTTGTCGGTCCTATGCTATCCTCTTTAAACCATCACGATGCATACTTCTCGGCCAGGGGGAGTAGTTTATTCCTTTCACGTTTGATACGCCTGTTAATAGTCCATCTGCTTCGTCATCCTTTCACTTCACTCATTTTTATTGTGAAAACTGGTGAAAACCATCCCCGCGGTTTCCGTGTTACACATGTAAGTGAATGAACGGTACTAACCCTACTTTAACCAAGCGGAAAACATGCAATTCAAATAACACATTCACAAGGCTTTTAGCAAAACTATAAGTGACCACAGACAAAAGAAGACACAACGCAACCACACTCACCATGCATGAAACGAATATAACCGCGAACGCGCGTCTGTCGGTGACATCCATTAAAACAAACGCGCTCAACATGGTGGTAATGGTGAATCCATAACAATGAAATAATTTGAATATGATAATAAGTTTGAGAAGTTTTCTTGAATACGTTCGACAACCGAAATGAGCATGCCGATCATGGTTCTTTATTCCATTCCGATTCGCTTAATGTTTGACCGACTGCTGGCCATATGTTGGCCAACACCTCGGAGTCAGCCATGTGTTTTCTGGGATATCTGATTTGTAATATCACTTGTACCACTTCACTAAAACTTCAAATCACATTCATTCCTTCGAAGTTTCCCGGTTTTTCGTGTTTGAAAGGAAACGCACTCCCGAAGAAAATAGACTGCCGGTGAGAAACTGTTACAATTCGTATATTGCCCTCCCCAGAGAGACTTACGACGTGACGATCGACACACTGTGCCATCATTCTGTCGCTGGATGTGAATGTCCAGAAAGGCGGGCGTATCTTCCTTTCGAAACTCGGAAGATAGCGTTAGATTTCGGTGCAAAGAGCTTAATAAATCCAATAGTTTTCCTATGGTCTCTTTGTCTTCTGCGAATATTATTATGTCGTAGACATACCGACGACAGAACGGGATGTCATGCAGTGTGTTCGCGAGGAAGAGTTCAATCATAGACATGAAAAATGCAACCAAAATCGGTCCTAGAAAGACACGGGGTAGGATTTTTGCACATGGTCCCAAATTTTCCTTAGTGGGGAACATAGGGCAGTGTATGTGTCTAGACGGACCATGTACACCAATCAGGAAAACCGAAATCTGTGCGGCGCACAAGATGACAGAACCTTATAGGAAAACCCGAACGAATGCTGCCACCTGAGCACTGAAAACTCTGCACCAAAGTGCACCATGTACAACAACCAGAAACGCCGAAAGCACATGGAGGTAGACAATTACGGTTGTCATGCGCAAGCGAAATCAACCAACGAAGTGCGAAGCCAGCGATGCAAAAGTAATTACGGAAATGAAGAAAGTGAGAAAGATGCAAATATTGGTCAGCACGGACTGAACAAGTGAACTTGGTTCGATTGCATCTATGCGGTTCCTATTCCTTCCTAGTCCATTCACTAGTCGATTAGCGATGTTTGCACCAGAAACCGCATAGACGCAATCGAACCATGTTCACCTGTTTAGTCTATATTCCAATTCGTTCCTATCCCATTCACTAGTCGATTAGCAATGTGTCGATTAGCAATGTTTGCACCATTTGCAACCAGAAACCGTACAGACGTAATAAGAGCACCCCTTTTCTAATGAATACGACGGTGAATATCTTTATACACTTTTATTTGCAGTGTATTGTGTGCAAGCGACTGAATTTCTATTCATTTAACGTTTGCATTCGTCTACGATGGTTTCTTCTCTTAGTTAACTTTAGGCCTCTTTTCTTCTTCCGTTGCACCCACACGTTCACCTTCTGCCATTTTCGTCCGGTTATACTCGGTGTTTTTTCTGCAAATCGAAGGGAAAAACATGCGGTCTGTGTGCTAGTTTGCAAGACAAATAGGACAGTATTAATGTTCACCAGAGACCCGTTAGCCCAGTTTTCATTCTGGTTTTTCCACCGCACCACGATGAGGTGGGGTTGGATTTTGCGGTGAATCTAAAATTTAAATTCGTTAGAGGACTTTATGCAAAATAACCAAAATTGATTATCCATCCAGGACAATTCGGATCCATAAAGTATGCTATAAGGAAATGATATTAAAACTCACCTACTGGTGCTCGCTTCGAAATATTGCTGGCACCGTGTGCAGTGAAGTCCTTCGTCGAAGAATGAGGTGAACACGGAATCCCGATGATACCGTTGCGGGCAGAATTGGCACTTGATCCAGTTGTCAATGCTCTGGTCCTCTGCCGGTGATTCCGTTTGCCCACATTCACCGCAAACATCCGTACTGACTTCCTCCGTTGGCAGAGCAGTGGGTGTTGCGCTGGGTCACGGCTGCGGTTCATTCATCGCAGCACGTGCAACGGTGTTCGTCCTTGGACGTTTCGGTGCCCGAGGGTACTAGAACAATTGTACGTCTTGGAAATCAATCGCGGAGGCCGGTACAGGTGTGGACGCTGTAGGTTGCGATGCGATTGCAGGTAGCGTTTCCTCGTCACGTGGACTGTCCGGGAGGTCCAAGGTGACGATGGAAACGTTGTTTGGGTCCACAGACGAACTTGCAATCGGGTAGAAGTACGGTGGCAATCTGCTACGGCCACGGTTGCGCAGAAATTCTGGAAGCTCCAGAAGCTGGTTGAACGTCGTGTCATCCAACTGTCTTCTTGCCATCATTCCCAGTTCGGTGAACGCTGCAACCCCGGAGGATCTGACGTATGTCTTCCTGGGAGCCTCGTAGTTGGCAGTGGGGATGTCAAGAATTCCATTAAACATTCTGGTCCATCGAGGGACGACAGGGAATTATTCAAGATTCTTGCCAAAAGTTTGATACACATGCAGGGAGTGCCTGCATGGTAGAAGGTACTCCACTGCAAAGGGGCAATCACAAGTCCACGTTGTAGAACTCATGTTGTACATCTGATTGCCGTCAATCACGCAAGTACCCGCGTGAGAGGCGTTGAAGGTCAGGTGATTTACGTCGGCAACGTTTTCAGACAACGGATGCACCGCCTTAAGGACCAAACGACAACTCAACCCCACTTGAGCGGTAGGCGTACACTAGCTGCGTCTGACGGTCGTTGATTATATGGTCGAAAACGACTGTGGTGCGCGCAATGGCCTGCCAGATTCTTAGCTGGGAGTTCAAGTTGTACCGTTCAATAGAATGATGAGACGCCTCGACGAAGTTGTTGTCTCGCCAGCTGAATGTAGGGATTTTGGGGCTGCGGCTGTTGGTCCGTTTCTCAGATCTTCTTACCAGCCTGGTCATGAGGTACTGAGTGTAGAACGCCGGGTCGGTGGCCTGCATAATAGCTAACGCTACAGCGTACCTCCAGCTGTTATGCGTCAGCATTGCAACCAGGAATCACTTCTTCACAGTGCCGTTGGAAGTTTTTTCGCGCACGTTACGCAATGGGTGCACGCGGCACAGTAGTTGATGGATGTGCGGCACTTCCTGTGTAGTGGCCAATGGGGGCCTGAAGATTTCTCTGGTCTGTCTGCGGTATGGTGTGCAAAAAAGTTCCAGAACTCACAGTGGCATATTGTACCTAGGCCATTAAGAACGCTCGCATGATGCATACTGTCCGATTGTTCGTCTACATGTCATGTGATCGTGGCGCGAACCTGAAGGACACACGTGTCACAATCTTCCGGTTTACCCGCTCGTCGACGGCCGGTCTCTAGCCTCTCTAGCCAATTCGCGTGTCGGTGCCTTTTATAGCTCTATCAGAGACTACCTCTATATTTTGTCGAATAAAGATTTGGCTTCTCTCCTCAACGGCCCTTTGCTTTTGGCGTCTGATAATTGCGTACCTGTGGGAAAGCTCGACTTCGTGCGACGAGCACTAAATTGGTGAGCCCGTTCGAATAATTTTCGTTTTCCACAGGTACATCTTTCGTCTAACTGTAAGTTGCTATTTCTTCAATACGTTTTACATATTCATTTTTTCAAAACTTTCCATTTATTATTCATTCCGTTTTAATGTAGGCCCAACTGCACGTTTCGTCAGACGCGTCGGACAGTGCATTAGCTGTACCGTTTGCACCCCTTAGAGAGAATAATCCTAAATCGTGGTTTGCTTAGTTAGAAGCCACATTTGCGCTAAGACAGAGTAGTTCACAGCCAACGCGTTTTCATCACGTAGTTGCGGCACTGCCATCTCACGTCATTGACGAGGTGGCACAAAGTGAAGCTTTAAGCTGCCTATGGGAACGTTCTACTAAACCATTCGAGGACGGATGGCGTGCCGTGGTGCGAATGTGCTGGCGTCCAAGAAAGTTCGTTATAGCTTCAAATGTTGAGCTTCCGAAGTGCGAACCGCGGTCTGTCGTAGTGATTGTAGGGCATCCGTAATTGCCCACCCAACGTTCCGAGGAGGCGTTCACGACAGCCTCGGAGGAGATATTCCTAAATGGGATGGCATCCGGCCATCTTGAAAATCGGTCAACACAGATTAGGATGTAGACGAAGCCACATGAGGGTGTGTGAAAACCTGGCACCTGGAAGACCGATTGAAGAAATTGGGCTCCGTGTGTGCTTATGTACCTTGGAACGTTGGCATTGTAGGCAAGCGCGTGCCTAACTACGAACGTCTGAGCTGACTTTAGGCCAAACAAATCGATCCGTTACTAGCTTAACTGTAGTTCGAATACCAGGGTGAGAGAGATTATGAAACTGGTTGAAGATAGCACACCTGTATGCCAGTGGCACTTCAGGTCTTGGAATACCTGTAGTCATATCGCAAAGAATGGTTCCATCTGCATTAGGCAGCGGAATGGTGCGCAGCTTTAAGGAGTAACGTTGCAAGGAAACTTGAAACTCAGGCTCTCGCGCCTGGACTGCAGCTAGGTCACTAAGATCAACGGAAGCAGGTGTGACTAGGGTGGCGTGGACGCGTGAGAGAGCGTCGGCGACAGGTTTGAGGGCCCGTGAAATATGCCGCATGTCGCAGGTAAACTACGAAACATAGTCGAGGTGTCTGATCTCCCTGGGGGAGTACCTGTCTGATGAAGATCATAGTGCAAACACCAAAGGCTTGTGATTAGTAAACACAGTGAAGAGGCGGCCTTCCAACGTATGACAGAAATGGCGTATACCCAGGTATATAGGAAGTAATTTTCTTCCAAACGTGCTATACCGCGATTCGGTCGGTAACAAGCGTTTGGAGAAGAAACCTAAGGGTTGCCACTTGTTATCGGCGAACTGTTGCAATACGGCACCGACAGCTACACTTGAAGCATTAGTATGAAGCGAAAGTGGGGCTTGAGGGTCTG
>QNGE01000208.1:0-13346 GCA_008508345.1 Paragonimus westermani
AAAGTACTGTGCACGTGTTACACAATTTCTCATAATGTAACTAGTTCGTCTTCAACTGAAACTTTCGCAACTTCCCACGAAATTCGACGATGGTTTCACAACGGAAACCATTTGGGAAGAATACTCGAAACACTTCAATGAGGTCTACCAGTTCCGACATCTTGCGCGAAAACCGGTAATCTGCCGCCCAACGCACAAGCGCCCGAAGTTATTCCACGAACCAGCCAATTAACAATCACCGCATCCAAATCTGCCTANACCGTGGTCGAGTAAAGCACGGTCGGAGCGGCGACGATGTTTGGAGCACAGCGGAGCGAAATAATTGGATGAGAGGTCCGTGTAGTACCATCGAGCGACTGCGTCACAGGTACAACACCAGACTGGCGTTCGTGTGCAAATTTTTTATTGTAATGCAATGTTATTTTTGGTCGAGTTGAACAACACGCAAGGATGACGTAAAAACGTTGTTGCACAAAAGTGAATCATCGTTAGTGAACGAAAACAAGAAAAACTACATATTTACTGTAATCCCCAGAAGCGGTGCGACACACTGATTCCAATGATTGCCTCTCAGATCAACAGACCTCTGCCTGATACTGAATAGGAAAAGCCGACTTGATCAGCGAACCTTGGGTTGTTGACTCGTACCCGTGTATCAACCTCTGAATCGCCAAAACAACACAGTGGCATACTCCGTCACACAATATAAATTCATATCGTGCGCGTTCACTGGTTTTAACCGCAAGCTAAATAATGTTCTGAATTGTTTTTTTGCACTCTCTTGGAAATCGTCGTGATATTCGCGTGGCGGCGCCCGGAATGAAATGTTTGGCTTGCCAAGGTTTTTCGTTTGTTGCTACCTGACGTGTTGGGTTAGTCTCTTTTCCATAGTTTCATGATTTTGACTGTCCAGCTGAATGCATACGGCGCGGACAGAAGCAGTTGTAACCTGGCTGGGTTCACTTCGCAGCTGAAATGCGGATCGTGTAATGAACTGAAGAGGTTCAAACTGGATAAAATTGAAAAGGATTGTCTTGAATGTTGCGAAGCCGAAGATGCCCATAGAGTATTGAAGGTGTCTGCATCATTTCATCTCTTACATTCACTTAGAAATATTCGAAAGCCGATTTAGTGGTGTGTTCCTGATCCTTAGACAGGTATCCCCAGGTCCTGAGTGAGTTTCCATCTGCATTTTCTCAGTGTCCAATTTACGTTAGACAGTCTTTTGTTCTGTTAGAAATGCTGCGACTGCAACTGGAAATGATAATTCCAATGGTATATTCGCACCTACTTGTTCATTTTCACACTTTTGTTGCACATTACAGAAACTGGCATTCGTGTTCACTAACCACGCCGAGCTCACGAATCCGCTCATAAGCTTACGAAACCAACATGGGTGTGTAATAACTACAACGATCCAGTTAAATTGGCGTAACTGTTTAATGATTAACTGGTTTGTTTGTCTAGTATTCCAGCCTCATGGGCGAACAGATGGTGTACGGCCAAGTATACCGAGACGACCGGTCAAGAATAACGCAGTAAGCGAGTGAAAGATGTATTATCGATGCACTAAATCGGTGTGCGAGCGGACGAGCCATAAGACGAAACGTTCATACAACGGAACAGTGGGCGAACGTCCGCGCTACTCGTACGTCCGAATGTTTGGGGGTACCTGTCGGCATTCCTATTCGTTCGAACACACGTTTCCGCAGATAAAGGGTACGTTCGACAATCGAAACGTTGACGCTGAATAAATATTGTTACTACAGTGGCACAGGGCGCGTGTCTTCACAATGTACGAACATTTCTACAACATTCCATTCCAGGATTGCTGAGTTCCCAGCTATCGATGTTAAGGAAACCGATAAACAGAGCTTCACTTCATACGTAAACACTGTCAAGGAGATGAAAGTATGCAGTCATATAGCACCCGGCGTGTAATGCGCTGAACAGGAAACACGATCCTGAGTGTCAGCTTGTTTTAGAAGTCGCGGTAAATCATAAATCGTTATAAAGGGCCGGTATGACTCCAGTCAGGTTGTGTTCCTTCCTTTCCAATCACATGAACTGGTAGGCGGCTAAACAGCTACCCGCAATCAAGTACGTACGGTGCTTGCACCGCTGTGTTGTACAATTTGATTATAAAGAAAGAGGTTGTATAGAGGAGGGGGAAATAATTCAGGTGGCTAGTGTCAATGGCCATCTTGGCATGGTTCAGTCCTTCAGCGAAATTTTGAACGCATCGGCTGATGTCGGAACCGTCGTCGCCGGCAGTGCATTTCACGTCAGACTTATCATCATCATAGACGGCAATACATCAAGTGGTTCACACTAATGCTTAACTGCGACACAACCATGAAGAAAAAGCGAACCCTATATAGGAATAGAGAAGGGAAAAAGAGGACGGGAAGGCACCTAACTACTGAAAATGACTACGTCCATATTCAAACATTCAACATCAAGGTGCCTACACCTTGCAAACAAACAATCGAGCTGCAATTGAGAGTAAGGCGTCAGACTGAATCGGATGGTGAACTGTATGGTATGGTATGTATGTAGTGTTTGAGCACTATGTATGCTGTCTACATAGAAGAGTGCTACACGGTATAAAAAAACCCACAAATATGACATCTGGGATTCATGCTGTCAGCAGTATATGGCTACCTGCCAGTCGTCTGTAATTCCAGTTTTATGACAAAGCAAATGGATAATCAGATATTTTAGTAGCACTCCTCTGGACAATCTCCAAAGCAGTTAAATCCTTTTTGTATTGCATACTCATTTGAGTGTTGAGTTTCAGTGGCGGCCTTACCAGTGTGCTGTAGATGTTCGAGGAGATACCGATCGAGTATCCTAGGATTTCTGCTGAGCAACACTAACCTGACACTCACTTGCTTTACCATCGATGCAACGTTAACACTTGGGTGGAAGTCTGATGTAACCATCAAACGTAGACCACACCGTAGGTAGATGGTGACTGAGGTGGCGTCATTGCAAGCTGTCTCGTAAGGTCGTTCTTTTCTCTCTTTTTTTTCTTTCTCGCCATTCCTTATTCGGACCAAGNTCTTTCAGTTCATCGTACGGTTGGTTTTCAGCCATGCTGTCGATAAGATCCGAGCTATGAAGGAATACACCTTGGCCTCCGCCGAAAGACAGCTCCAACCTGTTCAAACCAGAAACTAGGGTTACTGACTCTAAATCCAGGCGAGGTGGTGTGCAAGGATGCGGTCAGCAGCTCAGTTGAATCTTCGTAGTCGGACATGGCAACAGAGAATGATCGTTAAAGCGCGAAATTAATGGGCAGTGAGCACGTTAACGCTTGTGGTGATTGAACAGAATACAGGGGAAAAGAAAGTAACCACAGGGTGAACAAACAACGAGTTCGTTGAATAATGGTGGCGGAAAAAGATGAGAAGTCGACTACCTTAGGCTCGCCAATTTTTATTGGTCAAGAACGAGTCGCTGAATAAGTGTATGGAAGTGTACTCCCATAGGTTATCAGTGACAGCAAATATGAACGAACGTTCAAGGTAATCACAGGAGTTCTAGCAAGTTTCGATAATCAAAGGGTTTGAATCACAGAAATGGCTCAAGGTGACCACCACAATATTACAAATTACCAGTATCCGGGATCCATGGTTATTCCGGAGTTACCGTGGTCGAGTAAAGCACGGTCGGAGCGGCGACGATGTTTGGAGCACAGCGGAGCGAAATAATTGGATGAGAGGTCCGTGTAGTACCATCGAGCGACTGCGTCACAGGTACAACACCAGACTGGCGTTCGTGTGCAAATTTTTTATTGTAATGCAATGTTATTTTTGGTCGAGTTGAACAACACGCAAGGATGACGTAAAAACGTTGTTGCACAAAAGTGAATCATCGTTAGTGAACGAAAACAAGAAAAACTACATATTTACTGTAATCCCCAGAAGCGGTGCGACACACTGATTCCAATGATTGCCTCTCAGATCAACAGACCTCTGCCTGATACTGAATAGGAAAAGCCGACTTGATCAGCGAACCTTGGGTTGTTGACTCGTACCCGTGTATCAACCTCTGAATCGCCAAAACAACACAGTGGCATACTCCGTCACACAATATAAATTCATATCGTGCGCGTTCACTGGTTTTAACCGCAAGCTAAATAATGTTCTGAATTGTTTTTTTGCACTCTCTTGGAAATCGTCGTGATATTCGCGTGGCGGCGCCCGGAATGAAATGTTTGGCTTGCCAAGGTTTTTCGTTTGTTGCTACCTGACGTGTTGGGTTAGTCTCTTTTCCATAGTTTAATGATTTTGACTGTCCAGCTGAATGCATACGGCGCGGACAGAAGCAGTTGTAACCTGGCTGGGTTCACTTCGCAGCTGAAATGCGGATCGTGTAATGAACTGAAGAGGTTCAAACTGGATAAAATTGAAAAGGATTGTCTTGAATGTTGCGAAGCCGAAGATGCCCATAGAGTATTGAAGGTGTCTGCATCATTTCATCTCTTACATTCACTTAGAAATATTCGAAAGCCGATTTAGTGGTGTGTTCCTGATCCTTAGACAGGTATCCCCAGGTCCTGAGTGAGTTTCCATCTGCATTTTCTCAGTGTCCAATTTACGTTAGACAGTCTTTTGTTCTGTTAGAAATGCTGCGACTGCAACTGGAAATGATAATTCCAATGGTATATTCGCACCTACTTGTTCATTTTCACACTTTTGTTGCACATTACAGAAACTGGCATTCGTGTTCACTAACCACGCCGAGCTCACGAATCCGCTCATAAGCTTACGAAACCAACATGGGTGTGTAATAACTACAACGATCCAGTTAAATTGGCGTAACTGTTTAATGATTAACTGGTTTGTTTGTCTAGTATTCCAGCCTCATGGGCGAACAGATGGTGTACGGCCAAGTATACCGAGACGACCGGTCAAGAATAACGCAGTAAGCGAGTGAAAGATGTATTATCGATGCACTAAATCGGTGTGCGAGCGGACGAGCCATAAGACGAAACGTTCATACAACGGAACAGTGGGCGAACGTCCGCGCTACTCGTACGTCCGAATGTTTGGGGGTACCTGTCGGCATTCCTATTCGTTCGAACACACGTTTCCGCAGATAAAGGGTACGTTCGACAATCGAAACGTTGACGCTGAATAAATATTGTTACTACAGTGGCACAGGGCGCGTGTCTTCACAATGTACGAACATTTCTACAACATTCCATTCCAGGATTGCTGAGTTCCCAGCTATCGATGTTAAGGAAACCGATAAACAGAGCTTCACTTCATACGTAAACACTGTCAAGGAGATGAAAGTATGCAGTCATATAGCACCCGGCGTGTAATGCGCTGAACAGGAAACACGATCCTGAGTGTCAGCTTGTTTTAGAAGTCGCGGTAAATCATAAATCGTTATAAAGGGCCGGTATGACTCCAGTCAGGTTGTGTTCCTTCCTTTCCAATCACATGAACTGGTAGGCGGCTAAACAGCTACCCGCAATCAAGTACGTACGGTGCTTGCACCGCTGTGTTGTACAATTTGATTATAAAGAAAGAGGTTGTATAGAGGAGGGGGAAATAATTCAGGTGGCTAGTGTCAATGGCCATCTTGGCATGGTTCAGTCCTTCAGCGAAATTTTGAACGCATCGGCTGATGTCGGAACCGTCGTCGCCGGCAGTGCATTTCACGTCAGACTTATCATCATCATAGACGGCAATACATCAAGTGGTTCACACTAATGCTTAACTGCGACACAACCATGAAGAAAAAGCGAACCCTATATAGGAATAGAGAAGGGAAAAAGAGGACGGGAAGGCACCTAACTACTGAAAATGACTACGTCCATATTCAAACATTCAACATCAAGGTGCCTACACCTTGCAAACAAACAATCGAGCTGCAATTGAGAGTAAGGCGTCAGACTGAATCGGATGGTGAACTGTATGGTATGGTATGTATGTAGTGTTTGAGCACTATGTATGCTGTCTACATAGAAGAGTGCTACACGGTATAAAAAAACCCACAAATATGACATCTGGGATTCATGCTGTCAGCAGTATATGGCTACCTGCCAGTCGTCTGTAATTCCAGTTTTATGACAAAGCAAATGGATAATCAGATATTTTAGTAGCACTCCTCTGGACAATCTCCAAAGCAGTTAAATCCTTTTTGTATTGCATACTCATTTGAGTGTTGAGTTTCAGTGGCGGCCTTACCAGTGTGCTGTAGATGTTCGAGGAGATACCGATCGAGTATCCTAGGATTTCTGCTGAGCAACACTAACCTGACACTCACTTGCTTTACCATCGATGCAACGTTAACACTTGGGTGGAAGTCTGATGTAACCATCAAACGTAGACCACACCGTAGGTAGATGGTGACTGAGGTGGCGTCATTGCAAGCTGTCTCGTAAGGTCGTTCTTTTCTCTCTTTTTTTTCTTTCTCGCCATTCCTTATTCGGACCAAGGCGACGCGTAGAAAGATGCAAAGTGTATTGTGTGACGTAACCAGTTTTCGCGGTGTGACAGTATGACCTAAGCGTCAGCTCTTTGTGCTGTACTGGCCAGGTGGCTATCGGTAAGCTTGAGGTAGATGTTCCTGCGTCATCTAGAAGTTACCTCGTCTAGCTTTGCGCTTGGTCCTTAGTGAGAGGAGAATGATGCTAACACAACTTATTGAGCGGAAGCTGACCGTGGTGATTGTTTACGCTTAATGGTGCACCAGCTTGGGTGCTATCCGCGATGTGGGATTTCAGTGGTTAACGTCATGTCTAATCGGGAAGATCTGGGACCATCTGCCCATCTTCTGGGTTTGTTGGCGTACCGTAAATCAGCCCACTAGTTATTTACGCATGACCGAGGTTGGAGTAACTTAAAATGGTGGCGTGACATATCCAGAACGTAGTGGCCTCGCAGTTGGCACTGGACTTCTCCATTCCAATCTGAGTTTACAGGTGGAACAATAAATACCGCTAACGGTGAGTAATGTGTAATGACAGCTATCGACAAGTTACAGCTGGGTCGGATCTCTTTTTATGCACTTAGTTCCATACTACAATAGGCTTCCGACCAACCTATTTTTACGCAATACGAAGTAACCAAGGGAATCCGTTACTAGATCGGATTTATCAGGCGTTAGCCACGTCTAGGCTACACCGTTTCGTTCTCACTTTTGCTGGGCAACGACCCCACAGACAGCAACGACTGGCTGTCGAAAAACTGGCTATACCAAACCAGCTTAGAAAGCTGTCTTAGTATTTCCCACTCCGAAGATCCTAATAGGCCTCAAATCTCAGGCCATTTATGAAGCAGGTACTATAGTATGCAGCACGGGGTTTGTGGTTTGAACAAACATTGGATTTTGAAGAAGTCTCTGGAGTTGTCAGAAGCCGGACGGAACATTCCTTCTAGCAGTTCACATGAGTCTAGGAGAGATACCCGTAGGTAACTGAGACGTAGCCTCAAGGCTGATCGTGAGGTTTGGTTAATGGGGAAAGTTAAGGCAAGTAAGACCGCTTTTGTTGCAGGGAACACCGGCAAACTCTTCAATCTTATCCGTGCCCCTGGTCCCAGGCGACCGTCTGACAGTGAAGCTATCATCGAGGCAGATGGCATTCTCATCTATAATAATTCCAGAGGGTTAGATCGGTGGGCGGAACACTTTGAGGGTCGATTTAGCTAGCCTTCTGCTCTTACTTCGTTGCCGCCATAAACTTTTAATGTATCAACCTGGCCGGTGGATTTGGCGTCACTCACTGAGACTGGGGTCCGCAATTGCATTTCGGCTCTCAAACGTAATAGGGCTGCTGGCCCAGATGATCTCATGTCGACACTTTTCAAAGAAGACGGGGAGGCATTAGTAAGGGCTTTGGCTCAGTTGTTTCAATTTGTGTGGACGACGGAGATCATTTATCTGCGCTGGGGTCACTCGATAATAGTTCCGATATTCAAGAAAGGTATCAGGAGCTCTTGTGGAGACCCTAGGGGAATTAGTTTGGCCCCCGTCATTTCTAAGGTTCTGGTATCCGTCATACTTCTTCGACCCACTGCAGCCTGGGAGGTAAGCATTAGGGAAGAACAGGCAGGATTTCGTCCTGGGCGGGGATGTATAGATTAAACTTTTACTCTTCCTCAAACTGTGGAGTAGCGTTATGTATACCATCGGCGGTGGATTGATCTGCACTTTTGGAGTCACTTAAACGCGGGGGTGTACCAAACAAGTATGTGAACATAATTTCGGCGATTTATTCCCATATTTCAGCTTAGGTGGCAGTTTACGGTGAGCTGTGTGTCAGTTTCAGTACCAGAAGCGGCGTACGTAAATGCTGTCCATTGTAACCATTTTCGTTTAGTTTCGTCATAGACGAAATAATGGAGGACTGTCTGCAGCAGTCACAAGATACCGAAGTGTACCTTCTGTCTGGTGGAAGACTGACTGATCTTGATTATGCTAATGACAAGGCGTTGCTGTTTGACAACTTTCAACCAGCACAAACAACACTAGACGCTATTTCGCGTTCTGCTAAGTACTTCGGAATGCGCTCTGCAGCCCCACAATGCAAAGTGCTTGTGCAAGATTGCTGTGATTACGTTTATCTATTGTTAGATGATGAAGTCATGGAGGTTGTAGACCGGGTTGTGTACTTGGGAAGCCGCACCGGCGGCGGCGGAGGTGTATGTGATGTAATGGAAGTGCGTGTCTCTGAGACCAAGGTGGTATTCGCTAATGTGAGGGCATCTATGGTGACAGAGAGGTATCCCCTGGTGCTTTAAGTTCGCGCATACAAGGTGACAGTGAGGGGTGTGTTACTTTACGGCAACGAAACTTGTCCACTCGGGGTAGAACAGGTGAATTGTCTTCAGGTATTTGGCTACCAATGTCTGCGTTCGATCGCTCGTCTTGAGTGGCACCAACGGGGTTAGGAAGCGGGTATTTGGTGGTGGTTGTCAAACGGGTTCTTTTGTTCACTCCTTACATTTGCACAGAATTAGATGGTTAGGCCAGGTAGTCGTCTGCCACACCGAGCACTCTTTGTCGACTCTGCAGCCGACTGGCGTAAGGTGTGAGATGGACAGATGTTGACCTGATGTAGACAAATGAAGTCGTTCACCAAGGGTTTGATCACTATAGGTCGGGTTCGTCTCCCGGGCTTGGGCCCTCACGGCTCCCAGCTTCGGTGGTTGGTGACATTAGTTGAGATGGCGGCTAAGCGAGCTCATTGCTGTGAAAGTTGTTGCTTAGCCGAGCTGTCTACGAAGCGAATGCATTCAATGATGCGGGGCAGTGAAAGCCATAAGGAAGCTGTCTTGTTGGTGACGCCTTGGTTTCACTTGCAGTCCGGTTGTTTGTTTTGCGAGATGTAGGCGCCTTGATGTTGAATGTTTGAACATAGATGTGGCTATTTTTTAGTGGTCGATTCCCTTCCTCTTCCCCTCTTTTCCTCTCTCTTCCTATACAAAGTTTTTTTTCTTTTCGTGGTTGTGTAGCGGTTTAGCATTAATGTGAACTGCTGATATATTGCTTTGTATGATGCTGCTGAGGAGTTGAGTGTAGACTTTCCTCTTACCAGCCTTCGAAACCTTATCAACCGCTACAAATTGTTGCCTGTGTCCGTTAATAGGTCTCAGTGAATACACATTATCCGTAGGTGCAAGTAATCAAAATTTGCTGGCTGAACACTCCGAAGAACAAATCCGTCTGGCGCTAGTAAACAATGTTCTCTCTGATGTTTGCTTGCCCTTCATTGCTGTAAAGCCTACAAAATGGATGTACTGGTCACTCCAGGTTGGCTTTCGATTTACAGATCTCTGTGTTTTCCCATTTTCCCTGAGGCTAATGAAGATGTCTGGAAGCTGTAAACACTCGTACTTTTATATTTCACAGGTGACTGTGAAATTGGCATGATAAGCGTTGAGCGGTCGTTTGTGGGGATTTCGTAAACCTGAGGATGCCATCTACACAACGTTTATATGTCAGCAACGTCGAAATCTCCTTAATAATGTGCCTTTCTAACATCAGCATAAAAAGACAACAAGCACGGGTGATAACGGGCTCTCTATTGCGATTCCATTTACTTGCTGATAAGGTTTATTCTGAAGATGAAAACTGCCGCTCTCCGTGCATATTTAATAGTCATTTTCAGTAGATCCGTGTAAATTTTCTCGTCAAAGCCTTCAGCTTCTGTCAGATCACATAAGTTTTATCGTTTAATGTAGTGGGACGTTTGTAAACAGTAACTGGAGGTATGTTGAACACCTGACTATCTGCTACGTTGATTTGTCGAGATTTTCACTCAAACCAAACGAGTCTTTGACAGTATTTATCAAGTTTTTGCTAAGGGGTTAGCGAAGAGCATTGTTCACATTCAAGATCAAAATGTATGTTTTCCACTTAATTTAAGAATTTTCCCCCATGTCAGTCGTGCTTATTTCTGATGACAATGGGAAAGGAATTCGTACCTTATGTTGCCTTCGAACTGCCTCTCCGTATGTGTTCACGTGTGAAATAAGCCCATACAGAGGTCTTGTTTTTGGATGCAACGAAACATCTAGGATTCCTTTGATTGTACGGATATACCGGGATTAGGAGTTGAGCTTCAGAAATCCCACTTTTGATTTACTGATGTGAGCCATGAGACAACGAGGTTATTCATGGAGCTTATATACAATATCAATGCCTAGGTTGCGTGAGTCTTTTTACGCTTGTATCTGTAACCTTGTTGACATCGCCATAGGATATATGGATGGTATTCAACTTGCTCGAAATTGCTCATCACTTCCAGGGTGTGTAGCCGTTGTAGGTAGGTTTAACTGTGTCCGTCCAGTTTGTCAAACCATCTCGCTATTTTTTATTGTGACGCATTCGTCAAAGCATGTGGCTAGTGCTATGGTACTGCTACTTTTCTCTTTCGTTATTCTCTCAATCCCATCTCAGCATTTGTCGGTTCGAAAGAGCGCAAAAAACTGACTGGCTTGCAGTTAAACTACATGAGGGGCGCCCGGCCGACCATTCGATTTTTTAACGAAGCTGACGTGGTTGAAGAATCGCACAGCATCGAAACCTGGGACAATGAAACCATATTTGAATTTTTGTATGAGCGCTTAAAACTCTAAACTTCGAGAGTCATTCGTTGACATCCGGTAATGCAACCCTGCGATATTCTTTATGACGACGTGTTGACTAAAGTTCCTGGAAAGGATCGTCTTCCGTCCGATGATTTCGCACAGGCTGGCTCGTTACCTATCTTTTTTCCTTTGTTTCTGTTTACTGTCTTCCCTTTCACATGAACTGATCATTTTTTTGTTATATGCTCGGCAACCTGGACCCGAGTCTTGTTTCACGTTCTTGGGCTTTCGGGATGTTTGTAGGTGCCAAGGATTGTTTTATTACTACCCAATATTTCGTACTCGCTGGTCAGTTGGATCACTGCTGCATAATAAAGGTTTCTCGTTTATAGCTTCCTTGTTACCTCTTAAACCCGTTTACAGCGGAGCTGAGGCTTCACGTGTGGGCTAGCGACCGTTTTCGTCTGTGGCCTGTGTCTAGCGTAAGCTTCTAGGCCGGTGTGTTGCAACGAGGTGAGTTATCAGCTTGAGTGGAAACGTCACTGAATCTTGACGCGGTGTGAAGACTTGCACGTCTTGATCTACTGGGCTAAACTGGATGGTGTGGCCCACCACAATGACAGTCACTCATACCAGGTAGACCAATAGGTAGAAGCTTGACGAAGCAATCGGCTGGTCCTCCAGGTTAGGGACTGACGGAATGCTGGCATCTACTTCCGGAAAAAACACCAGTTCTGGTACGTTGTCATCCACTCGCTGTCTTGTGGTACAGGCTTTTAAGTCAAAAACTTTAGTTGAGAGCTCTAATCGCTCTCTTGTCTAGGTCTGGACGTCCTAACAGTATCTCAACCTGCACACAACCACGAATACTCACAACACGGTTATTCCACACTGCATCAGCCGTCTCGCGGTACAAACCTGTTCGCCCTATCTGCTATATACAGTAGGGTGGAGAGGTGAAAACGTGCTACTGCTGACCTCCCCCGACTGTCTTATCAAATTTCGGCCTCAGGCCCTTCCCGACCCCTGTTTATGGTATTTACTCCACAGGTCCCGCAACAGATGTAGCTAGGCATCGTGACACTGTGTCGGCTGGTCCCATCTCTTACTATTCAGCCTCAGGCCTCCCTCGTCCCTTGCCTAGACCTAGAATGCGAATTACTAAAGGTGCTTTCAATGTTCGCACTCTAAAATAGATAGTNCTAGACCTAGAATGCGAATTACTAAAGGTGCTTTCAATGTTCGCACTCTAAAATAGATATGCCAACAGGCCGCTGTCGCGTGAACGGTAGACTCGTTAAATGTCGACGTTCGTTGTGTTTCGGAGACCAGAATTCAGAACAACAGTCAGCGTATAGAACCAACAGCACCCGCTCTGTCTACTCGACACTGGTTGTGCACTTCGGGTGACTTCATAGCTGCCGGTACCTTTCAAGCTGGAGTAGGTATAGTCCTTAGCACGACGGCCGCAGCCGCATTGGTAAATTGGATTACTGTCAACGGTAGACTGCGCCGTGCGCTCGGTAAGCTTTGTTCAAGCCAGCTCTGTTTATGCTCCAACTGACTATAAGGACGCCGGCGTCCAGGACGCCTTTCACTCGGATCTGGCCGGAGAATGAGCGCCTTGGCGGGGCCGAGTGTCGTTTGGGTGACAGTCTTGGGATAGCACCATGTCACTCGAATAATGGCGGGTGACTGTTACAGCTGTGCACTGATATGCTATTTTTAGTCGGCACTACTAGTTTTAGACATCATTGCTATAGTTGGCACACTCCTGCTGCGAAACAGGCTTAGTCTCAGATAGATCACATAGATGTTAGTTATGGGTGGCTTCGTTCTATTCAGGACCATTTTTCTCATTGGAGCCCATACTTGGATTCGGATCATGCGTTGGTATGTTGTTTCGTTCTTACTTTTGCTGGGCAACGACCCCACAGACAGCAACGACTGGCTGTCGAAAAACTGGCTATACCAAACCAGCTTAGAAAGCTGTCTTAGTATTTCCCACTCCGAAGATCCTAATAGGCCTCAAATCTCAGGCCATTTATGAAGCAGGTACTATAGTATGCAGCACGGGGTTTGTGGTTTGAACAAACATTGGATTTAGAAGAAGTCTCTGGAGTTGTCAGAAGCCGGACGGAACATTCCTTCTAGCAGTTCACATGAGTCTAGGAGAGATACCCGTAGGTAACTGAGACGTAGCCTCAAGGCTGATCGTGAGGTTTGGTTAATGGGGAAAGTTAAGGCAAGTAAGACCGCTTTTGTTGCAGGGAACACCGGCAAACTCTTCAA
>QNGE01000208.1:15348-85029 GCA_008508345.1 Paragonimus westermani
TCTCTCTGTTTAGTTTCCGAGAGATAAGAGTTTATTTTCCTTACTAGCCAATCAACTGGCTAACCAGCATTGGCCGGCTGGACAGAAAGGCCCCACAGACACACCTGCCGGTCTTATTTCTTCGGGTTTACACTGGATATGTGGTGTGTTGGTGTAACTACAATTGGTGCAGCGCAAGCCACTTGCAGTGATGGCTAAGCGCAGGCGTCCTTTGGCCTCGGTCGCTGTGACAGGCTAATCCGAATCGGATGCCGCCAACCGATATTGACTGAATTGACTGATGGTGGATTGAAGCGTGTTGCGTTCAAGCTTTTCCATGAATATATCGGTCAGAATATGTCCGAGCGGGAATCCCATTTTTCGCCATGTGTCTATCGTTACAGCACACCGTTGAACATCAGTTGTGCATTGAGAGTGCAACGGAGCAGAAGCTCTTTCAATTTCAATGGTGGTAACCCAATATCGACTCCGGTCTCAGACACGACGTCACATATAAAATTGACGGTCTCTAGCTGCGGTACGTTTGTGAATAACGACGCTACGTCCAACGAGCATGATTTCTGTGAAGTCATGTTAACGTTCTGTATGCAATCAACGAATTCAAACGTATTACGTAAACTGAACGGGGCAATCGCTTTTCGGACGGGTTCTAATAATTTCACTAGCCACTTCGCCATTGTATGGTAAGACGAACTCATCATATCAAGTATTGGACAAACCGGTACACCAGGTTTGTGGACTTTTGATAGCCCATAGAGACGGGGTATGGTAGAACCTTGTGGTCATAGTTGCTCATAAGTCGCGGGGGTTATCAGTTTCTCGTCTTTTAATGACTTAAGACATTTAGTGATCTGATATTCGGTATACTCGGTTTTGTTCTTTTCATTTGCAACTCTGCGGAACTTGGTCTGGTCTGCAAGGATATTATTCATCTTCTCGATTTAATCGCTTCTATTCAAGATGACAATTCCCGTTCCTTTATCTGGTCTGATGAGAAGGATGTTTAGATTCTGTTGAAGTATCTTCAATGAGTCTATGTGCACCTTAGTTAAGGGCCCTCTCTGTCTCGATGTCTGTTTACAGTATAGCTGGCAACACTTGACAAGTGTAGTTTTAAGTAACTAAAAGTCATCTGACGAACGCGGGGTTAAATCTTACGTTTGACCGAAAAGATTCTCGAGTTGCACCCCAATTTCTAGACTTTCTTTCTTACATTGTGGGCAGCAAAATTTAGAACCGAGTGAGAGCGCCTCGATTGTGATACGATCAAGATGTAAATTGGAAAAGTTGTGTACGTACCTTTCTGGTTGACTTGGAAATTCTGCTTGAGGCCTGGTAACGCAGAGACTGCGCGAAAGTGAAGCTCGTTTCTTCTGAGTACGTCCGGTAACCACTTGTTTCACGAAAGCCGTGAACAATTCCCGTTCCTGATCTGTGCGATTTTCCACTGTTGATTGTCGCTGCGCTATATTTCGCTCAAGTTCGACAATTCTTCTACGATGGGTATCAAATTTACTTAGACTGTAGCGTCTCAGTGCTATGCTTCTTATTTCGACGCGGTTCCTGCGTAGGGTCTTCCAAAATGGCTTCGGGTATTCGTTGCGATCAATGCAGTCAGTGATGAATTTGATCGATTCCTTCGCCCCTGCCAATCAAGTCATTGCCAGTTGACTGGTCATTGACCTAGTTTCTCTGTAATAAGTCTGATCGATATCTCGATCTAACTCTACTAACTCCTTATATAATTGTACCGGCCTGAAGATGAATTGTCGGAAACATAAGGTCGCCTATATGTCTTTATTCTCATTGGTGTGAAAGTTATCGTTGTTTGGCCGAGTTGTCTCCGCAGCGAGTGCATTCAATGATACGGGACAGTGAAAGCCACGAGGAAGCTGTCTAGTTGATGACGCCTTACTTTCACATACAGTCTGGTTGTTTGTTTGCGAGATGTAGCCGCCTTGATTTTGAATGTTTGAACATAGATGTGGCTATTTTTTAGTGGTCGATTCCCTTTCTCTTCCCCTCTTTTCCTCTCTCTTCCCATACAAGGTTTATTTTTTTCTCCTCGTGGTTTTGTAGCAGTTAACCATTAATGTGAACTGCTGATATATTGCTGTCTACGATGGTGATGATGCTGGTGTGTAATCACTTCCCAAGGAATCCTTCTGCAACAAGTGATTTAGGACATCAGCCGTCTGTGTCTCTTTGAGTACATGTTATTGGGTTTATCTGTTCATGGTGGCTGTAATTGCAGCGGTTGGCTTTTTTATACAATCTATTTTTTCATGCCTTATTACATTATATGGACGGGTCCTTGTGTTTATCGGCCGGTTAACTGGTGAGCACATTTTAGAGCAATTCATGAATCGCCCTAACGCCTCAACTCAAACGCTCAATGAGGAGATGCCTACAAATGGCGAATGGACGACCGAGTTGCACTGCTTGTCATTTCTTGTCAGGTACATCGGTCAAACGTTCACGCCACTAAACCAGATTAACCGCCATAGATCCAAATGTTTCCAGCCAGATATTGATTGAATCCTAAGTCCCCAGCCCAGAGAACAAACATGGTTAGTGCTTCCTATTCTACAAACGATTGTTGTTACTTCTGTTTGCCAAGTCTTCGACTGATGATCTAGTATTCTGCGCACGTAGACTGAGGGCTGGTCGAAGGTCACACAACGTGGTAAACGATGGGTTGATATTCTTAATTCATAACTCAACCGTATGTTGATTCTCGGGGTTTGTGTGAGTGAACTTTGTCGATTCTCACAGCCAGGGGCGTGCCTTCACTACGTGGTTGTCTAATCGCTAGTGGGTGCGACTGAACACAAACATCGACAGTTAGACTTCAGTGCGCCATACGCTTAAGACCCTTTAGCGGCCACTTTTCATGGCCACAATCTAAAACTGCCTTAGCGATCGTTGTGTGGATGTGATCCTCACGTTTGATGTCAAACGCGTTCGATTTTCTAGGATGCTGCTTTAACTGTAGAAACCCGAGGTCCAATTTCACACCCAGGATTCCCTTCGTTTGACATACATCCCGATTACACAGGCTAATTATCACCCTCTAGTACCTCGTTGTCCACTTTAAGACTAAGGTCATGGTCGCAGTTTAAAAGGAACGGCTCGTTTTTTCGAAAATACAAGGCTCACCGTAATAGTCTAGGCAAAACAGGAAATATTTTTAGTCATTTACAGTTTGAAGCCCTACCCGTAGTTACAATGGCTCGCTCTGTCGTTGGTCCTGACGGTGGCCGCTAGACTAAGAAAATGAACGCATGGAGGACAGAAACAAGAGTGAAAAAATAAAGGCTGTGGCCTCATGAAGGAAAAAAGCCAACAGCTTTGCGGATTCTGGCCCACCACTGACTGTGACACTGCCATGTCAGATAATGTATCTAACCAGGGGTGTGAATGGTCTCGAACTTCCCCACCGGACAGAGGGCACCTATCAATCTCACCCAGCGGGGCTTCTGAGGCTTCCATAGCCCGTAACTTCCACCGCCTAATCACTTCGCGGTTTTTCCCAATCATCAGCAGTGGCACCGAACAGTGCGCAGTACGGCGGATGCTCCAACGGTATACGGAGTACGTGATCCAACCAGAGAAGTTTAAATTTTCAGTGTCTCGGTTATCCACCGCGAATCTGTTCACTTTTCCGAGGTGCACCCGACCGTCTGCTGCATTGTTCACATAATCAGTCCATTTGATACAGGCTCGATTCCCAACCAAATATTTTACGTTTGCGAAGAAATACTCTCTGAACGAGCGATAGAAATGAAGCGGACACGAACGAGTCGTGTCGGTTTCCCTATGATGAACAGCAGCGTTTACTTCAATGGCATCTTCGATAGTTGACGGCGATGTGATCTATCCGCGTCAAGGGTAGAATTGTAGTGGATGGCCTCCACGTAACACATTGCCATTGCTTTTTCTGAAATGTATTTCTCATTGGACGAAATCGGTGAAATGCGCATAACTATAATGGCTGATCGCCGTTTTCAGTGCGTCGCTTCCAAGCACACTGACTGGCCCTCTGAAGTAAGACAACTAAATTAAGCGTTAGTGTCACCATTAAGCACAATTATGTCTGAGTGATTAGTTTGTTCCAGAAGATCAAATGTGGCATCGTAGAAGGCGTTCTCGACAAAATCCGGACTAATGTATGTTGCAGTGTATATGGATATGACAAATAAACGTCTTTTGGTCTCTGTCGACAGACTTTGACTTCAGTGCTAAGTCTGAGGGTCCATAGACGACCATTCATTGAGATTCGGTCGATCAGGCTCTGCTCTGCCTCGGAGGTGAGTGCAATGCCCTCATGAAAACCGCTGGTTATAACATTACCCAGTAGAGAATTCTTGCAAAACACAACGGCAGGATCGTGAATACATGTTTTGGAGACAGCTCATATCCAGTTCCAGATTCCGGACGGGGGTTAGCTGTCTTGTTCTGAAGAGAAGAAAATTAGGAACAAAGGGGAGGGGCGATGTGAACGGACTGATCTTGCAAGGCGATAATAACTTCTGATACTCCCCGGTCGTTTATGTTGTGGAAGAAGGTTGAGTCTCTGATTCAGACGGGACAACAGAAACTGATTTTCCTTGGGAGATGCCCGCCTGGAATCAATGACCCTAGGCCCTGACTCACTTGGCAGTGAGAAGCTTGTCTAGCCCAAGGGCGCAGACGGTGTATACAAAGCTATCTCGAGCTTTTCAATGATGCTTAAAGTTTTCCGACTGTATTGGACTATTCGCCTACGATGATGGTCAACCTTAGTATGACCGGAGTGTCTTTTCTAACTCACCTCTTCTTTACTCGAAAAACAGCTATGCCGCAGCTATTAAAGTAGCTCTGTTGTATGCTGATAAGATCGTGTCTCACTACTTTAGCATTCCTACGCCGTCGGTAGTACAACGTGCAACCCTATGGATTTAACTGTTTTTCGTTTGACTGTCTCGTTTTGATCGGTCTGACATAGTTGTATTTGGTAGGACCGAATTCCTAGTCACTTCGCAAACCCCACCACAACGTTAAGATAGAAGTACAGATCAGACATAAATCTATTGTGTTCGATTGAAAGACACGCTAGCAACAGAAAGTTGAGAAGTGTAATGAGGACGAACTATCGCACTATACTACTCGCACCACTACTATTCAGTAGTTTCTGATATCGACACAACCGCGGGGAATATACAAGCATTGGAGTGCAGCATGACCTGAAATGATTCTTGAAACAAAAAGGAGTTGAGTGGTGGCGTCCGTAGCTACCGCGACTTTCTGAGACCAGTGTTGTACGCAGATGTGTCTTTCTTTGTAGGCATGTTGAAGCGCATAACCCATGTATTGGTTTTCTGAATAAACGACCCTTACGCCATCCGCGTTCTTAGCTCACAATACAAGCGTATACTTTCCGGGCAAAGGTTGTCCTAGAATCCCACTGATTTCGACTGACACTTCGGTCTTTCCTGTCAATGAGCGTTGGCAAACAGGTTACTAGATAAGGCAAAGCATAAACGTTATCGTCTCGTGCTCTGGTAAAATATCAGCGTGGCATACGTACGGCTTTCGAGAAGGTGGAAATGTTGCCTTAGCCACCTGGAGTTATCGATGAGGTTGTCAGGTCGGAACTTGTAGGACAACAGTTGAAGTGCCGTCCGTTAGAGATAACGAGTAAGTCTCGCCGAAATTGTTACGTGAAACTCCCAGTTGCTAGTTGCAGCGCTCATCGCACGGGAAGAAGCGTTATTGTTGATATGTAGATTATCCTAGTTCGGTCGGGCACAGTCTGCAGGTGAATCACAACGGTACCTACAAGTAAACAGGCTCACGAATTTTGTTACTGACACCAACCGAATATAATTTGAATAAAAATCGACCTGTACTCGTTCAAGTATCCATTATCATAGCAACTGTGTTCTACGTGATCAAAATCTGGTAACTGTCACTAATTTCAGCCTCGAGTCGTACCCGTGGGTAGTATGGCTGAAGTCGATCTTGACCCTTACAAAAGCCTATACGAGCTCGCAATTCGTCAGACCCGTCGACAAATTGCCACCCAAGTAGTAGAAGTCTGCGCAGTTATGCACACTGTTACAATTCATTCGGATTCCAGGTGCATGCACAACACCTGGACACACATGACTGAAAGGAAGAAAATGTGTTACCTACTTTGATATCCGAGCCAAATTCTGATATGACGGTCACGAAAGATCTGACTAGTGGTTGAAGTTCCTCTTCGCTACGTGCAAGTAACGCACTCTCATATGCGAACAAGAGCATGCGCGTTGTCGAATTACACAGTCTGGTTGGGGCACCGAAATGCCAAGTGTTCAACAAACAGCAGTCCGTGCACACGGTACTCGAAATTCTAAAAACAGCTGTTAGCATCACGGTTAAATATAAACTATATACGACTGAGCTTCACGTCAGTGACAACGTGGAAATCCCTCGCTTTGATACACAACGGCTGGTTGAGTTTACGACACTCTTCTTGAATATGTAGGTCGGTAATCACCATCTCCATCGTACTCCGATTCACCGGAAATCCACATTGTTTGTCAATGACATCGGTTTCCAAAACTTTCACACTAAGTCAGTTGAACAGAACACTTGCAAGAAACTTTTCAATGCAACTCAGCAGGCTGGTGTCCCGGCGACTGCTGGTGCTTTGTACACTCATCTAATCTCTGAGCACCGGTAGGATCGAGGAATCCCTGAACACATGAGACAACGTTCCTTGCAGGTTCCAAAACTAAGCGGCTGCGCCTCAGAAGTTCCTTCTGGCAACCCATCTCTATCTGTAGCCTCTTCGTTTCACAACTCTCCAGTAGCAATGTGCACCTCTGCCAAATCCCGACGGATGGCAAGTGATGCTTTGATGTGTTGTTACGGCAAGCTACCCACGGCCACCCAGTTAAAGGTAGCAGGCCGATTTAGTCATCTACCAAATTGCTTGGGTAAGATTTTAATGTTATCCTTCGGTGATTGTGTGCTCGAAATACCCGATAGCCGGTCAATCGGTGCTAAAATGGACTAGAAGGATGGGCTGAGAATAGCTCTAAGCGAATCACAGAACTGCTTGTGTTGTTGGTGGTCAGCGTATCCCTAGATCAGTTCGCCTTGCTTTCTAAACCAGTCGCCTTTAATCCCCCGAGATCGCTTGGTGAGTTGACGACGAGCACTCTGGAATGTCGCTGTTTTCTCCTCACTGCTTGAGTCTATTGTGGAAATAGTAAATGCCCCATCATTCTTCTGTATTACGTTCGGTGTTTCTGTATCGTTGTCGTCGAGCCAGTCCGGGCGTTTCTGGGGATGGCTACCGATTGTTTCGATATCACCCTCTGCTCCTTGAAGTGTTGCCGCATATCGTCGGGGGTAGGAGCCCAGGAGCGTTTTCCAGAGGAACGACAGCTGCACAACGAAATAACGTCCTCTCCTTTAAGTTCCCCAGCCTCCTAACATCCAGTTTTCGCCACTGTCCAAATGATCTAAAATAAACAGGTTTACATACGTTACTAAACAGCTTAGTCTTGGCCAGCCTATTATCCGTGCTACACACAGCACCGCGCATCACTTACGTGATATGCACCTCACGAATACCGCGCTGTCGAACGGTCACTTGGTCGAGGGACTGGTGAAGACTGCCTCGTGAGTGGATCCACGTCGTCATACCACTCGCATCCAGTTGAAATCGGGTGTTTGCGATAGTCAACTCTTGGGTAGCGCACATGTGAGGCGGACGATCCCCGTTCTGTAACGGTTCAGTGTAATGCGACAAGCCGGATGGTTCAATTCTAGCCATTCATTTGTCTCCACATTTCGTCAGGAGATCACAATTTAACTGTCTCACGCATGTACGTGCCCGTGGCATATTAAGCCTACAGACAGACAGCATACGCTTCACAGGCCACCGCGGTCCATCACGGTCCACCGTGCACGCAAAGGCTCGCTAATCGTCTTTCACCTTTTCTCGCCCGACAGACAGCGACTCCTTTTCCCCCAGCACTGCAAGTGCCAAACCCACATGCACGCACACACGCGCGCACCGACTGAGCCAAGTCCACGCACGTTAGTTTACAAACATGTCACACTCCCACATGAAGGCGACTAAAATCGCAGACACACAACGCAGCTTCTGATTCCACGACTCGGACGGTGAACAGGTGAGCAACAAGCCATGCCAACGGACACGAGGAAGTGAGCAACACCACAACTGTACATCCCCACGTCGTAATCGCGTGAACTTGTCCCTGCAATACAGCCCACATCGGGATTACTACTAACCACACCTTTATCAACCGGGACATTATTTTTTATTGTACGTGAGTCTACTGCCTTGTCTACTTCTAATCCCTTCACTATTTATGCCCATTCGTATTGTACACCCTAATACTCAACCGTGTACCATCCTTTTGTTGTAAGTAGTTGGTTCTAAGCTGTAATTATTTATCTATAGCCCACATTATTTCACCGATATAACAGTTCCTAATGATTGCATCAATACTGTAGTGTTCGAAGACATCCGTTTAGGCTGTTGTACCGTAACAGATCCGCGTGTTGAATTCGTACAGAACAAGCAGTCAATCACTTGTCGGTGTCATGCAGATTGTGGCAAACAGCTTCCCATAGAAACGGTCCTTTGTGCAGTGAGGTAGATTTACCTTGACTGAGTCGAAGGCGCATAGCAATGATTTGAGAGCTGATGGTGTGCGGTTCGCTTGTCACCAAAGAATTGATGCAGTCGGCCACTACGAAACAGACATCGTGCTCCGGAGAAGCTTCTACTGAGTACTAATCCGGTAGAACGTATACCCAGCGCCTGCTTCTCGGAGCATACCTTAGTCTGCAAGCCTTGCCTCACTCAAGACTGCAACGGCCGTCCGGAGCTGTACCGATCCAGCAACGTACACACATTTCACTTCCTGACGGATAGTGTCCTGCGTCAACGCGCATGTGTCAGGTTGACACACAGGACCTCAGGTTTAGCCTCTGACTCAACGATTTGACATGTGGAACAAATGGAGTACTTTGCATGGAGCTTCTGACTCAAAAGCTCCACCCACGTGGCAGTAGAGGGATAATCCAGCTCTGGGGTTCAGTGACTAAGACATTGGCGACGCATTTCGATTAATGCCGTGCGCAGCAGATGTGTTGTTAACTACCTCAAGCTTTTGGTTAGTGCGTGTTTTCCCACGCCACAGGACACTACGCCGATGGTCACGGTTAACCGTTGGGCGATCGGGACGCTTTTTGTTCGAGATTACGTTCTTTAACCTCCTCCCTTCGTCTGTGGAAGACAAGAACGCCACAACTACGGATATAATTCCGTCGTACACTCATGCCGTCTCATCTTATTGTCTATTTACTTCTACACTTTTTTAATGTGATTTACAACACTACGAGTGTAACTGCCTTTCTTTTGGTTGCTCCCCTTCGGCCTATCTGAATTGACTGAATCTGGAAGGACTGGAGTCCTGTTCACCATAGCCCTAAGTTTCGAAACAACACGAGTCGGACTACCTCTTCAAATTGCCGCGGTTAGCGGCATTCGGTCCGGATCATCTCGTTACATTGACGGAAGCCAAAGAAAGCCTGCGCTTAACCATCACTACGAGTGGCTTACGCTGAACCACTTGTCATTCCACACACACACCACTTATCCACTGTAAACCCGAAGGGATAAGACCAGCAGGTGTGTGAGTGAGGCCTTTGTGTGCAGTTGACCATGCTGGTTAGCCAACTGGTAGGCTAGGACGACACCGAAGCTTCTTTCTCGGCAAATGAACAGAGAGACTCCAACAGTGAGACCTAAACTGGGAAGAAAAATGCTGAGAATGTAATGCGGTTATTACAGTATACGAGTACGTGCTAGCGTACTCTAGGGAGGGGAGAAAGGAAAACCAAAATTCAAGGTTGGACTGGAAAAAGTAGACAAAAATTCACCATACAGCACATCAAAAAAGCTGAGGAAAAAGAAAGGTAGGAGGGCAGACAGATTTCTGAAAACAGGAGTGTGTGGGTTGCCAAACGACGGTAGCCGTTGGTCGGTGTGAACAAGAGAAAAAAGAATATAACTGGTAAACCTACCTGAACCTAACATATTCATCACCTCTTAGATGACGGTGTACAATGAATATGTCGGTGACGTACTAATCCCAAACAGCCAGCGCATTCGCGTCCACATATAATGCACTATCATACAGTCATATCACTATGATATATGACACCGATGGTTCCCCTACGTATCGCGCGATTCCGTTCCCGATCACGCAAATAATTGTTCATTGGAATTGCGGACGCCTGTCCGGACCATGTTTCTTCAGACCATCTGGTTAAACGCCAAGTCTTCTTAACGTCTAAAATCAGTGTTACAACGCGAAAGACTTACCTGGAAAATATCTCGGCATCTCAGATTTTGACGACCAGGATTTTGTTTATTTGATTTCAACTGCCGGACAGACGTGACTTGGCCAACGAAGCTGACTGGGTATTAGCACGCCTCTGTACCAGTCGTCTCGCCCTCTCACGCACCCCATCACGTGACAAGTCGTGTAGTTCAGATGGGATCCGAAGAGAGGTTCCCCGCTGGATTACTTCCTTCCTTGGTAACAGGACTTCCAGAGTGAAAACCAGTTTGGGCCTTTCTTCTCCCCCCTTCCTGTCTCTGCGGGAGTTCCTCAAGGATCGATATTTGGTCCACTGTTGCTTCTGATGTATATCAATGACCTCCCGGAGCTTAGTCCTAGCAATGTGCTCCTTTATGCTGACGATTTAAAAGTTTGGAACGCGTGTGGTTCCAATACACTGCATATTGATTGCATTAAGTGCGGGTCAGGTGACTGGAGTCTACCCCTAAACAACAGCAAATGTGCAAATATGTCGCTCGGAGGAGACTCCGGGGAAGTATTTGTGATACACAGTACACAAAGTGTAACAGGTATCGCGGAAATTGACCTTATCAAGGACCTAGGGATTTGGCTGTCGTCTAGTTTATCCTACTCTTACCAATACCAGATGTCTGATAGAAAGGCCCTTCTCCGCATAAACAGGCATGTTTTTCAAACGGTTCACGGAGTTTATATCAGACCACTGCTTGAGTATGCTAACCAAGCCGTATACACCGGTTTGTAAAAGGACGTACCCGCCACTGAACGTGTCCAGCGAGCAAGTACCGAAAAAGTCATTGGCGTGCGGCATTCCTCCTACGAATTTCGCTTCGGAATTCCTGACCTTAATCCACTTTAGTTTCGAAGACTGCGGTGACTTTAATATTTACGCACTTTTTATTTAGCGCAAGGCTCGTGCAGCAACTCTGCCTCTCCAGTTGGTGATAACAGTCGAAGGGGTCACGACATGAAGCTCTACAGGCTTCGACGCCGGACCTTCCTCAGGCAGCAGTTCTCTTACAGGGTTAACAACCACTGGAACCACATTCCATCGGTGGTTGTTAGCTGCTCTTCTAGAAACCGTTTCAAAGTGTTATTGAATTATCATCTAATTAAGAAATTGTTAGGTTATCAAATCACTCTGTTCTGTTAGATTATTAGTTTACTCTGTTTTCGGTATTCACTTTAACCCCCAACTGCGGTGCTATACCCTGTTTTCAATGAACGCCTTTCAGGTCGACGGAAAATCGCTGACATCAAACCGGACAAACTGTGTGGATCCGAGTGACTAGGACCCCCAGCCTCGAACATTGTCCCCTACAGCAACATGGTTTCCTGTCCCTACCTCGGGTGCCCCCCCTCCCCGCGACATGTCTACCCCATCTGGTTCACCGTGTGCACCCTGTGAGCCAATCATATGATTCCCCGATTTTCTGGTCTTCATTGGTTTACACCTGCAATAAATGTGTAGCACACGTCGGAAGGACGCCTTCTCCCGAACTGGAAGCATGAGAGCGATGGTTGTTGATTTATCAGTTCTATTTCAGGAACATTTTGGGAATGTCGTGTCTCCACGACAGTTCCAAAATTTGGGTGCAGTTGGTGCGGAGGTCCTACGTTTCGAAGTTCGATCGGGGTCCTCGTACCGCATCCGATCCACCGAACCCGCTATCGGTGATCATAAGAGACGGGTGTACGCATGCGTACGTAGGGCCCATGCATTACGCTCATCCACCGGTGTTCGAAAGAGGGCTAGCGCTCAAACGGGATGCTCGGCCGCGCCCACACCGTTGAAAACCGCTCGGCCGTGCACAAACCGTTGAAAACCGCAACCTCACAGCTGGTGCGAGGCTCTGTAGCCGCCGTTTAGCCCTCTCGCGCAGCCTATCACGTGACAGGCCGTCTGTTCCAAGTGACGCCCACTGTCCCAACCTGCGCTTGCGCGTTCAGACGTTCGCCGGCCCGAAAGCACTCTGCCAGACCCGAACGCACACACGCACGCGTGCGGCACCATCTGCACATCCAGCCAATTGGAACGCTCCACCTGGATGTGATTCGGTGCGGTTGGTACGCGGGCACGCACGACGCGGTTGGACTCGGGTCGGAACAGGGAACAACGCAACCAAGCATGGCATGACAAGGTCCAGACGAGCGCCACTGCATTAAGCTTGCACACCAATCCTAACAGTAAAGATCCGAACCATTGACTTGACCTTTTCATTGACTCTCAATGAGATACCGTTGTTTGTTGGTGGGTACTCAAACTTGAGTACGTCATTGTTCGGAACCATTTGAGATCACCGAAAACACAAGATGCGTTTTAAACACTGTAAGTGGAAACTGCTATGATAGCGCACGCTCCGTGATACAACTTTCAAATTCCTCTGCTGTACAGTACTATAGACGACACAATTAAGCAATCGACAGAGAGTTTAGTGGCATCTTCAGGCTTTTGTTCTTCCAGACACGCCTTTCAAGACTTCCGAAAACAGCGTTAGCCTTCGCCACACGAGCTCATAACTCACGGTTCGCGGACAGGTTTGTCGACAATCACTCAACTGATGTGAGTTTATGGTGCACATGCAGGAACGGCACCTCTGCTCGGAGAAGGCTGGAAGAAAGAAAATGTCTTACTTGTGTCGGTATCTAATACATACTCGGAAGCCGCGATCGCGAAAGCTGTGGCCAGTCGCAGTATTTTGTCTTCGCTGTGTGCAAACAGCGCTCAGTCATCTACAAACAGAAGCATGCATATTTTTAAGATATGTAACCGGGATGGGTCGCTGAAAAGTCGAATATTCAGCAGATGTCCATCCATCCGGTACTGAACCTCAACACAATCATCTACCGATTCTGTACAGAACTGTTAGCAGTCAAATATAAACCAGATAGGGTTGGGGTTATGACACAACTCTGATTCACGCCAGTGACAATGTCAAAATTATCGGAGGTCGATCCACACGATTGTACGTTCATCTTCATGTTCACATGCAGCACTAACAAAAACTGACTAACTTATCTGGATATCTATACTTATCAAGCACCGTCCACAACGCCTAGAGACCCAGAGAATCAAAGGTCTTCGTGAAACCCGCGAAGAGGGCGTGCAGGGGCTGGATGCATTCCCGGCACTTCTTCTGAAACTGTCGGGCAGAAAACACCCGACTCACCTGGAATCCACATTACTCCTAAAAAACGTTGGCCTCCCAAACGTCCGCATTCACTCGTTTCAGAAGAATTCTTGCAAGCACCTCGTCTGCACAGCTCAGCAAACTAATGCCAAGATAGCTGTCGGGACATTACTTGCTATCCTTTCTTTTAAACAAAGGTAAGATAAGGGCATCCTTGAAATATTGGCATTTGTTCCTGTTCTCAGATGAAATGAACCAGCTGGAGCAAAGCGCATTCCAGCGCTGGTCTGTCAGTCTTCAGTGTTTCACCTGGCACTCCATCCTTGCCTAAAGCCTTTCCCTTTCACAGTTGTCTAATCGCCCTCTGCACCTCTGGCAAATCCGGGACGAGCGCAAGTAAGGATGTGATGACCTGTTGCAATATGCTGTTCAGTCACCCAATCAATAGTAGCAAGACGGTTTGATAGATTGCCAAAATGTTTGCACCAGACTTTCATGAATTCCTCTGCTTAGGTGCACGAACATCCGGCGTCCACGTCAATCAGTGTTTTGGTAGACTGGACGAATGGACTGAAAATCATCTTGAGAGAATTGTACAACCGCTTGTGTTGTTGGCAACCGGCGTAACTGTGCATCCGCTCACCTTGCTCCTCTCACCAGTCGTCCTTGACTCCACGAACATGTCTGGCCAGTTGGTGGTGAATACTCCAGAATATCGCTCTCTTGTCTTCACTATCCGGCTCCATTGTGAAGGCGGCAAACGCTGCATTCATCTCTCATATCAAGCTAGAGATAGCCGCGTTGCTGTCGTCGAACCATTCCGGACGTTTCTGGCGTTCCATACCGATCGTCTTTGTGACTGCTGCTGCGATCTGTTCTTTGAGCTGTTGCCGCATATCCTCGGAAGTATTGGATACAAAATCGTTCTTCAGAGACCCACAACCACACACTGGAAAGCAGCCCTCGCCTCAGAATTTTTCAGTCGTTTAACATCTAATTTTTACCGCTGTTCAGAGGATCTGCAACAAGCATACTTGGTCTATGCTACATCCAGCGCCGCGCATCACTCCCATGATATGCATCTCACGAATATCGTGCTGCTGCGCAATCAAGCAAATGATGTTGACTGCTTCGTGGATGAGTCCACATCATGATGTTGTTCGCATTCAGCTGGAATCGGGTGTTTGTGATATCCCGCTCGTGAGTAACACACAAATGGGGAAGACGATCGCCGTTCTCGTTGACTGGACCAATGTCGAATACTCCCGACCAAGCTACGAAGTCGCACCCTGCACGGGTGTTCAAGCCACCCAGAACAAACAGTCGACCACTCACCGGTGTTGACCGGATTGTAGCAAACAACGGATCATGGTACTGGTCCTTTGTATCATCAGCATGTGGACCAGAAAATAGCAAATATGACACAATTACCTCGGCCGAATCGCAAACGCCTCAGCAGGGTTCGAGAGCAGATGCCGTGAGCTTCGCCTATCTTTAAAGCGTTGGTGCGATCAGCGACTGCGAAACAGAAACCATGCTCCCGAGCACTGTCTCTCGGGGTCACCTATCCACTAGAAGGTGTACCCAACACCTGATTTTCGGAGCATACCTTAATCTGCAAGCCTTGTTTCACTCAAGGTTGCCACGTTGAAACTATGCCGGCTCAGTTTACTGGAGATCAGTGTGGTTCGGCGTTCTGGCCGTACTGTGGTGCTACATCGATCCAGCAGTGTGCACACATTCTATGTCCCGACGGACAGCGTCTTGCGTCCCCAGGTATCTCAGGTTGGTCAACGTGTTACTGTGAGCACTGTCTGTTCCAGGATTCGCGCTGACAGTGTCATTAGGAGAGGGGAAGGGGGAGGGTTTGGTAGTAGCATATTTTCGCCTACCCACCTCACCGTAGACAGCAGGTACGGCGACCCGGTTTATTGTGTGCGACGGCCGATGCAGTATGGTATTCGGTTTATGTTGTTCAATCATGGTTTACGTGAGCTTTAGATACCACCAGGACGCCCAGATCTAGACAGGAGGACGATCAGGGCCCTCAACCCAAGCCCTTGACTAAAAAGGCTGTACCGCAAGGCAGCGGGCGACACACAAACGTAGCATCATCAACCATCATTATGGGCCAACTGCAATAGCTACGCACAGGCTCGAGGGCGACACCTATGAAGCTCACATAAAACATACGTGGAGCATGCAACACAAGACATGTTGTAGACATAGTTGGCGGAATCCGATTCGGACAAGCCTGTCACAGTGACCGGAGCCAGAGGACGCCCGCGCTTAAACATCACCGCAATTGGCTTGCGCCGCACCACTTGTGACTTCTACCGCACACCAAATACTCAGTGTAAATCCGAAGGAATAAGACCATGAGGTGTGTGAGTGGGGCCTTTGTTTCCAGCTGACCAATGCTGGTTAGCCAGTTGATAGGCTAGCAGGGAAAAGAAACCGTTATCTCTCGAAAAGTAAACATAGAGAGTGACTGTGTTGACGAGATGTAAACTGAGAAGAAAGATTTGTGAAGTATAATTGTGATACTCCGAATTAGGGACTTCGAATAGCCCTAGGAATCGTACTTGAATTGAAACCTGCTACTTAAATAATAAGGAGAAGACCTGGCACTGGTAGCAGTAAGCAATTGTTATTCATGAATTGAGACGCCGAATTTATGGATGTACAACAGTATTAAATAAATCACAGCCTGTCATTGACTGATCTTATTAGCATATGGTATCATCCACAACAATTACCATACAAGACAGTCGAGGCACTGAACGAATCCTACAGGATGATGATAGTCGTAGCGTTATAACACATAACCATCTTAGGAGAACGTCAACAAGCGAAGGGAAAAACATTTCAGATACTGTTGAAGCGTACAGACACACACATACCCACTCATATAGCACACGAACCCAAACAACCCAGCACAGAACGCCAGAACATGCAAACTGTACAAACATACATTAAAACATAGGCCTTCGCATAAGGCACCCGTCTACAGCCGATAGTTCGTGCTGTAAACCGTAAAATGCCCGTAATCCACTGGTGAGTTTGTTATTGGCAGGCCAGCCTTGTCTGATGTATTGGCTGATTTCTCCTAGGTCCCCATCGCTCTCATTTGCCCACTGAAGTTCCTGTTTGTTGATGGTTGGCAATCCATAAGGATTGGACGCAGAGATCATAGACTTCTCTTCCTGTTCTTCCTTGTAGTCAGTTACATCCAAAGGAAGTCGCGAAAGTCCGTCAGCAGCTTGATTCTCGCGGCCTGGACGGAATTTATTCTGAAAGTCGAAATTTAATAGCCTCGCGTACCAGCGGTTTATTATCAACGATTTGAGTCTATTCGTCCCTCACCTCAGTAGGGTTTTAAGTGCAGTATGATCTGTGCAAAGTGTGAACAAACGTCCGAATAAGAAAAGGTGCCATTTCTCACAAGCCCAAACGCAGGCGAGGGCTTCCTTTTTGTCAACCGAATACGACACTTCTGCAGGTTAAAGTTTCCGGGTAGCATACGCAATCACTTTTTCCTTAAAATTCTGCATCTGTGATAGGATCAGCCCTAGGCCAATATTTGAAGAGTCTGTAGAAACGAACGTAGGGCATTGCTAGTCGAAAATCGCCATAACAGGAGTGGGCACAATGCGTCTTTTCATCCCATCGAACGCAGACTGATGTGCTGATTTCCATTCAAAAGGGGTTTTCTCATTCGTCAACGTACGCAGTTGCTCAGCCAAAGTGGCAGTCTGGTAGATAGCATAGACTATATGAACACATACCTAAGAGGTGCTTAATTTCCGCTGCATTCTTTGGGGCAGGAGTCCCTGTAATGGCTCGAGTGTTTTCTGCGTTTGGCCGGATCCCACCAATAGATATGGTGTATGCTAAAAATTTGATTCCAGGAGCATCAAATTTGCACTTTGCAAGGTTTAATCGATGATCAAGTTTATCCAATCGTCGTAACACAGAATGTAAACGAGAGTTGTGCTCTTCCCTGGTGGAGCCAAATACGCAGATGTCGTCCATATAAGCCACTTGTCCGGGAAGGTCAGCTAGTGAGTGGTTCATGAACTCTTGCCAGGCAGCTGGTGCTGAACTAAAGCCCATCGTCAAAACTTTGTACTGATAAAGACCACTGGATGTTAGAAAGGCTGTGAGGTGCCTAGATTCTGGCGTTAGTGGCATATGGAAGAATGCTTTTCTTAACTCCAACTTTGAGAAGAACCGAGCGCCAGTCATCTTGACCAGTAGCTCATCAGCCGTTTGAATTATGAATTTATGCACCACAGTTTGACTATTTAGAGCCTTCAAGTCATTGCATATTCTCACCGTACCGTCTATTTTTAGCACCGTGACCATAGGTTGAACCCATTCGGAATACATTCGTTCTGCATCCCCATTCTCGATCAAGTGTAGCGAGAGCATCGCTTAGCGAAATTTTTGACTGCAAATCAAGTGCGTCGAAGTGACATTGTCCTTCGTTGCCCATCAAATGACGGAGCAGCTTTAACTTCTGACTTTCACTGTACGTAGTACCAGTCGGCAGCAAATCCAGGTAATTTGTAAATGTGATTTACCACTGTCCAGTCACTTTCGGTTGGCTGTATGGCAGCATCACGCCAATNACGACGCCCAAACTATTCAACTTCATTCGTACTACATTTGGTGCGGATATCTTACTACATATTGTATTGTTCACCAATAGCGATAGAAGAGATGCATCGCGAGATGTTAACGTTTCGTTTACTCTTTTCAACTACGAATGTAAAAAACCAGAATACGGTGTTGTCACATTTACAAGCGACAGCGTCGTTTTAGGTGTGTGGACGAGTGAGTGTTGGTCGCCAAAGGCGCGGCCAATCAGAACGGAGCTTGTGTCCTGGCACGAGTGTGGGGCAAACAGGCGGCCTTGACGCGTGTGCAACAGATATCAACAACAAACAATCTGGCGCAACCTAGCATGAACACACGCGGCAGCACACAAGCGATCCCCAAGATATTCAGCACACTCACAGAGGAACAGCAGTACTGCGGAGACAAACTGACAAAATCAGACCGGGCAAGAACAGACATCATGCCGAACTAAAACACAACACACGGTCATCAACCAAAGCGAACGCATCTGCTTTTTGTATGGCTACTCTCCTTTGGCCAATCTGACAAAGTTGAACCTGCAAGGATCGTAGTCCCCGTCAGCACACTCCACCGGATAAAAACAGCACACAAGCCCGACCACCACACCAGGGTGGCAGAAAGATCAGGTAGCACACACGCCTAACACCGTTCCCGTTGTCTCGGCTGCGATCCGTCCCATCTCATGAGGCATCTACGGACTAGTCTAGCTTGTTTCGACTTTTATCAGTGTTGTGTTCACACGGACACCTACTCGCCTATTCAATGTGCCTCGTCGATCGTAGTTATTTTTTAGGTGTCGAGACGAAGCAACCATGCACTTAGGTTCAGTGGTGAAAGCTATGTAAAAATTTGCACAGTTTCGTGGTAGTCTCAATCGTGCACACATACGTTGGTGTGCTTTCATGTTTACAGTCTCTAGTGTGCATGTGACTTCAGCAATGCGAACAAAGTACACCTCATAAAAACTGACAAGTACTTTCCTTTAAAACCCACAAACCGGTATGGTAAATCGTATTTGGTTAAATCACAGAGTCAGATTCTGAACAACTCGTTCGGTAGCATTTTCATTAACTTGGTCAGTTACAAAATTACTGTAATTTACGATTACCCATTCGTTACCACACGAAACAAGCGAGAGAAAAAAATCGGATCATCACACACAGAGTTGATTTCAAGCATAACTGCAAAAAGCATGGGCAGATTATTCGTGCTGCACAGCCCCTTCGTTTTTGCTGCATTCTTAACAACTCTCGAAATCAGGATGTTCAACTGACATTAACAGCGCAGATTTTTCTGTATGCGTTGACCTTCATGTTAAGAGACACGAACACGGGAGATTCGCAACTAACGAAAACATCAATGACAGTCCTTTAAATTTGTCACTGTGTGGTAGTTAGAAATAAGCAGTAACAACTGGAAGTATACATAGTTCGAAGTCAGAGCTAGTTTTTACGCAGTAGTAGCACAGCACATTAGCCACCGAAACCGCAATATAATCTGCATTTGTGCAGTTTAATTACTCATGCATTAAAGTAACAACAACATACAGTGTTCGGTTATGAATCACAATCACTACACACCGCTACTGGAACAGCTTAACGAAATTCATACCTATGATTAAACGGGGTTGTTTCAGTTTTTCTGTCAGCCAGACCTAACTCAAAATTCCATAGCTCGTTCTCTTGAACGTAATTGCTTTTAGTTTTGTGTTTGTTTGCCGAACTACCCTTAGTCCACCAGTCTTTGTTGGTTATTTAATCAGGCGACACAGTTGTGGTTCTGTAGCGAGATCACCTTCGATGCCCCCAAAATCTCAAGCTCCATGTGGCGTCAGAGTTGCTTTACTCGTACAACCGTACCTGTCCATATTAGCCAGTGAATGTAAATTCACTAAAACCACTAGCATCAAAGCTAGTGTATCATACCTTTACCCGTGACTGTTTAATGAATCCGTGTATGCTATATTCCATAGAATAAAAATGGTTTGACCATTACCGTTGGGAACGTTGCGCAACCAACGCGACGCTTGTTTGGGTTCTGATGATCGACTGGAGTTCCTGTTGCCATATGTCTTCCTCGGCGACTGTCATGGCATAATGTTAAAAGTTCTTTCACGTCCACCTCCGTAGCGCTTTCACTTGTTGCACTGAAGTCTGCTTGTTTTACCGTGAACAATTCATCAAATAAAGTTTCCTTACAGCTTTCCTTGTCTTTTAGTTACAATTTCTGAATCGCGTTAGCATGAGGCTGAGGAAACTGAGCATACGAAATAAAGAGCAAGGAACTAGCTTCGCGTTGGTCCATATTTGAAAATAAAAGTTAAGAACACCAGACTATACAGTTTGCTGCCCGGCAAAGTTTATTTCATCTCACGGGACACATATTGCAGAAACGGCCTGCCCAAACTCGACAAGCGTTCTACCAGCCGACCTACGAGGCCACTCCGAGAGCTGAGAATTCCAACCCCAATCCTTCATACGGAATCCACTAAATGAAGTAGTCGTTGACTGTTAGTTACGCACATGATTTTGAAAAAATGAATGCTGATGGCCTGATGTTCAGAGGTTAACTAGTGTCATGCGATTGAAGGTGCTGGTTGCTTACGTTCCACTGGTTGTGTAACATCAGTTGCTGAAGGCTGTTTCATCTCATGTTCACTCGGAGCCGGAACATGCTTGGTTACTCGACCGCGTAACTGTAGTTCCGCTCTCCCCATGTAAGTGGCCCGACAAACGGAACCTTGTACAGATAGTGAGATCTAGCATACGGAAATAGTGATACTTTCACTGAGGAAGATTGATATACAGATGGCTGAATATAGAATCGTGACGGAGGCCGGATAAAATTTTCGACCACCTGTTGCTCCACTAAACTGTTCTGTCACACCATCACTTTTGTGGAGTAACTGTAAGACGACATACCACTTGGGTACAGTTGGCTGTCTTGTTGCAGCATGGTTAAGCTTGTTGTGCCTCTCAGTAAATACACGAGGGTAGCCATTCGACCGCAGTATCAGCTGCAAGTGACACAATTCATTGTACACAATGTCTGAAGTGCGTATTTTCCTCGCACAATGACGTAAAGCACGAACCAGAGCACGTCTCTATCGAACTAGCATAAAACTCTTTAAAGTTCGCATACTGATCACTCCATGTGGCTCTCTGTGAAGGGATCTTCTGAGTGGTTCGTCTGATTAGCGCGTTATGACAAAACTACTGCTGGCAAGTAGTTCGGCAGATTTAACAGTTTAGGAGAGACACAACTGCGAAAAATATGGACTTCGACTGCATTAGAACCGGCGACAGAAATAACATACCCAAACAAGACAAATGCTCTACCAACTGAGCTACGCAGCCACGTCAGACACTCAGAAACTCCACATTTGGACCTGGTTGCCCACCCAACCAAATGTGTCATATGGAATCCATCAACTGATCCAACCGACTGATTACCCAAGCAGGATTTCTTGGTCAGTTCACGCTGGAACCCACCAACGCCACCGATGAGCACTGGCATTGTAATACTGACAAGTAGTTTGACAGATTTGATATGTTGGAATGCATTTAACACATCTTTGTATGCAAATTCTCCACGCCTTCGTTACTGGTAACCGAGTATTCCATCAATTCCTCCAACACTTTCTCTTCAGGACCAGCAACCTATGTTGACTTTGAGCTCAACCAAAAATTTCATAAAGCATTTTACAGGTTGACAAGTGATCGATACAGGACCTGAACGTTGATAGGTCAACACACTATTGGGTATCCACTACTAAAGTGATCGGCAAGGTCACAGCAAGAAGAATTGCCAAAATTATCGCATAAATCAAAGAATGGACAATAAAGGTGTGTGAAAACATGTTATCGCAAGCATGTCGTCATACCGCGAGAGGAAGATGATTCAGATCTGGAATTCGAGTGATACTGTCAGAAATCAGTGCGTTGATGCTAAAAGTCGACCGAATCGAACATCAATTTTACGTCAACTATGGTTTATAAACAGACGAGCGATCCCGAATTCAAGTGTTGAACTCCACAGAGCAAAGCTGAGCATTGTTACGAACCCCAATGGGCTGAGTAATGTGTAAGCAATCACTCGACCAATCGCCACACATTCGATTCATACCCTTTCAAGCAAGATATTTAAAGAGTTAGTCCGAAATGTATTCATGATAATACGCATAGCTTCTTTGTGAATTAAACAAAAGTGAACCCGAACGGTGTGAACTTTGGAATTCCAATGAGGTTGTATTGATATAACTAACAGGAAGTAGGAGTGAGCTCAGCGATTAGGAGCGCAACACCATGCGTTCTGATAAGAGTATAGCAAATGGCACCTACTTCAGCCATTAATTAGACACAGGACTGGATACTGACTTTGGTATACTTGTAATGCTCGGCTATCAGTTATGGCCAAATACGGTTGGGGAGTTGCCATCACCCTACGTTGTAAAAACCTGGACATGGAGGTTGGTTGAAATTGACGATGACCCTACGTACCATCCGGCTATTGACCGTTAGTTCCGAGTTGTGGATGCATTAATACATTAATGCATTACAAAGGCTATAGCTGATAAAAAAGTCAGCCGATATATATATATATATATAGCACTCCAAGCTTGTTTACGATCAAGTCATCATAACCGGAACTAATTGAACGTACGCGATGTGCATACAGCCGGCTATCTATGGATCAGTAAATCACAAATATTAGATGGTGGAAGAATTAGTAGTGCGTCAATGGAATGCAAGCGTGCATAACAAAAAAATGATTCTACGCCCACGCTGATGTATTTATAGCATGCTGAACAATCGGGTATATCCGTGGTTATAGTAAGTCATACTGTAGTGAGGATAGACGGTCGAAACATACTACTCACACCACTATTCAGTAGCAACATGGATCGAAATGATCGCGGGATAAATACGGGAGAGATACGAGAAGGATCATTGAAAGGCAGAATGACATAGAATGGCTTTCGCCACATGACGGAACTGAGACATGGTGTATAAAGCGACTGGAGCATACTCAGACGAGTGTGGCGTGCAAATGAGTGCCTCTGTTCGTAGTCCCGTTGAGACGCTTAGGTCGTGTATTGGTTTCCCCAATAAACAACCCCTGTGCCATCCGCCTTCTGGGTTCACAACAATACCATGATTGCCCATTTATGTTCATTCATATGTTTACCTCGACTGCATTAATCAAGATCAAGCAGGCAAAATTAACTAACAACAAGTGGCATCAGCAGATGGGTGCATCTAAAATACGGAAACCCTCTACTTATCGAGCGAGTTATGATTTACCATGCTAAAAAGATATTGAGACTGTCGTATTTTATCGAGTACCAGTTTGATTTGACTGTGTAATCAAGGAACATAACCATTAAACAGACACATTCGATGAATAAGCAACATGATATCTTAAGGTGCATTAACTGTTATTCTACAGTATAACACATTAGAAATACTGATGATCAGTCGGGGACTTCATTAATTTCAACCTGAACATCACTCACATTTTGATCGCAGTCTTCGCATCTTGCTAGACTTCCCACCCAGTCTCTTTCGGAAGAGAGTGGCTAGAAGGTCTAGCAGGATGCGATCAGAATGTGAGCCATTTTCAAGTTGAAATTGGAGGTAATTGCACAGAGTTGGAGGATGAGAAGAAACAATGGTCTTCGTACATAGTCCATCTCCACATGAGTGATTGAGTTTCGGGTACTCCTGGAGATGCTGGTTATCTGTAACAAAATCGGCCATTGATTTTTGCACGGACAAATAATTTAGACTATAGCTTGAATTGTGATCGATGAAATAAGTGGTAGATTTGGAAACTGAGACAGATGGTTTGGGTGTTCCGTTGTTTGTCGAGCTTAGCATTCATACTGCGACTTGCAGAATGAATAACCGAATACCCATAGGTTGAAGTACATAAAATCACAAGCAACTTATATCACTAGTGACTGGTCGTCAGACGGACGAGAAAACTGATCAGTTCACAAAGAAACACCAGGAACACAAACGAGATGCTTCTGAGCCGAGCAGTCCTACATGTTCTGGCCATTGTGAGGCAGAGCTGTTGGGCTGGCCTTGGTTGGCTGACTTGAACCTCGTAGACGACCTTGAGTGACTCAGTCTGGGAAGCTGTGCGGTTTGTGTTCACTAGCTATGAGATAATCGAACTAATTACTGATAATCGTTCATCAATTCAAAACTCAGTCTGATGGTGCTGTTCTGTTACACTGAATAGCTGTTTTACAGCACATCAGATACACTCGGCTGTACAACAGTATCTGAATAAGCATGCTTTGAAAAAAGACAGACGACATTCCCTCTAGATGAAGATTTATGTGAGCAGATAAGAGATGGCAAACGAAGTGAGGACACCAGTGAAAATGAACATTTCCACTGCCACCATCCGGTATTTCACTGATTCTGCTGTCACATTGCTCAGAGTGATAAATGCGTCTCGTGCCAGTAGTTTGAACCACATTCCACATTTTAGAGAGGATGAATCACCTGGAAGGTATCTCTACCACCTAGCTCTGATTTGCTGAAGTCTTTTGATCAGAGAGGATGTCAAAAACAATTGCATCTCGCAGTTCAAAAAAATGGATAATCCTGCGATCGAACTGTCATAAATAATGTCGTTCTACGGTGGTCTCAAACCACACTACTGTTATTTGGAGAACACACCCTTCTGTATTTTAAAATGACGACGACTGCGTACTTATTGTTGCAAGTAGTCAAAGCATTAATGCAAAATGCAATCGGTGCAATGTGGGAAAATGGGAATGACGACATGACAGTGGAAAGTGCGGCTGCCCAAACATTACCCATATAAGCAATCAGCTATAAATTAGACAAGACTCATCAGTAGCGAAAATTCTATCTGGCGCGCCTAATAGTGCCCGAGATTTCAATCGAACTGACTGCGAATTACCCATAGGTCTAGAATGTCAGAGCGCAACACTAAGGGTCAACCTAGGTGACCTCCTACTTCTGTTACCACCACAAACTTGCAATGCACTGGTCGTTTGATTTAGAACCACTCACTAAGACTGAGGTCCGCAATTGCACTTCGGCTCTTGAACGTAATAGGGCTGCTTGCCCAGGTGATTTCGTGCCGATACTTTCCAAAAAAAAGATGGGGATGCGTTAGCGGAGTCAGTCACTTCAATCTGTGTGGGCGACGGATAACATTCTTCTTGGGTGAGGTCACTTGACAATAGTTTCTATGTCCGAAAAAGGAGTCACAAGCTGCAGCGAAAACCACAGAGGGATTGGGTTGAACGCAACTATTGCTAGGGTTCTGGCATCCATTATACCTCGTTGATTCATTGTAGCTCGGAGGGCAGACATCAGGGAAGAACAGGCAGTTTTGTCCTGCACTAAGAAGTATCTGTCAAATCTTTACTCTTTGTCAAACCCTGGAGCAGCGTCATACATACCACCGGTCGACAAGTACCATATTTCTCGGCTATAAAGATGAGTTTGATTCGGTGGTCGCTTAAACGCAAAGTTGTACCTACCAAGTATATGAATATGCTATCGGGGCTTTATTCCCGTATTTCAACTCAGGTGGTGGTTTACGGTGAACTGTCTGACAGCTTCAGTACCGTGAGAAACGCACGTCAAGGCTGTCCACTTTCGCCAACCTTATATAGTTTTTTTGATAGGTGAATCAATGAAGGACCGAGACACTCGCAAAATTCCGAGGTGGGCTTCCTACATTGTGGAAGACTGATTAATATTGACACTTCCCAAGCAGCACAAACAAATCTAGGCGGTATCTCGCGTCCTGCTAAATATTTCGGAATGCGCTTTGCTGTCTCAAAATGCGAAAATGATCCTCCGAGGTTGCTGTGATTACGTAGATTCAATGTCAGACAACGAAGTCATGGAGGTTGTTGACCAGTTTGTGTACTTGGAAAGCTGCATCGGCAGCGGCGGCGGAGGTGTAGGGAATGAAATCGAATCGCGTATCTCTAAGGTTAGGGCGATGTTCGTTAATCCAGAACGCTCCTAGTGACAAAGAGGCATCTTAGAAGAAAACCGTAATGAAAAGTGTTTTCGATAATTCATTATCAGATAAATAATAATACTGAACCGACCGCCATTCGGTTACGCGACTCGATTTTGTGCCCCAACAAATATTCGTATAAGCCCTACATATGCCGCGGTTAAAAGTCACACCATCGGTCTGCATGTCCATCCAAACTACAACCCATTACTTTGTGACGTAGTGTTGGGCGGAACTCTAAACCAGACACCATTAACACTGGTGGTTTGTTGTCTAAGTGATTAGCCCATATATGTGCTTGGAAATTTGTAAGATTCTATATGATTCGGTGAAATTTTGTTAAAACTCTTTTTGTTGTTGGTTCGTTGAGCCTATATGATTGTATTGATCGAATGATGCATTGTCGAAAATAATTTTCCGTCACGGTTTCCTTCTAGGATTTAATGAGAAATTTCGGAGGCATCTCTGTGAAGATTAGGGGTCGCGTGTATAGAACGATAATGAGGGTGGTATTACTTTACGGTTGTGAAAAGTGGTCGCTCGGATTAAAAGACATGAAATGTCCTCAGGTATTCGACAATCGACTTCTGTATTCGATAGCTCACGTCCGATGGCACCGGCGGATAAGCAACGAAGAGGTTAGGAAGTGGGTATTTGGTAGTAGTCGCCGAGCCAGTACTCCTGTCCAGTCTTCAAACCTATAGACTTAGATGGTTAGGTCATGCACTAAGGATGTTGGTCAGCCGTGTACTACACCTGGCACTCCGCCGATGCTGAGGCCGACTGACGTAGGGTGCGAGGTGGGCAAATAATGAGTTGGTATGGATGGTCGGGTTCATCTCCTGGGCTAGGGACCTCACGACTGAGAGTTGGTAGCTGGAGACGTTAGGTGAGATGATGACCAATCGGGCTCAGTGGCGTGGATACTGTCGTTGTTTGACGGAATTGTCTATGGAATAAGTGAACTTAATGGTGTGGGACAGTGAAGAAGCTGTCTGGTTGATGGCACTTTATTTCCACTTATAGCTCGGTTGTTTGCCTGCACGGTGTACGCGCCTTAGTGTTGAATGTTTGAATACGCACGTGGCCATTTTCGACCCCTCGGCTCCCTGTCTATCTATCAGGGAAAAACGACGTACTACCGTGACCACGATGGTGAAAGTATCGTTTAGATTTGACGGACAAACTACTGCGTATTCTCTCGGGATGACTGAGCAGTCTGGGCATTACTCACAAGTAACCGAGCATCTGGACGTGGCGAACAAGTTGTGAGTGACTGAAGTCAACGATGCGAAAGTCAACACAAGTATTAAAGTTCAAATCAGATTCAGATTGTATACAACAGATCAACTCGAATGGCAGCCAACTTCAATTTATGGCTTCTTCTCCGAAAAGGTCATCAGAAGAATTATCCGATCGTGATTGAATGTAAATGCTGTTCAACAAGTAAAATATGGTATCTAAACTTCGATGATAGCATCACTTCTGGTTCACCGACCCAAGGTCAGCTGAAAGCTACTAAGCTAGACGGCAGTAGTGCCCTTAGCTACGCCGCCCTCACAGCATACAAATCAGTGACACATGCAGATCAACGTCTATGATGGCACAGATAAGCAGACAATATGGACCACCAAGGACGAGGTCATCCACGAACAAGAGAAAGATATTTCACGACACTAATGCCACTTATATACGGCAGGAATGGACCGTCTAGTTGACTGCACACATCACAGCAGCACATAGACTACTTTATGGAACCGTGGTTGAACTGAATGAATGTTCACCAATGAGTGCCGAGTCGGATGAGAAGTCTAGGCTTTGGACATGTCAAACGGACAGTCAAGTGACGGCTAACGATGAGCACTGATGCTTTGACCTGTTAGTACTTGTGTTCCGCTACAACATAAGCTGTCAGGTGGCCGGCTCAGCCACGTCGAGCGCATGGTTGGCAGCTGAGTTGCGCTTCAAGTTATTAGTGTGCACTGATTGCGACTCAAAGGGCTACTGGTTCTCATGACAATGAATCCTGTTCTCCGTTGAACTGACCGAACACATATAACTGACCTGATAAGTTTAACTGTTTTACGCGTCCCATCATAATCGGATCAATTCAGAGGCAATTAAACTCGCATTCAGTGGAAAATATCAAGGGGAATAGGTTATGGATAGCACAATAAATTGTACGAGTTAACAAATTTGCGATGGATTGAAGCATCATCAATTTTAAGATGGTAGGAAACTTATATGTCGATTGATTCTCAATAAAGAGAACATTTTATGACGCTAATGAGGAAAACGGTGGCTCGTCTGCAGAGGGCGATCGATATCGTTAACGACACCGTTTGAAAGCGGTTTAAAAGTACTCAACTTGAAAACAAATTCAGTTTACTACACTACAGGCAACGTGCTGCAGAACTATATAGATGAAAAATCTAGAACAGTCAAACAACGCTAATGGGGAAAGTTAAAGTTCACATTTTAGATACAACCGAATACACATCGCACATAACGAGGTTTGCACGTGATTATGCTGCCAAATATAAATTTCACGACCAGTCGCGAACAGATGCATTAGATAACACTGATCTTAAACAGTGATGGCAAAGCATAACGCCCGAAATATCAACAGTAGGCTTCTTTTTGTGCGGCTTTCACGTGCGAAAGCTGTAGCGCTCACATTTTGCGTAAGCAAGTACCTCGCATTGTAACAACTCAAAGTCTGAGGTACATTTCGGACATGTGTTTTACCGGATCCGAGCAGCAGCACATCTAAGGAAGGATTCGACTTGAAAGATGAAAATATGGCAAGAGACTTGTGGAAGGAACCGATTAGACTGATTCACTTTGGAACAACTATGGACTGTTGTTTGATGGTTATGAAACCTCATTAGGACAAATATGATAAACGTTCTTGAATCAACATCGAAATCGATACGGAGGTTCCAGTGGTCTATGACAACAGAGGAGTCACAGGTTGAAGATAAACCAGAGAAAAAGCGAATTTGGCAGGCTGGTTGCTTCTGAACACAATCGTTCATAAATAAGAAGCCTGCACTCTGGAAAAAGCAACTTTGATTGACCAGTAAATCAGAATTATTGAATAGCACATTACTGCGATAGCTCACACTAATGCATAATTGTCATATAACAATGACAAGAAAAAGACCGTAGTTTAGGCATAAAAGAAGGAAAAGGGAAGCAAATCAATTATTAAAAACATGTCTAAAATAAAAGTTTCAGCGTGGAAGTGCACGCGTTTTGCAAACGAATAACTGTTATAAGGTGCAACGACCGAGCGGATGCAATCGAGCTGTACCGATCCCCACGAAAATGTTATATCACGGAGAGGCGGAACGAAAACAATTGAGCTGGAACGATTCCTACGACGCAATGATATTGTACGNGACTTTTCACAGTTGGGTCTCATCTAAAATCATAAATCTGCCACACTACTTATCAGTATATAACATCCCCAACAATAACCCAGCTGTAGGTGAAGGTAACGCAACAATTGCAAGAAAGCCCCCTATTGGGTCTTTACAGTCCCGTCTCAGTAATTATTATTGATTCCGAGACAACAGCCAAACAACCGTAACACTCACGAGAACATAGGTGGACCAACCGCAAAACGGGTAACTCTTACATTCTTTTATATGTCTGTGTGGGTAAACCGGTTGGTTAAACAGCTAACATAAATCTAATACATCCTGAAAAAAATCAACTCACACCGTATGGTTAACTTAGAAAGACCAAAACAACGACATGGAAACATTAATAGTGAGCAGCGGAGGATTTCGGTTGCACACGACTTGAGCACTGCTCACGACTGATCGCAGTTATCGCATCTCCACAGACCTTCCAATCAATCCACGCAGAGCCGAGACACTAAACTTGAATTTCATTCTTGTCAGAACACACTAGTGGTGCACATACTTGCCACGGCTGGAACTAGCATTTCGGCTACATTTTCATGAAGCAACCGTGTTGACCACTGCATCATTGACACCGTGTTGGGCACAACCGAATTACCACATGTAAACATTGCTAAGTTTGTGGTGAAAATCCACCCGATTCACCGCTTATCTAGAACCCGACACAACAGATCTGACAAGGGGTCAATTCAAATGTCGCGTTACAGACACCGAATCAGGGCTGCAAGAACGGTCTCAATGTTCTGCCTTCCGTTATTCGCCAATTTGTTTATTCCGTATTGCACCAATTAGCTTACAGTTTGTGACTACATGTGCTAATACGACTAGCCAATACTGTTGTACATCCATAAATTCGGCTTACCAACTCATGAATACCAACTGTTTACTGCTACCAGCACCGGATCTTCTTAGTACTTGCGTGAGAGGTTTCAATTTCTAAGGCCATTCGAAATCCCTAATTCCGAGTAACACGGTCTGCTTGTGAGCAATGATCAACTTACACGAGCACCTTGAAAGGTAGGTTCAAAAGCGACGACTGTGTACAGCCGAGATTGACGACTTACTTCCATGAGTGAGAAATTTCTAGGTAATCCAATTGCTGCTGTTAGGTCTAGTGAACAGCAAGTTCCGGCTTGAACTAAGCGGTAGTTTCAATGCCTGGGCACTTTCTACAATCATCTTTCCCCTACCAAAGCCAGGTTGTCTGTCACATTCGCATCCTACACGGAAAACGAGTGTCTGATTGGCCTTGTTCCTGAAACCGCGAAGATGGGTTTTCTGCAAAACGACGTGTCCATCAAAAGTGATGAAACTAAACCACTCAGCTAAAACCATAGGGCAGCTGGAATTACGACGAACCATACAGATACTCAACCTCAACAACGAAAACGGTAGTTGTTTCAAAGCGATTCACAAGTGCAACGACTAGCAAACGAGCGAGCGGGCATTTGATTAGAAGCTAGCCCCATCGTCCCAGAGACACAGCCGAAACAACGACCGAGTGCAAAAGACGATAATGCATCAGAAAACACTACAAGCGAAAGCACAGCTCAAATGTCAAAAGTGTTACGTTTATTTGTACACCTGATACGTCAGGGTTTTCCCTCAAAAAATTAACGATTGGTTCATCGGATTTTTAAAAACTTTTACAGTCTTTTTAGTTGAACAAAAAGACGAGCGCACCAATCGATCGAAAATTGTGCACATAATTAGAAAAATAACAGTACAATAAAAGCAGGAGCAAGGAAGAAAGGAGATGAAAAAGTCCACACTACAAATCCATGAACCACGAGTGAAACTGAGAGAAAAACAAGGATAGTATCATTATCATCACCATTGTTGTCGATGAAGTGATTTATCCAAATTTAAGAAGTAGAAGCACAAGTGGAAAAGATTTGCAAGGGCTGGCGGCAAAAAAAACTTGAAATTACAGCTCTGGCCAGGAAGAATCGGGTGGTATGCTTATCACCTACGTAGAAAAACAAAGAAACCGCCAACAATCTATCCACTTGCTTTGACAGAAGCTGTTGTATGAAAAAAGTTCTCAAGTATTAGGCCTATTAGGAGATCGTACATATTTATAAAAAGATGGAGAAAATGCACAAACGGACGGGGAGGAGGAAGTCGTAAATCAAAGAACCTAACTGAAAACCGCTCATCAAGACAAGATGAGGAGGGAGAGTCAACGTAGCGTAGGAAAACACACGATGCTGCTGAGTAAATGACGGAAGAACTGACGCGTTAAGAGTCGGGGCCAGTGTACAACCGGGAGTAGATAGCAAACGACAAGAACAACAAAAACAGCGATGCCGATGATCGGAGCTCGACAAAGAAGAGGGGTGGAACGAAAGGAGTGGCAAGTTAAGCAACATATCTGTGCAACAGCAGGCTGACAATTTAAAACAGCAGCGTAATAGTCTCGGAAAGAACAGCGATCAGTGAAAAACGGTTGCGGAGCCTAAACACAGAAAGAGTTAGACTGAAACAAGCTAGAACGCTGTGTAACAGAAATTCAGATGGCTTACTCGGACACGAAAGGATAAGAGCGAGCCGATTCAATTTTCGCAGTTCTGATCCAAATAACCACCAATCTTCTGACAGATATACTCAAAAGCTGGCCTCCGGTTGGGATCCTGTTTAGAAATACCGGGGATAGAAAGTGATTGGCTTTCATTCAATTTAGATGCAGAGGAAATCCCAATAGAAAAAAATCACAAGAAGAGTATATGGATGTTACTGAATCGATCAATTTTGCACAGACGGTAACACTATATCAAGTGAGTATAGCTCAAGCTTATAATGAACCTGGATTCGAAGCATGGTGAATTTTGTCTGAGATATGGATGGAGACTGGAACTCTGAAGACGAAGAGAGTCATTCAAGACGTTTACCACTATAAGGAACTTGGTTTCGAACGATAACAATTCGAGCAACTACGTCACCGTGCCCATATTGCAGTGTAAAAACCGGTTCGATTAATCGACTATGAGTGAAATGTACAATGCTGCGCCGTCACAGGATAAATACAACAAAATGTCCCTGGTGAATTGCAGATGCTTTAGCTCATATCTGACTGAATTATCAAGATAGTTTTAATTTGATTAACTTCAAAAACCCATGTGCCGAACAGCAGACTGTGCCACTTGGTTTAGCGAATGCCACTTTGTTAGATTGTTCCTGACTGGGTGAGGATGCGACGCGCGCTAGCAAATACATGCTGTTGCACTATGGCGACTTCGACCTTTTCCGTGTAAAGATTTATCGAGTGTTGGTGAGGGTTCAAGTGTGTTTAACCTACAAAAGGATATGATACACTATGAAAGCAGAGAAGATCAGTTAGCCTATTCAAAGGTCGTGTGCCTGTGTTATCCAGACAACGGGGACGGATAAATTAGGATACAAACTACAGTTCCACATGAAGTCCACTTTAACCATACATGATTCACTCACCACAAACCGAACAAATAGTTGGTGGGAATTTTAATACTTACTCGGTAAAAAATTTCCGTTCACAAATCGACAGGCACTTTGGAAATGGTCCTATGTACCACGTGTTTGAATACTGCGGCAGACACGATGTGTTCTACTGATGCCCATCTTTTATTCATAAAAATTTCGTTGCACGAAAACACGGACCTTGTGTACGACTTGCATGTTAGCTTACTTTATGCACCTTCTAATCTCCACCTACTGCTAAAAATGTTTGCTCATATTCTGCACAGAAGTGGTCGGGGTTTTAATTCGTGCTAAAATAATTAGTGAAATCAGTAAGTTGGTCATAAGGGGCCTCGTTAGCAGATATGTTTGTCATATACAGATAACATGAAGTTGCGCAAACGTCATGTTGTTGATGTGCTTTTGTGGATGGACAAAACCTGGGACATATTAAATAAATCATCGGGATGTTCAGCTTTCTCGACTTAATTATCTCATTGACCTTCGAGTCTCCATCAAACGTCCTTCAGAAGCCGTGATATGATGAACACGTTTAGGATGACAACCAGTTTCAGTCCAAAACGCAAGCATCATGCCGCGAACTTAGTCTTGTTCTCACGAGTTACTAGGCTGTCAACAGCTCGAGTCAAAAACGAACTTCAAAGTTCTCAATCATTTACAGTAACCAACAGTCTTTTCTTAGATCGCGAAGAGATTTACATTGGCAGAACAGAAAGAACGTCTTGAAACAAGACAAAGAGACAATGATCAAAAAGACTGAGAGATACCATTGCATAAGAACTGCCGTATCACCGCGTCAAAATTAACCGACAATGCCGAAATCTCAGTCTTTCACCGATGTTTACTGTCCAGGCTAATGCCCACGACCCACAACTTTGTCAAACGGCCATCGGCAACTTGTTCTAAGTTAAAAATTTAACTATTTATTGATATCTTTCTTGCGTTCCGATGACAGTAACACTTATGACCCGAATAGATCTGTATGGTTGTCGGTACAGTCAACAACCAAACACTGTTGATTCTGGCTTCGTAACTCTACCGCTCGGCCACCCATCCACGACTAGTGTACAGAGCCAGTTTCATCTGAATCGAGAGGTTTAGAGTTCTTCCCATAGATTGTGCATAGCCATGAATCCTGACTGGTTCTGAAACCAGTTTCTGTTTTAATTTCAATCGCGCATTTAAAGCAGTGTGAGAAGTGAATATATGCACACTGAAATGATTTAAAGGGATTCAATAGAACAAACTACAAACTTCTTAGATTGAGCTCGGGAGAAGCCAGTAGCAGCATACAGAGCAGAAGTGTGATGTGGTATAAGGTACGATAGTAAAAAATTCATGTTTCATAAACCAAAAGTTAATGTGTTTATGTTGTAAACACTGTAAAAATAGAAGTACCCTCAAAAAGGTCTTCACTTTGACCGCCCATACAACAAGTAGTGTCATGACAGTTTCTCTGTTGTGTTCAGCTAGTGAACAACTTCGTGAATCTAAAAGATCGTGGCCAGTTTCGGAGGGTTTTTGGCAGATAATGGTCGGCGTCTACACAGTCGATGTATCCTTGTATTCTGCATGCGCCGGATACTTCAGCAAATCTATTGCTAACTCGCGTCCGGATAGTGATTTGGAACCGAGGCGTGAAGCAACGAATCCCCAGCGTTAGGGACCTAGGGAGCCGGGGCATTTACGGTAGGAGACGCTGTCACCACTATCTGTGGTGCACGTGCGGAGAACTTAATACAAATTGAATACGGTGACTAGTTCTCCCTCCTGTTCGACCTACAGCTCAACGCCCATTCCTACATTGGGCCTCCTACTAAATATGACAATCTACATAATCCACTGAAATCATTCGAGCGCTCGCAGTGGATGCGAATCAACGATACCGACGGCTGTCAATCGCACGGGTGAAGGATCCATTTCAGACCGCTGAGGTAACTTCAGTTGTTTAGCTATGGTCAGCTTAACAACGTATCCAACCTCCACCTATGGCCTAGTATGTATGCATCAAGAAACAGCTTGCGGTGTAAAGTACAAAAACTTACTGCTTTCAATAATTTTATGAACTGTGACCACCTTTCTCCATCAGTAGCGCCTTCATAACATCGAACGTGGTAGTCGTACAGCAGGAACACATACGATTATATATATATATAATATACTACATATACATATATATAAAGTCGTGTTCCTGTTCCTTCTGCCATGCTACCATCACGTACAATGGTCTAAACAGATGGTCATAGATCATATAAATATATATGCACCAATTTTCAGATGAGCTGGCAGTGCAAACGTTTACATAGGACCTACACAGAAACTAGACTTACATGCTGCCAGCACTCGAGCATCAGAACGTAAATCTGCTGGGGGCAAACTGCGGGTTTTTGAAGTCGGCCTCCGGCAATGATGTGTTGATAGACCTCCGTGTTGTTTTTGCCTTGATACGGATTCTCCGCGCAACACGTGAACACTTCCCACATGAGTACGCCTATAAAGAAAATGGGCAAGCAATACCTAAAAGTGAGACCATAAATAAGCAGGTTTATGTGAAATTGAGTTGATGGGGATCAGAAGTCCCACACTCACCGGGCGAATCAGTATGAGTGTGTACACGAGAAACAACGATTAAAGGATGACATTTCCGCACTTTACGACACAAGTTAATTTGAGTTTGGGAAAAGAACTGCTAACTCATGAGTAGCATAGAGGCTCAATCACTTCAAGAAGAAATCCGATGCAAACAACGTAATGCACACCATGGATTCCAACTAACACGAATCGTCATTTCTCTATCCGTAGGGCAAACATCTACACAGAGCTTCAGCTACGGTCCAGTTTTTGGACCACGCGCATTCGCGACCTGACCTGAAATGAGTTCAGGTTTGTGTGTGGAAAACACGAAGATTTTGTAGTCAGGCCACAGGAAACGGGCCACATTGATCGTGGTGACCAATCTGTCCCAAGAGGAGGTGTGATGGGGGTGAGGCCATGATCCAGATGAGCAAGTCCCTGCATGTCTGTCCGTATATCAACATGACCGAACGACGAGAATGGAACGTTTCCAATGAGTCAGCACCTGTGTCGTGATGCTGGCTTGTCTCAGACCACATGTGAGTCGGACGACAATTTACATTCCTATCAATAATGCTAATGGATGACCATCACTGGAGGGGAAACATGTGATTGTCGATTAGTGTTAGACGAGGATAGCAGACTGTAAACCAGACAATCAACAGGGATGAGGTGAGCATGGCTGAGATGTTAGGAGTAAGACCATATTGTCTGCTCATTAGACAAGCAAATCTTTGTTTGTCAACAGTGTATTGCATAGCGTCAATGAAACTCCAAGATGGCCGACAACGTTGTACCACAGAAAATTAAATAGTTCAATGGTAACGAGGTTGAGTACTCGAAAGGAAATGATTGTGAATATGAACCCAAGGCAAATCGAGTATCACTATCGTATGGATTTCAGAAATACGATAATATTCGGGCCCCACAACAAGAACACTGTGTGATCCACAAGTTGAAACGTTGACAAACTGTTTACACAGTGAAATACTGTGATCAGCACAACAGATAATCTACAAGGATGGAACGACTGAGTACATCATGTTTTGAGCAACCAAAATGGTTCTTACCTAGTTAAACATTCAAGGATGTTAAGTATTAGGGATACCTAGTGGTAACTTTCACATTGTAATTAGCATTTCCGGCTAGTATACTCGAAAAAGGAGACTCAATCGACTCCAATCCCGTTTAAACACAAGGCATTCTTGCACCGACCGCGATGTAAACCACATTCAATTCACAAATGAGGTGAAAGTGATGGCCGCGTAATGAGCAGGACTCAATTATCATACTTAGAGGTTCAGCCATAAATTCATGAACAGGGCTTACGGTGTCTGACTAGTTCAATTAGCCAAGCAGTAACTACCTTGTTAGTATCAATAGACAATGGGGTATACCAATCAGACGGAGATCGTGGACATCACTGAACCTAGTGAGTATCACGCCAGATTCGAAGAGTACCTGCTTTGATAAACACTGCCAGCGCATCACTGCTCATGCCTGGTAGCAACACCATATAAGCAACGATGAGGTTCGACGACGTGTATGGGAAACGCATGGTTTCTCTTTCAGGAAAACTGCTCCATATTATCACTTAAGATCGTCAGGACACGTTCTACGCCTGTTTGGCTAGCGCCCATTACATAGTGCCTTGTTGTGTACCTTGGAGATGGTTGAGAAAAAGAGCAAGGTAGGCAGCCCATGACTTTGCACAAACAGCATGAATAAAATGGAGTTAAAGTTGGTGTCAGTTGGTTTCATTCAGATGTTCAACTGAAGTCCAACAGACGCAGGATATCGCTAGTTGTTTCATCATACATGCAAATCGTTCAATCGCATCCACCAGGTACATGTACAGCCATGAAAGAAAAGTCTGTGCCAGACGGTATGATTGTGTGTATCTGCCAACCAACTCAACTGGCCGATCAACACACTCAAAAGTTGGGCATAGAGTTACAGTACCTTGATTCACGTTGAATTCCATCAGAGCAATACGACTTGGAAGATAATTTGTGTAAGATCAAGATGGCATCAGCCAGAGTGCACAGTCATACCAAGCAGGCGGGGTAAGCCGAAATAAACTATTTTCTATGTTGTCAATCGCTCTGGGGCGAACAGGTGCACGATGTATACAAAATGAGAATAACGGGAAGAGGGGAGACTAAAATCAAGTGACAACGGTCTTCTATCGATTGTTTGTGGGTAGTCTTGCTCCGGTGGTCAACAACGTCGAGTCCCGCACGCCGCAGCTTTGCCCAACTGTGAACTGTGCACATGTGTGTGTGTGTGCGTACGTGTCGCGGACCTTATTTTCTTCACGGCATCTATCTCATTCATGCACAAAATGAACATGGAGGGAGACAACTGAACTATGTCACGGCAACAGAGAAATGGAAGACAACAGATTACCTGTGAATGAAGAGTAAAACAGTCTAATTGGGTAGCAATCAAGAACAACTGTGCACTCGGCAGGAATGGGACCGAGTAGATGTGCGATGCACAATCACGAAAGAGAATGTGTGCATACGCACACACCGATTCCCATGATACACGATGCACCCACAGACCCTCTTACATGGTCGTACAAAAACGGAGGCAGTTTTGCACAGACCAGAACAGGAAAGTTCTGTGTATCACCTATGTGGCAATATAAAGGGAAGTGTGCTAGGGAGTGACAAATTGCAGTCTGCAGACAAAACATTCACATGGGCCAAACAAACAGAAGTGTGGGTGCACACAATGGAAAAGTACAATCTGAGAAAGACAACATTTTGAGCACAATGTGGACCGAGACCGATTTCTTATTCTCGTCCGACGTATGGAAGGTTCCAACAATACAAATAACTCAGAAGAAGTTAAGTCAACTTGAATAAGGCACCTTTCCAAAGCAAGCTGTCAACCGGTGATAAAAGAGCCCTGGCTTCATGACTTAAATATGCCGAAACGTCCGGGCCATGATAGCTATCTAACGTGAAATGGCTGTCAGGTCAAAGTGGGCTCTAGATAGTCCAGCGAGAGAAACGTCGACCACTAATCGTACGATCGGAGAGGAGGGTTCATATTCCGATTGATTCTAACACTTCCGTCTGGATTTGAAAGGCCTGGTGGTAATCAGTCTACATGTCAACAAACAAATTACATGACTGACTACTACTGTGGCGGTCACGTTACCTTGGTTACTCCTGTAAACCTGAGACGCCTTAGGAGGGCGTAAGCAAAGTTACAACTGATAGAATTTGATTCATCAGTGAGGTTGTATTCGTTGGCTCTCGATGCTTAATGTGCGCCCAACAGAGTATCGATATGGGAACAAGCAGACAAAAAGGGGAACAAGTCAAGAGAGAGGAATTTAGTGCATAACGCGTTATTGGAGTTGCTTTTAGTTCAGTACATTCTATCTCAAACAAAAATGGAGAATGAAACCCTTATTAGTATTCGGCATGAGATATAACATGAGTGTGAATTGAGATGTGGTTAGAACGTACCGGTACAACTGCATGGATTAATTTGATTGAACTAGTGATGGTAACCAATTAGAATGCTAAATCTTTTTCCCATCGGCACAAATCGAGCATAGACAAACCAACCATTCCGAATGAAAAATACCTGGAAATTCAGAATGCTTAGAGAGAGAAAACAATTTAGTAAATGCACGGTTTTTGTCAGAGTGAGCGATCAACTCGAAAACAGACATGAGACCGACTGCTTCAACTCACTTCGTGCGGTCTAGACAATTGTCCAGCAGTGGTATCACAACAAACCGCGCAACAGTCTGAGATGAAATGGAGAGAATGTTTGTCGATTTTGAGTTCACAATCTAGCCTCACTATTCGTTCAGTGTTGTGCCATCGCTGATCAGATGCCAGGCCAAATTTACCGAACGCAATAACTAGCAAGCGTAGGCCGCATCGGATGCACTGTTGCAGTTTACCTCTCGGCAAGACAGGAGCGATTTGTAGGTGTTCTACAGTGTCCACACGAGACCGTACTTTAAAGGAGAATAGGGGGCTGTCGTGCATACACATAATCAACACACCCGAATTGTACACATACAGTCTTAATGCGCTGCTTATATTCTGCGATACATACAGCTGAGGCAAAAAGTTGCTAATCTGGGCAGAGGTTTTAGCGTCTACGAGGTAACACGTTCGATACCGTGTGAAACATGAACTCGAACTCCAATCCTGTGAGTGATTGCCAGCATGGTTGCATTAAGCTATGTCGAGTCAAGATGGGTATTTTTACTACGTACCATGATGTTGCATGAGAAGAGTGAACCTGAAGCTGAAGTACATTTAAAAAAAGACCGCAAATTCATCGGATAATAAACACACAACTGTTTTTAACTCAGATTTTACTGTTTTGATTGAGAAATCGGGAAAGACAAGAAGGGAAGAAAAATTTCACAGCTTGGAAGTCTTCGAGAAAAAGGTGGGATAAAAATCAGCGTAAGCTATAGATTGCATCAGTGTTTGAATACAGCAATTCGTGATTAGTTTTAATTAATTTTTTAAACCTGTTTTATAGAGCGTGGAGACGGGTAGGAGAGTTGAAGAGCAGAAAGTGTTGTTTTTTTGCAGTGGAGTAAAATCTTTTGGATGCACCTCAACATGTACCAATGGAGTGTCAAAAAATGCATCCATTTTTAGGTACCGTTTCTGATTATGAATGGGCACTATTTACTTTATGTACAATAGGGCATTATGCTTTAGAAAGAGCCATTAAGCAGTAGACTTAGTGGGGGGAAAACAAAACGAGATAATCGGTGTGACACAGTCTCCAGAGACGAAGACATTCATGGTATGACCGAATCCTGCACAGCATTACTAGCTATCTGACTAAGGCCCAAAGGATGGATAAAATATTTAGATACATTGGTGAAAAATGTGTGGTCTGGAAGTCAACGGTTGCAGGACGTTTGCTACTTCCAGCTTTACCCTAACTCTTGCAATCAACTTTTTTGTGCGCCGAATTGCATGAGCCTGTATGGACATAATCAGAAATCAGGTAAGCAGTTCACTGACGCACAACACACTTACCAAAGCTCCACACATCGGCTTTGGCAGTATAAGTAGACTGGAACACCTCAGGAGGAGCCCATCGGACGGGGAATTTGGTACCGGCACTCGGCTCGTACACATTATCCAACAGAAAACGGGCCATGCCGAAATCAGCGACTTTTACATGGACCGAATTTCGACTCACAGATTTGACCAGGCAATTTCGAGCAGCTAAATCGCGATGCACAAATTGCTCCTGCTCCAAATAAGCCATTCCATTAGCAACCTGGGCGCAAATGTCCGCCAGTACCACGGGACGATTGCAGAACAACGATTGACGCTGCCGCATGAAGTCACGTAGGGAACCTATGAACAAATATCGATTTTTGACAACACGAGTGATAGTCTAGGCATGTATGTATGATAAAACAGACCACATTTGGTATGACTTCTGTAATAAGCAGCAATAACACAAGAGGGCAGCATGCGTCCACAGAGACAAGAACTGAAGACTGTGTGTGTGTGGTGGAAATCTCGATTCACCGATTATCCAAACCCCGACACAACAGAAGATCTGACAAACGGCCAATCCAAATATCGCGTTAAAGATACAACATCAGGATTGGACAAACGGTCTCACTGTTGTGCCTTCCGTTATTCGTCAATTCATCTGTTCCGTATTTCACCATGTGCTAATGAGACCAGCCAACGACAGGCTGTGAATTCTCTAATACTGTTGTACACCAATAAATTCGGCGTCTCAATTCATGAATAACAATTGCTTACTGCTACCAGTACCAGGTCTTCTCCTTATTACTTGCGTGGGAGGTTTCAATTCAAGTACGATTTCTAGGGCTATTCGAAGTCCCTAATTCCGAGTATCACAGGAGGTTATGAACTACCAGAGCCTGACCGGCTGCCACTCGTAAACTGGAAATTGGGATTCACAAATGACAGACTTCTTGTTGGTGAGCAACGACCTCCAACCCCCTGTCGAGGATAGATGAGGCTCCAATTTGCTTCAAGAAGTGTCCATAGACGCTAGTGCCTCATATAACCCATTCTCATTACTCCAATGACAGGAGTGCTGTGCACTAACATGAACAGGATAGGACACCCAGAGCAATCACTTAGAGAGGGCTAGAAAATTCCGACTTCAAACCTTTGAAAGGTAGCACCAAAGTAGCCAGAATGATCACCAGCTCACATGGAGGTAAATGTCATGTTATGGAAGATTCGCATGGTTTAACATCACCTAAAAGACTGGAGAACCGCTTTTCATATAATAGCTCCCAACCGATGCAGAGTAGGCAATCACGAGCTTCTTCCGACCTTCGTTACGGAGTTCCCGTGCAAAACGCAGCCACTGCATATTCCTCGATGTGAACATACCGAAACTTGTGTAGAATGTGTACGAACTGATAGGCTGATCAATCACTCCCCAATGGATAGTGACAAACGTGCTTCCTACTGCGGCATTGCAATTCAAATTCCTGAATGAAAAACTCTTGGAGGGAATTGAGTTAATTCGTAACTTGCAAATACCGTGTCTACACAACCGATTGACTACAGTAGTCAAAATCTCTGATGGTAGGGAACAGTGGTGGTGTTGTTCGTAGCTCGGGTTGATGGTTTTGTTATTGATATGTTTGCCGAGCATGGCATTTAGGTTGCAAACGTTTCATCACCGAGTGAGGTGACATCATCAGTGCGTGAGTGATTCAGCGTATAATTTTTTTTGGAGCTGAAACACTCACGCACTGATGATGTCACCTCGCTTGGTGATGAAACGTTTGCAACCCAAATGACAAGCTCGGCGAACATATCAAAATCAGATACCCTACCTCGGTTTCAACAAGAAAGGTATCAAAAATGCGTGTCATGTTCATTTGTGCAAAAGGTATGCCAACACATTAGGAGAGGACATTAAGAATTCAGATGTGAATTTCGAAAGATGATGGTGATCAAGGCAAAATGGGCGCAGATTCAGCTGTGTTACACATTGCTACGAAGTGTCTGTCGCCTTGAGATTGCAAAAAAATGCTAGATATGGAAAAAGACTATGGAATGCCTTAGTCTTTCTGTTGAGCAGGACTGAGGCCGTCAGGTTGAAGACCGCAGACCAGTCGGAAATTGCTCTCAGACATGATCATATGGTGCGGTCAGTAGTATGCCGATACCACACCTCCTCAAAACATGATTCATTCACAATTTCGCTTTTGCCAGTAACGGTCAACATGTACACATACACGTATGGAATGTGGTGACACCAGGCCCTTACGACTGTGAACGGCCGTTAGTGAGCTATGGAGGATGGACTTAAGGTTGTTTAGGACAAACTGAAACGACACTGAGCAGCAAGTAATGCGTACGCTACACCATCTCTCGTACTGTTAAACAGCATAGAAAAACACTAAAGGAAATGCACACTTACCATGCTTCATGTACTCAGTAATAATCATGATTGGGCGCTTTTTCAAAACCACACCGAATAACTGTACAAGGTTGGGATGGTTGAGAAATCTGGACAAAGAAATGGACAGAACAGAGGGGTGAAAAATTTAACAGCTTTCATGCGAAGGATACCGACTGGATATTTGCAGAGCAAAGAAAGCATGATCGAATGTGAAATATTGCAAGAACATCCGAACCTGGACAAGAAAACAATCACGGTTCAGAGCCGAGACATTGGAGTGAAGGGAAATAGTCCCATGAGGACGGATAAGAACCCAAACCATTTTGCGAGAGTAACGGGTCAGCCTAATCCCGGTTCCCAACTTGAAAGATCTAGAGACTATAGTAAATCAAACCCCTACCTAGTGGCCTGTCTGGCATGGGTAGCTCAACTGGTGTAGCTGTCATGCCACCCAACCCAGTTCAATAAGTTAATATCACATCAAACCTAGGTTCAGTCCCTTCTCGGCGAGGGTGAGTTACCAGGGTCAGAGTAAGAAGCGTTCTAGCGATAGGCCCGCAAACATGATATGCAATAGGAAAGACAGCCAAAATATGACATGTAGCAGCATCGGCTTGTACACGACAAGATTCATGACAGACAGAAGGCAGTGGTAAGAACGGCGTGGTCAAATTGCAGTGGAAGCAGCTCAGACCAATGTTAATTCAAGAGCGCTATGATATTCGAAAACGAACACAGCAGGCACAACTAGCCAATAAAAGACTTTCTCAAAGTACGGCATATCACAATCAATCAAGCGTGTGTGCTGGAAAAGATACACTCCTATCAGAATGACACACTCAGACTGCGAAAGGCTATCAGTAAAGAGAGCAAAGGCCACTGTGCAACTCAAGGTAGCTCTTGCCATCGCATATAACGTGCAGGAAACCAGGAGTGCAAGCTTGTGAACGTTACGTCAGTAGCACGTTCCTGATACACGCGCCTATGTGAGCATCAACAACTGAAACCTGCGGCAAAACCCAAGGTTGTATAACATAAGCTCAGTCAGTCATTAAACAAACAGACTGAACACTAATCGATAAACATTGCTAGGCTATGCTGCCAAACTGAACTGCATGTTAGTGGTCCAGGGGCGGAGGCCAAGTTCGCACACTGATGGATATTACAATTCCAAAGGACGGCTGGTGGCAAATCAGGTAGTAGGCTACGAGCGCCACGCAGTAGGCGAAAACGGTAACATTAAATTGTTTGTCAAGTGTACGTATAAAACATGATTAAGTTCAGCGAGAAGTTCACGCAGGCAGCGTAAAACAAACTGTCGATTAATGTACAGAGAAAGAGAGAGAGAGAGAAGAGGAGGAAATGAACGAGGGGAATGACAATAAGAAAGAAATAAGTTGAATGAAGAAAGTAGAGCGATTTTTTTTAGATGTAAGTCGTTTTAAGTAACCCGTCCAGAATTCAGAACACGAAAACATTTTGGGTCAAGCAGAGGGTGGATGTGGTGGGAAAACAGAGTGAATTCCAAAAAATCAATGTTGGTATGTGTGGGAAGCAAGATTTCTGGGGAAAACCTGACCGAATTGGTTCGAGGCGACCACACACAAAATAAGCGGTTACAAGGCGTTTGTTGGCCATGTGACAGATTAGGTCAGGCAAAGATTTCGCGTAGAGATGAACGAGGAGATAGAAAAGGTATAATTTTGTCAAAATGATGCCTTGGTGTAGAAGACACCTCAAAAACTCCACCGCACTCGTGGTCTAGGATTTCACGGAGTCAGTTCGCAAACATAACCTCGTGATCGATGTGAATGATAGTGAACGGTTGAAAACTACACTGACACGAACGACCACCATAAATACTACTATCCACCAACTCCGGAAGATATTCATCAGATTCGGTTGTTCGTTGGTGAATGGCGTCGGAGCAAATTTTATGTCATCGACATTCTCGGGCTTCTACAATCACCATCATATCAATCATATTTGGTCGTCGTCCACTTATTCGCAGTGTAACGGTCAAGCTGAGCGTTCAGTCGATATGCTAAAATACACCCATCGGGAAACTCAGAAAACAGCCACCAGTGAAATGTTTGGGACTTTCTCGATGCACTGCTGGACAAAGTTGTATCCGAGAACGTCAGGCAGAATATCTCGAGCTGTAGCAAATGTCAGACGAGAGATTCGGTTGTCATTAGATTACCACCAGTTAACGGTACCCACAAGGGGAGCTAGGAAGATGATCGTAGTAAAACGGTTTAACTGGTAGGTTGACACTCCGACAGTTTGAAATCGATCAGACAATAGTGTCATGTAGCTACCCGAACCATTTAGCCATATGAACGGTGACTTTCGCCCTCCAAGTCTTCTTGTTTTAATGCACTATAAAACAGGAATTGCTGTGGTAGTTTTGCTTCACGATACGACTAAAATACCAGATACTGAATTGTGCACGAGTAGTGCGCGAGAGATAGAACAGATCGGAGTTGCGACAGCGAGCACATTTGGAACTGAATGAATGCATACGGTACCAAACAAATCAGAACTATATATACACATATAGATGGCTCAGCAAATTTCCTAAGACACGTATACATATATGTATAAACTAGTTTGCACACGATCGTAAAGATACTGACCGTGGGTATAACTCGCTTTGATTGAAGAGCCTGGTACACTCAGTCACAACAGACGACATCGTGGGTCAATATGAGTTTGGTCCCTTAGGTATACAACTAGCTGCAAAACTCAACCGATTAGGTAAACAAAATATTAAATGCAAAGTTTCAATCTGCAAACGGATTCGTCAACGATCAGTCAGTTGAACTAGACAGGCAAACCGTATTAAGCTAAGGCCATGTATCCGCGCGTTTTTCACCTTGTACTCAATGTATACTCCTGGTCAATTCTGATTTTATAGCAGGGGTATTATCACTGGTGAGCCTCTCACGTTCGCTCTGAGAATTGGGGAGCCCAGTTCGTGCTTCATTTTATTAGTTGAATAGCCAGCATGAGCTCGTTATGTTACACACACCTCAGATTTGGATCGAATGCAGGGTGTGTGTGGATCGAACCGTGACTGATGACGTTCAGATTACATACACAGGCGTCCTCATTCGTCTTCGATTACAGTCATAGGTAAATCAGGACGCAGATGTCGCCAATTGTACGGTGTAGTTTGTGAACGAGAGGTGGATGTGACGACCAATCAGTGATCGACCGTGACAACTATGGTCAATTTGAAAGTTCGGCCTATATTGTGCAATCACGTTTGATAGCAAGATGTGAAGACACTAAAAAAAAAGTTGGGTTCAATTAGGTGCATGAACAACCCAGAACAAATTGTCGCGATTGTACTAGACCAATGAGGTCAAGATTTGGTAAGACCATAGCAAAAGGGATTCGGTTTATAATGAGTGACGACAGTTTTTCATAAGTGAATAAACACGTTCCTCGCTTTCCAACCTGATACCTTCTGTTATCCATTCCAGCACGTCCTTGTACAGGACAAATAAAAAGGAGTTGTCTTTCCCATTCCGAACCTTAGCGTGAACGTTCTTTACGTCCTGCATGCGTTGATAACCTATTCCCAAAAGAGTTTAACTCAAATGGTAAAATACACAGAGAATAGGATTCTGTGGAGGCTAATTGAATTGTTGGAGTTGGATAAGTACTAGGAAAATGAAGAGCCGACGGGGCTATGTGCATGGAATCGTTGACACGTTAGATCACCTGATTTACTGGTAAATTCAGAATTATGCTTGATGTTACACGGAACAATTACTCACAAATTCAGTTCGAACACGTCGTATTGGTCATCGTTTTTTTCAAAACAAAACAAGGATGTCAAATTTACTCTCACAAAAGCAGCCTCAAATCATCACAATTCAATTTCTTGATTTATATATTTGCTGGAATGTTCCGCCTGAACAATGCCAGATTAATTGGGCGTTCAACAAGTAGGATACACTGCCACTGTTCCCAACGACAGTTGGCCAGAAGGCTTCATTTCTTTCTCTCCATGAATAGGCGGATATGAAAGCCCATATGATCGCGATCAGAGAGGGCAAAGCCGTGATGCCAGTGTGGTGACGGTCTAATAAAGTTGGGAAGCTCAGACTGACGGGAGAGGAAAGTGTGGGATCAAGCGTTAGACGCTGGATCTTCCAAATTAGTGCCACGCATCCATAAGGGTTGCTGAGTGAACTTAACTATCGGTCGATCGTCTGTGGACGTTATATATCATGAAATCCTTCACCCTCTCCCACACTAAAACTTATCTCGATTCAAAGTGTCCATATGCTGATTGTCAAATTTTCAGCAGTTCCTGAAAACCGGCTGCGATGACGTTCCATTGTTCGATTTGTCTCATGATGAAAGGACATTTTTCAACGTGAGAGCCTCGAAACACACTGTATCTCAGCGACCTTGCTTGCAGTTCTCCAGTAAAGCTTGTGTAATTTGTTCCTCTCAATAGACACCAGAGTTACCGTATTGATCTGTAACACAATCGAACGTGAGCGAAAGACCGAGGATGGATAGCTCACGAAAATGCTCAATTCGACAGTTGGCATGTTACCACAAGAATGTGCTAAACCGTCCTAAATTGAACTAGTGTGACCAACTTGGATACCATCGATCGAAGACGGGCGGCACTCGAACGATGTGTACATTCACTTGTCCAGTATTTATTTGCAAACAAGCATACGAAAGTGCACAATTCTTGAAGTCTGTCGACAAAGCTGAGTACCATAAAAAATTCAATCAGCAAATGTCGTCACTGTCGAGCCGAAATCAACTTTTTTAAAATAAAAAACGGCCGAATGGACGTGATAATAGGTACGGTGTTCTGCGATTAGTCACCGGCTTGTGTATAGGTGTGGTGATAGAAACGGGGCGTGGAAGAACGGTTACCGCGTCGCCGATAATTGGCTCTGATGATCGCCTAGCCAGAGCCAGAGTAACACACGCACACAAGCTGGAACTTACGGCGGTAGACGAGCAGGCCAGCCACCACGTGTTTTGTACATTTTCACAAAGTTGAACAACACATGCACGCACGTGTGTGCACAGGAGGCGGAGCAGGTGGATAGAAAAGTGCACAAACCTACTTCAAAGCCGGTGCACACACGTACAGACAGATGGCAATATCGTCGAGACCAAACAAACGGAACCTTTGAAAACTCAGGGAAGTTTCCAACACAAGCTGTAGCCTAACGCAGTGTTGAGAGCAGAACAATTTGCTAGTTTCCCGAAGCTACACAAGAAGCGGACAGGAAACAAAGGTCCGAAAACCTCAACAACGCGGTGGGATCAAACTGGAACAGACAGATTTATTCACGCTGTGTATACGTTACTCGAAAATGAAGCAGTGCTGTGTAACATAAATTAAGCAACACTTACAGCTGACCGTAGCTCCTGCATTGCCACAGAGCTTCAGTTAACCCTTTTCTGAAAAAAAGCACAATACTCGACGGTCCTACACAAAGGAGAATGCTGACTATTCCACATACTAAAAATGGTTACCAATGCGTTAGTTGCGGTTAGGGTTGATAGTATAATGAGCAATAACACTTGTGGGCAAGTCTAATTACCACGAATGTGTCCGAGTCGTTTATTTGTTGTTGTTTTTATACAAAGATGGCGATGATTTTCTAAAACGCTGGCTATCGCGCAAAGTGAACAGTATAGTCAAGAACTGGGAACGTGCTGTAAAGACTGATCTGAGTTGACTTTATAGCTTGTGTCCAAGTTTGGATTTTTGCAGCTCTGATCGGGACGATGACAACCACACAGATTGACAGTCGACGCGCACCAACGTCCAAAGTGGATCAGACATTGCGCATTGGATCGTTGAAGCGACCATAGGCGAAAAAAGTACACGAACTCAGCTCAGTTAGTTCGACGCACATCCCCACAAGTCTGGGGTAGAGAGAGATATGAAGGAGGTTGGGCGAATAAAGGTCGTCTCGGCAAACAACGAAATAGATCCAGGAGTGAAACGTATCAAAGAAGCATTCGCATGTCTGTATCAGCTCGCATGACCTTCACAGGGTAGTCAGCGAGCGAATCAACGTTCCGCGCATGTGTGCATGCATACGACAGCACTTTCGTGCAACGTTCCGATGGCTGGATGGCAATCAGTTGTCCCGTCTGGTTTATGCGTATGCATGCGTGATTCACCATACAGGGAAGTTGATATGATCACCAGATACACCAACCAAATGTATTACACTACCGTTTCAAGAACGCAAAGCAAAGGCTGAAAAATATCCAAAAAGACATGCACACAGTTAGACGTGCTGATCGTGAACGACCAGTACACTGAAAATAGCATATAATGTGCAACATATGAACACAATTTGCGTTCAAGCGTAACTTTCCGTCGAAGCATTTTACAATTTATTTGCCGATTTCGAGCAAAGTACTTTACTGTTGATCTTTTGAATTCTTAATTTGGTAAAATTTATTTTACACCTAATTGGTGACTGGTCCGCGGAAATCACAAGAATAATTCAGCGTTGTACAAATCAGATGACTTTTCTTCCAGAGAAATGCAGCCGGCGGGGCGGTTACCTATTAGCCGATCGACATCGAAGGGTGCAGTGAGAAGGCAAAAAAACGCATGAAAAGGTTAGCTGAGATAATGCGGAGACCAGATCGATGATCGGTTATTGACTTTATCACGAGTAGGCTACGGATCGGTCGACGAACGTTGACCCCGTTCGAAGAAAATGCCATCGGCGTGGATAGAGCACAGCCCGAGATACAGACACCGTGTGGCCGAGCGACACCGGATAAGACGGTTGGGTGTTCGTTTACCATGAGATGGGGGATAATTAACGAGTCAACCAATCGAAAATAGTAATACATCAGTGGATGACGTTGGGTCTTGACAACCACACAACCATGGAGAAACAACAAGCCCCAGCCAAGAAGGGGAAAAGGGGAATGAGCGGACCTAATAACCAAAAGAAGTCCATCTATATTAAAAAATTCAATACCACGTAGATCTCGGATAGCTGAGGAGCGTACTGCAAAACTGTTTCTGTCGAGTTGAAGGCAATTCAGCGTTTGATCGAAAGGAGAATTCGTGACCACATATTATACTGAACATCCAGGAGACGTGAGCAAACGCTGAGTTCATTAGGGGCTTCTCCATTACAACTATCAGCCTTCGTTTGGATGGCCATTTCTTTACGACCGAAGAATGTCTCACCGAATTGGTTGAATGGGTTCGCAGGAGAATACAGTGTAGCGAGCGGATTTTGTCTGAACTGGAAGGCGCAGTTACCATTGAATTGACTATGTTGGAGCAATGAAACAAATTTCTATGTTCTGCATCCGTACTGTGGGCCAATCATTTGAAGGTTCAGATGCATGTATAACAGTAACAAACAATCGAAGTGGCAATTTTAATCTCAAATGAGCTGCGGTAGCAGGCGCAAAAGTTCAGTATTCACTACGTCGAAGGTTTTACGGAAGTGATAAAGACACGATAACTACAATTCATCGGCTGCTCTCTACTTGCACTCATTATTGCTTTCTTACTTGCAGCCAATACTCGTCTGAACCGCACATGATCACCCATGTGTCCTTTGTATGGTTTAACTTCATCTCTGTTATCTGTTTCTCTTTATGCCCTCTGAAAAACATCGGTCAACAGATATCTGCCCTCAAGGTTGCATTCTGCATGTGAGGAAATTCATCACATGGATAGTGGCCGCTCAAAGAGTAGCGCACACTCCATTGGACAGTTTACAATTGAGAGTGACATAAACTGTAGCAAACCGGAAGCTCGAAACACTGATGAAATCCTTAGAGCAAGACCAGAAATAAAATGAGTGTAGGTCAAAATAAAATCAGTTCTTTCTAGAACAGGCGAGTTGTCTTCTTGGTGGCTCCTTGAGTGACACAAATGAGCAACCATACAGTTGTAACTCCATAATAACCCAACTTTCTACGAGATATAACAATTATGGACGAATATTTTGCTGCCCACACATGAGGAAGAGTAACCACATTTAGCGTAAAAATGTAATAATTAGAACGTTCGAAAAAGCCGACGGATCAGTATTGTGAACAGTGAAAGATTGGCAATTGTTTCACATTATCAACTAATTGTGATATTCGAAGTCTACTCGAATTTGCGTAACCTTATACTAGGGAGGCATTAAAGTATGCGCTGCCTTTGCATCAATAAATCCCAATCCAGCCCAGCAATACGGTACACGTTCGTCTTCGATTTATATCACCCAACGGTTTCGCAATTTCAGAACTCAGCTCAGGTGAACAAAAACCAACTGTCATAAAACAGGAAATAAAAGTTCAAAAACAGAAATGACTCCAAAAGAACTATGATGCAGCTGCCAGACAGAAATGGTAACTTTTCTACAATTCATGAACACGATAGCTAACAAACACTGTTGTAAAATGTCGAGATTCACGGCTATACTAGAGAGGATGTTTAACTGTGAATTTTAATGAAACCCAGTGCGCCTAGCGTGCTATGTCTGTTGAATGTCACGCTGCTCTTGAGTATATGAGAAAGCCCATCACACTATCAAATAGCTTGGAGGAATGGGCAGCCGAACTTGCCAAACAACAAAGAGCTAACCTGTCACAGACTTAACAGAAAAGGCGTATTACACATGACAAGGTGCCGTATCAGCTTTATGTGTCAACGATGGAAAAGTGTATCACCAGTGGACGAGTTGAAATAGTTCCGATGTTCAAAAGCGAAAAGGGGCGATTAACTGTCTGGTACCTACTGCACTATCAGTGCTCAAATCTACAAACCAGGAGCACGCGGCAATCAACCAGGACTCATTGACAATAAAATCCAATAAACCGCACTAAAGTTAGAGAAGTTTTTGATTGCGCTGCCCAATGCCAGGGTGTCTTCTTGAACTCCCAACAGCTTACTAGCCCAGACTTGGTAAACAAGCTATGTGGCGACCTTCATCGGTTTCGTGAATATCCGTATGCATCTGTAGCTGATACCGAGACTTTGTTTCACCAAGTCAAGTTGTCTCCTGATGATCGAGATAGCCTAAGGTTCTTATGGTAATTTAAAAGCGACTTACCTCAAAGCCCTAGAGCGTATAGAATGATGGTGGCTCTCTTTGGAGCTAGTTCTTTACCAAGTTGCGGAAGTCCTGCTCTGAAGCAGGCGATAGATGACCCTGATAAACAGGACCGATTTAAGACGGAGATGCTACAAAAAGCCTTCTATGTGAATGACTGTTTGTGGAGCGCGTCGACTGCTAAGGATATGCAAGCGACTGCCCTGTTGCGGAAGTTAGCCGTAATTAGAAGTGGTTCTAGACTGACCAAATTATGTAGCAAAGTAGAAGCCCTCATTGGTATACCACTAAAGGACCTCAGCTCTGCCACAGTAAACCTGGGCCGGCAGTAGATGGAAGTATATAATACCCTTGGAGCCATTTGGGATGAACAAAGTGATGATGTACGCTTCAAACTGATTGGCCGGGATGGTCAAACTACTCGACGGACCATTCTGTCTTCACTGTTCGACCCTTTTGGCTTGGCAGCTCCAGTCTCACTAACGACTAAACGCCTTTTGCAAGAATTATGTAGGAGAAGGGTTGATTGGGAGGAAGAACTGGCTACGGAAGAGGAGGAATGGTTACACAACCTAGCTGGGTTAATAGAACTAAGGATCCTTGGTTGTATCAATCAGATGGAGTTACACGGCTTCTCAGATGCGTCAGAAGCAAGCTATGCAGCAGCAATATACGCTAGACTAGTAGATGGGGGCAGACCTATCTACCGCTCCTGGTACTCGAAAAGTCAAGAGTAGCTCTTATGTGTACTGTGAGTAAACCTCGGATGGAGTTGACAGCGACTGTCCTTGCTGCCGGGTTCACCAACTACGTCAAAGATGATTTACTGAAGGAAGTTAAGTCCATGATATTCTGGACGGATTCGGTGATTGTTCTTCAATTTATTCACAATACCGCTGATCGTTTTGAAACGTTCGTCACCAATCGACTGTCATTTATTCACGACCTATCTAATACGGACGATTGGCGGTATGTGGACATCAAGCGTAATCCAGCGGACTTAGCATTCCGAGGTATGCACCCGAAAAACCAAACAACAAGAGAATGGTTCAACGGCCCGGAATTCCTGTGGAAAGATTAAGTTGCACGGCCGGCATTAAATAAGAGCCTCTCTGATAGGCTAACAGATCTAAAACCGAAACAACAGACACAGGCGTTCACCAACCAAGAGTGCCGGGTGGTTCAACTGCTTCTCACAGTTCTGTTCACTGCTGGGGACCTGGTGTTGGTGATAAATCAGTCAGTGCCAAGAGGACAATGGAACATAATAGTTGATCAGCCAATTGCTGAGAAGGACAGAGCGGTGGGTAGGCCTTAGTTGGAATAAACAATGACAACCAAAGACGAAATGCTCGACAACTATGTCAGCTAGAAGAAACAAGTACAGACTAAATTCCAGACTGGAACGTCCACATTCAAGTAATATTCTACAGTACGTTAACGTATTTCTACCTTTTTTCGATTTTTATTTTATGGTTGGGTGGATCCGGGGGTTGTTGATTTTGACCAGAATCAACAACTGTTATTATGTACTATATTTAAAACTGGACATGATAAGGCTTTGTTCAATGCGGTCAGTTTACGTTTGACCTCAGAGTGATAGCTGGAAAGAACACTATACCTGTGTTACAGCGGCTTACAAATTGTGCATAACAGTTGGACTGTGAACTCCATCCAACAGATTCTTGTCCTCGTTTGTTGATTATAATAGATCCAGAAGACAAAAGCCGCAATATGAAGTGCGCCTGTTCAGACTATCATTGTGCGTCATCGTATGACACATTAGCGAAAAACATTTTTAGCACACCACCTTTATGTCTGTTGTAGTAGTGTGGTGGATTGCCAGGTCGGGGGTGCGAGTTTTCGAACGCTCGGCCGAATACCTCAACGTGGGGGGGAGGTACGTTCGAAAACCTGCCGCGATCGGATCAAGGACAACGTGCGCGACCGGATGAGTCATCGCTCGACTGGATCGGACCAACGGGCGAGGCAGGGCAGGCGAAATACGACAGACGGCCAGATCGGAGGCGTGGTTTTTCCAACATTCAGAGGAACATCTCGACACGATGTTGGAATACGGTCAAGGCCAACACTGGGTGGATGGCGGACAGCACGAGCAGCCGGACGAGCCATCGCGCAACGGAATCGGACAAACGGACGAGGAATGGCAAGCGAAAAACCCTCCGATAGAAGGCACCGGTCACGCACGTAAACCGGTTAGAAGTGCGCACGACGTGTGAACGGAAACCGGGGGGTGCTGCGGGTTGGAATTGCGACTTATAAACGAGAGAGCGCGCGTTGCATGTGACTAGCGGTTTGGACAATAAAGATTGTGCTTTATTGGACGCCTTCTCGCTACAGTAGCATACAATCACGCTCTCTGAATAAGTGTTAAATGAGCGAAACTTCTGTGTGCAGACGGATCCCGTCCTGTGTTAGCGTTCATAACATCCATCTCGTGATGACTTGTCTTTCAAATGGCCACACACATTCCTGAACAGAAAAGCAGTTCGCATTGCCAAAACTCACAGTAACACGGAAGTACATTGTGTATGTAAACCCCATTGTCCTCGATCAGACCTGCTGCACTTTTTGGTCGTCGTCAGCAAGTAACCACTTGGTTGAGTGAGCAAAAACATTTTCTGCTATCGTGTTCATCAAGTTAAAATTCGACCGCGTGAACTTTGGTGTAATATGAATCGTTAATCTGAACACCACTTTCCACTCATCAGTACACGTTACTTTCACTAGTTTGTCCAACTTTGAAGACGTCCGCAGTCGCCTACCCAGGGTAAACGTTCATTCAGTAAGCGTTTACAGCTCTACCAAATTGACGATCCGACTCAGAAAGGTCGGCCCAATGCTCTCAATTTGTCAGGTAGTACTTGGTGCTTGGATCGATTCGTCACTGCAACGTATTGCAGAGGTGGTAACACTGTCTATCCACTTTCTACTTGATTGTCAATCGCTACGATGATTGTTGATCAGTAGGCCGAATTGTGTTGGGTGGGATGAACAGAAGAAGGTCACAAGTAAGGACGAGTAAAAATGTCCACTAATGGTGCTCACGTGTCACGTGGGCGACGTATACCTAGACGGTCGTGGCAACAGCAAATAGATTTACTCATTCTGAGTGAGTGCTTCTTCAGCGAGAGCGATGATGTTTAGGACAGATGACATTTCAGTTTCAACGAACACGATCGAAGTGAGTGTGACGGCTTTATTTTGTGGAAAACCCCTGTTAGAACAGACGACAGCTGGTGGCTAATAATAGTCATAGTGAAGCTGTTCTCCAGTGTCCTTGAACACATCCGGCCCTTAAAAGAAAGTACACAATCGAGGGGTATCAGCCAGCAGCTTATTAGGGTGACCACCAGATTATCATGCAGTGTAGGATCACATGTCGAAGAAAACTTATAGTCTGTCGGAATCAGGCAACACCGTACCTACTGTTGTGTAACAACATGATTACACACTGGACGGAATGCTGCCCAGGCTACTTGAGCTAAGACAGGAGACCGAGTAGAGGCGGAAGCTAGAGGATTCAGCCTCGAGGACTTGTGATAAGCAGAATGTTACAGCCAATGTATCATTTAGATCCGTGGGAAATTACATTGAATCATGATCATTAGGCAAAATAAGTCCGGTACAGAGAGATTACTCGAAACTGGTTTTAATACTGCAGCGGATGCCTGAATAAGCTGAGGTTTGTTTCTACAAGATTGCCATATTGGCACCTCTTGAAGAGTGAGATGGCCTATTTCAGTCTCCAAAACGCGATTCCTGTATGACATCTAGAAGTTTGCTTCTTCAAAACAAATATCTAATGCACTTTGTTTTCCGCAGAAACACTCCCTCCTCGGGAGGCACTGTGTTCCAGTGTGTTTTCTGTCTTTCTAAAGATGTCACAAAATGAAACGATCACTTCCTGCTAATGACGACTTCATCAAAGTCACTTCTAGGGCTAAGCACATTCACGAAAAATCTATGGTTGACCGTGTCGTTCTGGCTAGTGGGGCATTCCTCACTTCCCACTGATGTATAGGTAGTCCCAGCCTTCATTACCACACCGTCTTCTGGTCGATTATGTGACTATGACTAACCGCATTCGCTTGCTATCGAGTATCGCAGTTATTGGGTCCTGTAATCACTTCACCTTGAACATATACACGAACATGTGTGTTTGGCTTCTCTCTGCCGTTGCGATCTCTAACTAAATGCATACGATTACTTAAGTGAAATATTCGTGTGGTCATTAGAGGACATAAACTGTTTGGCGATGGAGTTGTCTTCTGAAGACTAGATACTGATTTCACAAAAACAACGCAAGCTGATGGACCTGTTGATCGACAGATTCTCAACCACTTTAGTAACAGCAACCCCAATTGTTATTTTATACCCGGCGTTCAATTATATTTCATTTTACATCAGTTCGATCTATTAATCCATGCATTTTCCTCTATTTGAGACACACTGTTTACTGGCTGTTCTCCTGGAATTTTTTTCTATCTTGTATCATGTTGTAGTAGCAATCCTAGCAAGCAGTTGATTAGTTTTAATTCTAATTCCTTGGTAATGTGCAAAGAGATTGCGGTCAAAGGCTCACTTGACAGAACCGTTTGTTTTCATTCGGATCCTTCTACTTATATTTCTAAATATTCCATTACATACAGACGCGAAGGTTGTACTCTTTTTCCCCTGTTAACATTTGTGTAGTTTGATCTTTGCAACAACCAAGCTTCGGTATTTTCAAAGTTATTATGAAAGTGGATCAACAGTTTTTTTCAACCGGTACCGATTGTGGCCGTTCGCCAAATTGAGATTATGAGTATTGTGTGAGTAAAGCCCATTGGATTGGCTGTCCATCAATCGCTGAAGATGAATACACCGAAAGCCGAAAATTTATCTTTCGCGGCGCATAATCGGTAGTACAGACTCGACACGAACCTTGATGGCATTAAATTGATCGATGTAGATAAGCGATGAGATCACACCACACACAAGGAAACTTGTTGATCCGTTTATGCAGATAATTTAAATTAGATAAGTAGGATTTCAAAACTGTTACGAAACCCTAGACAGCGCTAAAATTTCTTGTAATGGAGTACTCATAACACTGACAAATGGTAGGTAGTTTACATGTGGACACTGACGACTGCTCCACTGATTTAAACAAGATAGCTCGACGTCTTGCACGCGGAAGTCGACAGACTAATGTATAGTATCAGGAAGACGGCCAAATCGGACAACGAACAACTGGTGTTGTCTTTTTTCCAGTATGACAATCTCCCAAAAGACTAACCCTTAAAGTCATTAACCTGTTGGACAAAACACAGATGTGACAAATTCACTAATGAAATTGCGTTGAGTGCAAATATTTGAGGATGTTCACACTCTCTAAAAGAACCCCCAAAACGACGCTGAAGCGGGCGTGGTCAACATCGACGAGGAAGCTCAGTGTCCTACGGACGTTTATGAAACTCCGATCGAAGATAGTGCTTGATGCAGCATGAAAGAGCTCACGAATTCGGAGTGGGTCGTCGCAACAAGAAACCCCTGTGGTTGGAATTGTCAGCTAAATAGACTAACCGGAATGTACGCGGTCCAGTTTTGAACAGACCTCTTAGTGTTATTGTTAGTCATCGGAGTTTGTTGGACAGGATGTTTTCCATTTAGACTCCGTATCAACGGAGAAGCTGCTAACAGATCGGCTCATTGACGGACCGGCGCAACCACTTGGAATCAATTTCGTCTAACAAGGGTGGCTAGTCGGATGGATATCGTTAAAATGTTGTAAATCGTAGCCGAACAAATCAGATATGCTTCGCTAGATCGAAGCGAATCAAATAGGTTAACCATACTGTGGAGCTACAGTAATCAGTCAAAAGAGTTCACCATTGGCAAAGCACTGCATGCTATTGCACGGTAACAACATATATCATACCATTTGCAAATGTTTGGATTAATTATGCATTACTGGAGGTTTATCGTTGGGAATGATCAATTTGTACTAACGTTTGATGAAGTTATAACGATCTACATGAATGACAATGTACATATTATCACCACGTTGTTTCAATACGCTACTTAATCTGCTTTCACAATATTCACTTAAGGCGGTTTGATTATTCTTTGCCCACAGAACGATGGTCGCATACGCATTGTCAACGTGTGACAAACCGAAGGACTAAAGGCTTATTATTATTTACAGTTGTGTTCCCCTTTCAGCATAACTAAGATATTTCAAATTATTAGACAATATGCATTTCAGTTACACAGCGGTACGAGGATAGACTACCGTCTTTGATATTTCGGTGGTCATTTTCACCTTAGTTCAGTGACAGGGTGTACAGGTTGGAAATTTTCATAGCTTATCTGTTATTGAACATATCACGCAGCCGTTTAAAAAACTGCACACGCTTCCGCATCAAAACGCGACACAAATTATGAACAGATTTTCCAATAAATTTCATGCGAATTTGGATGAGAATTACCGCCGAACAACTTTCGTCCCTAATTCGGAAATATCCGATTCTTACAGCAGGTCTATAATTTTATACAGGAATACAAACCATTGTAATTGCGTTCAATTACTTTGAAAAAATTGAAATAAGCACCCAATAAAATCCCGAGGAAAACAGGTGTGAAAAAATGACTTAGAAAGTAGCGTGATTCCATGCCGTGTCTGAAATGAAACCTAGGTACATGTGTTATGAAAATGTGGACGCTGGCAAGCACCACACAAGAATGTTGCTCCTGTTAGAGCTCGCTGGTGCTGCACATGCACCATTGAACATTGACCAAAACGAAAGACCTCGTTTCTTTAACGAAGTCACCTTGGTGAGCATGGTTACTACTCCATGGAATGCATTCTACCGAGCAGAGGAATAAAATAATGATGTGTTAATCGGGAAATTATAATTCAAGCGTTCAATCACTGATATGTAAAATGTCTGCTCCAATAAGATGGTAGATCTCTATACGATTAGTAGTGAATTCATACATTCAGAAAAAACGGGTACGCCGAAAAAACAGAACCACACAGAGATAAATGTACCATGATGCACAGCCACCCAATCATTAGGAGTACTGTGTCACAATAAAAATTACCGGAATCAAAGCAAACAATCAACCGACTGTTCGAAGAAAGAATAGTAATGGAAATGAGTAACAGGTTCAAAATGACCTTACTGGAAGAAAGAGGTTCATTCAGATGAGAAGAAAGACGAGGAAAGTATCCAAGAAGAGGAGAGCTGAGTGTGAAAACAAGAAAACACGAGAAGCTATCTACCTGCCCAAGGAGCACCTGAGGAGCTTAGAGTGAAAGATACTGGCAAATCAACTGGGGATTGTAGTCACCGTGAACTTCGGCAATAATGGTTGGACAAACTAGTTGGTCAAAATAGATCTGGCACTCAACACGTCAGAATTGTGATAACGTCATCCACATCAAAGACAACAATAAGTCAATGATTGATACAAACGTTTAATTGTCATATAACCATAAGAACAACCCCTAGGTTAAAAATACAGGAAGGTGAGAGAAAAACGGCAACAAAATTACTGCGTTCTAATTGGTGAAAACTAGTCAGACACAGGACCAGAAAAAAGGGGAAGTTTGAACTTGAACATTCGATACGTCTTGCGAACGAAAGCCAAACGGCATCCGTGTGAAAGTTTTCTAAGTCCATCCACTGACCCGTCCTTAAGTCACATGAAATGCAGCCAAAAGATGTCAATGACAATGATTCCGATTAGCAACCGTCAACCCGATTGATTCTCGCTACCACATATCCATTTTTTAATATCACTGTACCTTATCCAGCGGCAACATTCGAAGCGCGTGAATGAACGTAAACATGGACAGTCGAGTAATTCGTGGCAGGTTGTGCCTTCTACCCTGAGTGCCACAATCCGTAGCAGTCCCTATAATTATTTCGTAAGAAACCAATCAGTTTGCGCTTACAACGCCCGACAATTTGCTGGATAGAGGAAGCATTCAATGCACTCTCACAATTATTTTAAATAAGTTAAGCTACATTTAGAGAAACAAGTGAAGGATATAGGAAAGATATCTTGTAAGTCACAATCATTATCACAGTAGACAAGAATACATTCGTACTTGACAGTGCAACTTACTTGCAAACAGAAACAGAGGGAACGGATGAAATTGAACTCACGTAAATCAGTATTTCCAAACAAAACATTCAACACGAAAATGGCTACACCCTATAAGCGAATGACAGTAAGTCAGCAGCTGTTGGCTTTTAGCTATCACAACTTCGTGATTTGATCATTACACATCCCAATTCAACCGAACTGTTTGCCGCCAGAGTGGCAGAACGACCACAATGCCGATAGCTAACAAGCTGCACCTGAGCATGTCTAGTCCTTAAACTTCATGGCATCTGCTGCCATATGAAAAGAAATGAGTTCACAGAAAAAACGATAACTCATAAGGTTACTTACAACAATCGGAGTTTGGGCTTATGGTCACCAATGTTGCAGTCATGCCAAAAAACGGTATCCAACAGTCAGCTCCCACAATGTAACACCATCCTACTTTCATAACAGATGAGCACATACAAACACGAACCTCATATTTTTGGCTTCCTCAATAAAATCGTCCTCGTTCATCGCACCTTCGACCATTTGCTTGACTGCAACGGGAATGTTGTTGAATTTACCGCGTTTAACCACCTGAAAAGTCAGAATAAAAAGAGCAGGTGGTAAAATAAAATAACATAAACAAAACAGATAGGTGGCGATAAAGAAAAACGCGTTTGAGATTGTACACCAAGTGACATTAACAGCGGAACGTGTGGTCGCATGCGTTGCCACTGTGTCAGAGCGAAGTGAGTTGTTCAAAATCATCCAAACTGAATCCCCTAGGAAATATTTTGTAAAACATTCATGAATGTCTTACACAATGATATTTCGTTCGTGTCTGTACGATTGTCATAGCAGGACACACAACGAGCTGGTTAGTAAGGTTTTCGATGTGTAACGGAAATCAAGGTATTGGGGTTTTCATAAGGTAGAATAGGAATATGACTAGGCGTGTGCAAAACAGGTTCAGTTCCCCTCTCGTTGGTGCATGGATAATTCGCATGTACACAATATCTGATCGATTTTTGTAGATGGAGAGACTGTAACTGACTTGATCATACGATGAACTTCATTACGATTGAACGAACAGTGAAGAGTAAGACGACAAGTTAAATTATTATAAGTTGTTTCGGCAAGTCGCATAAGTAACGGCCGCGGTCACCTACTAGAGGAAGATTCGATTTTGAAGTTTCGTATAGATTAGGAGTCCTTTTCGAACTCCTGATGACAGGGTAGTGGATTATAAATTTTTCAACACATCTTTGGAGTATAAATTGGGTAGTGTCAGAGATCATTCAGTGTGCTGTCATCTTCCAGCTCACCGATGTGAGAATTAAGAATCTAGACAAGTGCAAAAGTGGAGTTCGTGGTGTGCTTTCATTTTTGCCAGATCACACGTATAGCCGGAGGACCATGTGATATGGAGAAGGAAAATCAAGTGTAATACGGATATCGCTTTCTTGTTAGAAATGTCACAGGAAATTTGATACTTTCGCGCAACACATTTGCATTCGGAACAACTGCGAGTCGGCAACCGGCAGTTAGTATCTCGCTGATAGATAAATGACCTAAAGTATGTATGCCACCGCAACTAACCTTCAGCACAATGCAAAAGGTGGGTGCAAAAAGCAGTCGTGGTTCATTCTACACAGTCCTGCATATTACAAATCACGTGACCGCTTGAACTGTAGCGTAATTCAACTAGGTTTTCATCTATGTGGGCCAAATATGACGATGACAGACCAAAAGGAATAAATGACATGGTGATTTACTTCTGATTACTCCTCGGCAGAACAGACTAGAAGTCAAGGAAACAGAGAAGCCAACCGATTGCGCAACGGTATCTCAAAAAGAAAACGTGAAAAATCTAAACTTGTCCACTTCGTATGTCACATGCAGAAGAATCTGTGATTGCGCAAAAAGATTCCATGCCGGCGGAAATTCGGAGTTCTGTTATGCTTTAAGTGAGCACAATGGTAGGATATAAAAAGATACAGCGGTTTATGAACACCGAGAAATCCTACATCTCAAAGAGCTGCATATGAGCAACCCGAGTTTCATGAACAATTTAGGCTGTGTTCACCTCTCAGGCTTCCGGAGACATGATAACCGATTGGATTCAGACGCGTGGATGTCGTTCGGTTGCCAAATCCACTGTTTAGCAAAGCCGAGCCATAAACCGAGATGATAAAAGTCACGGAAAGGTCTTGTGGACGCCATGTCAGACGCTACGAAATGTTGAAGCCTTGACCATAACAAAATGAACGTGACCTCTTAGGGAGTTTGTGTATGAAGCTGCCTACTTATTTTATCTGTTTCTTTTTTCACCATTAAGGAGTTAATTTTTGAGTTCATCTAGAAATTTTGTTACAACGCTGCCAAGTTACTGATGTCAATGAGAACGATACTTGGGATAAGGCAAAACATTTTTGAACCGTTTCAGAAGATATGGAGGTAGAAAGTGGGGAAGTGAGTAAGACCAGAATGGGCGAGTTTTAACCGTAAAATATAAACAGTTTTCGCTCCTCTCGAAAAAAGTAGAGTTACTCAGAGTGCACATATTCTCAATCGTAGGAATGGAGTCATGCATTACGAGCAAATAATTCAGAAACAGCAGACATTAAGTGTGTGAAACAACCCCATCGTGAGACGGCAAACAAGTTAAGAGGGTTCGCAGGCGAACATTGTGCATTTATCCATGACAGGTAGATATCAGCAACACAAAGTGGAAGACAGAGACCATCACGTTAGTGAAACACTAACGCAGGTCGAATGCAGGCGAAACAACAAAGTGATGTTAGGAAAAGTGTTCAACACAATTAATCTAAATTCAAACAAACGAACACACCAGTCAAGTATGTCGAGGAGGGTCAGTGCGAGTGAACAGCAAAAGATGACATGGGTGCTCTTTAGAAACCATACGGGCAGTCAGTAAGAACAGAAATATGCCCAGTTAATGTGGTTGGTAGTTTGTGGCCATGTACGCTTAAGGTGTTCGGTATACACGGTTACTCCAACAAGAGTGGGTAAGCAACCACAGAAAACTAGAGTGAGACAGAAAGAGCACAGAAAACACGATGGTCAGAAAAAATGACGGAGTTACGCATTTTAATCCGACAGAATGAAACCGAAAGATAGAGAAGTAGGGAGGCGTCAGTGATGAAGATGAAGCAGGACAGTAAAAAACGGTTGGAAAGCGAGATGAATGTCGCTCGAAAGAGTGGACCTACACTTGAGAATGAAGAGGTGCACTGATGGTGGGGTAATCAATAACTGAAGTGACTGTTGGTTTAACATTCACAGGATGGAACAAAGGGGATAACAAGAGCTCAAAACGGAGCACATGAGGCTTGTAACGAACAGGAATCGATACCAGTGGTATAGAAAACCATCAACGCCAGTCGACCAGTTAAATCCCACCAAGGGCGACCAGCTATCGCATTATAATGATCATTCGAGGCGTTGTCAAAACTAGACGAGCGTGAATGTCCACATTCGGAATTAACGCAACACGCAAATGAAGGGTGATAAATGGCCCTACTGCGTATCCGGGAGACGTGTATGATCACGTGACCGAAGTTAACGAGCAAGCTTACCAGTCGGAATCAAAAATATAAGACAGCCAGACAATCTGTTTCAAAGTCCTGGACACAGGACGAAGTTTGACAGAACTATGTGCAATTGGCGTTGGGGTTAGCAGAGGAATGCAACCAAGGTGAAACGAGATTCGGGTCACAGTAAATTATACGGGACACAAGTGAGAACGGCTAAACCGACAAGCACAGAACAGCCATGTCCATGGATTAGTATGAAAGAAGTCTCTGTCTGATTCACGAACTCGTTCAATTTGCACTCGCTTTAGAGTATGCGAACGATGACGCATGGTGGGTGAGATAGGTAGAATAGAGATGGAAAAATTCTGCATGTTGATCCCATGGCATGACTATGAACACCACACAGCAGGAACGCGGAAGTGAAAGCTGTTTAAGACCGGTGGGAACGGCGCGGACACATATCATGTACGATAGTTCAAAACTAACGGAAAATGTTACCAGCGTAAGCGGAAAACGTGTCCTCTGCGTTTTGCTACACCACAGCCAACTCGTTACATCTGTACACTAGAACCTATCAGCACTCTAAGATGACACCCAGTTCAAGTACGACCACAGCAGTATTCCGGAAAACTACCCACCGTAATTTATTAGAATTCACTGATCTACGACGATGCAGGTCAAGGGTGCGATCACCACTCGCAAAACGAGCGGACTGGGAGGGCATGGGCTCAGACTGAGGTAAGTTCAAACCGCTTATGGCGAAGAAACGAGCTATATGTCATGGTGTCATCAGACAATCAATGTGGTTTTCGATATATATAGGAAACATGGCTGCCAGCAAGGAATTCAACATTCGCTGACTGTCATAATCTACTTATAGAGTTTTGTCCGCGCAAGACGGAAGTGGTAGGATGTGTAGGAACACATAATCTCGATCATGCAAACTCATTTATGATTTTATCCGAACCTACAGTCAGTCGCACATTACTAGTCTTGTTTTGCCCCTTCAAACAGTAACCTGTTCCTAAGATCGACAAAGTGGAAAACAACACTTGTTTTCTGGGCATGATTATTAGGTTAATTACAACACAATAAATATGAGAAAAGTTGCTAAGGCCCCCAAAGGTTACCGAGTATAAGTTATAGACGTTATGGGCAGTCGTGCTCGTGTGGAGTATCGTACATTGATTGTACTGCAAGACTCTGGTAGAGTGCGTGAACACCATCCTGCGTGGTTGAACAGGGGTGCGACTAAAACGGTTCCAAACGCGATTGATGCTTCTCTAACCGACTCTAATCATTCTGCAGAGTGCCTAGCATGCGTCGATAAGTCGATCGAAAACAGTGAGATTCCGAATGTTGGCCGTTGTCGAGGCCACCAGCATCCAAATACGCAACCCTGACCTCTGTGCTCAGAAGTTCGTGCCGACACTCAATCTCCCCTGCCCACAATCAATCAAGCTCACAATATGAAACAATAATTGTAAGACTGATAAACACGTCGTTCCTAATCTCCACTGACCGTTTTTTGGCTCATTCTAGTTCCTGTTTTCATGTTTATTGTGTTGTAGTTAGCCCAATGACCAAACACAGAACACAATTATTGTTCGCTGCTTTGTTGCTCCCGTGACTTCGATGTTTTTGATGGCGTTTGTAAACTATCTCTCTTCTGGGTACTCACAGTTGTCAATAATTTAAGCACGCGTGCCATTAATATCGACACTACTCATTCGTGTTGCTCGGCAGTAATTAACAATGGATCAACCATCCACCCCATCCACTTGGTGTATTCGCACAGATTATTAGCCGATCATAAACCTGCGAAACAGACGGCAGGTGTTGACTACTGGCCGTATCCTTCATAGGGAACAGAGATGAGCAAGGAAATTCACATGAACGTGGTCGGAGCTGCGGAAACCGGACACGTTGCCCCATATTTAGTTAAGAGAAAAATCAATCAGTGACCCTAGGGGTACAACGGCGAAAGCGGAGTAGATGAACTGATCGTCTGCCTCCAGCTGTTGACCTTAGCAACTCCGCACACCAATCCCATGGGTGCTCTCAAAGGAACTGTGATTCCATTGAAATTCGGATAACAAGCTGGAATGTGCGAGGGAAGCTTGCAAAAAGCCGGCAACAACGTTGCTTGTTGACGCTCCACCTGTGACTCTGAAGCTCCTTCAGACCGGATGAACCAGTAAACATTTTTGGATATTTAAGGCAGGTAAGACATGAGTGGAGACATATACCTAAGAATAAGGGTCACAACTCGAGTGTTCAGGCGCAGATTTTAAGGGGATACGTGAGACACTGACTGAAGTTAGGTGATAATACGTGGGAACGAAATAGAATAGGTAGAAGTAATTATACAAACTGATATGAGAATCAAACATATATGATACGGAAAGAAGGCGAAAGCTTGCTAGTGCTACACAAACTAGTCTTTTCAGCCGTCAAAACATCCAGTCGCCAATGGAAGTCAGTATGATCCACTCGGGACCGAATGCGGCGTACCTCATACATCGGATCCGTCGGTTCCATGCACAGCATATTTGATCTCAACTTCGATATCCGCTCTAACTAAATGCTTTTTTTAATTCCCTAAACTATCGTCAGATTCACCGAATTAACACGATTGATCTATGGAATGCTTCATGACGCTCCGATTCTCAGGCTGGCATTTCCGAATGTGGCGGGCTTCGTTCTTGTTTCGATCTACCGGAATGGGATTGGAACCAGTAACACTCGCATCCCGGATAAAAACTCGTAACCACCAAACGTGCAGGTTAGATGGCGATTATCACAGAGCATTGTAAAATTGCCACACCTAGCCACGTTACCTGCGGAACCCGCCCATTCCAAATGAAGTGTACCCGTTCAGACCAACTGGGTGCCAGTCTCCTACAATGAAGACGTCATTGCAGCCAGGCTGTTATTTTGTTTCAACACAAGCCTGTGTACAGTATGTTACAAATGATGGTACACGCTTAACTTGTGAACGAACAATATCAAACGTACCTCCCATGGGTCTGAATAAATAGGGCAATTCCCACTATTCCAGTGAATCCCACCACAGTAGCTCAGTGATCACAACACATGAACATCAATCACACGATTGTCAATCTGAGTTGGCCTACAGGGGCTGTGCCTATTCGGGTTTGTACAGCTTGACGGAATTTGTTCCAACAGGTCACATGACAAGGAAGGAGTAGTAGCCTGGAGCATGGAACTCGAAATTTTCTCGTTCAGAATGATGATATAAGAAGATGATAAATGTCAAAATCGGATGCTGTTGGATGGCTATTACCCTGATTTTCATATTTTCAAAGCAAAAAATCTCCTCAAGTAACAGTTTTATTTCCGTCTGAGTATATTTATCAAGTATGTATGCTTTATCAGTGCTGGAACCGATGGCCTATGTTATGATGAAAAGAAATAGATTTCCACATGTTCTATGGCCCACTAAATTGTTGGAAGATACATGCTGTAAAGATATCCACATAACAGTCGCAGTTCTTAGCACTGTCGCCTATCTGCATCGGAATTCAACTGCTTGTAAAACCTTAAGCACCACTTTATATTCCATCAAAATAAAAGCAGAGGGTAATGCGACCCTCTCCTAGCCACAACAAAATCGGGTGTGACAGTCCGTCACGCAATTCATGCTTCAATTATCTCATATTGTAACGAGTTGATCATACGCAGCTGAAAAATGACTAACTGATGAATGTTCTCTATCAAATATATCGAAACTGGTAACCGATCTATTTGATCTGAAAAGGATTCGGGGTCTGAAACTAAACATCATCGATGAACAGCATTTTCGATTGATCACAAACTGAATTCAAGCCATGAATTCCTAATTGGCCTCAGATGTATCCCAACAAACTATACACACGCAAGTATCTTGTGTTAGAAATTGAGACTTGTCAGACGAACAGTCATCTTTGAGAAATATCATGTTTTAAAGACGTTCAGATAATTCAGAAGGCTCACAGTGCATATGCGATAGAGAGGGCGTTTGTGACAAACAACAAAGCTACTGAATAGCAACTGAAGCCGATTAAATTGATGAGATGGAAGTCAGATAATCGCGTTGTAATCACCAAGCTTCGATACTCCAGTCAAATCGATTCAAAGGCACGTAAAACTAAACTGGAAACTTAGCTGTCCGTTCGTCGAAACCGTAAACTGTTCGTAAAATCGGAAACTAACTAGCATAATCTGATAAGTAATTTGGTGAATCTAATAAGAGTTTAGAGCTAATTGCGAAATATCTCAGCTTCGACTGGCGATGACGGGCTTAAGCATAAACTGACTGAGCAGTCTTGTTTAAGATGTCGATTCTCTGGATCACCTAGTAGATTCCATACGACACAGTGAGTTGGGTAGGTAACTGGGTCCAAATTTGAAATTCCCGGGCTTCCACTGTAGCTTGGTAGCTCAGCCGACAGAGCAACTGCCGCGTCTGCGAGTGTTGCTTCTGCCGTCAATTCGAATTCAGCGGAAGTCTAGATTTTTTACAATCACATCTCATCTTAATAACATATTTAGTGAAGTGGTAACGACAACTTGGTGAACGTTGGTAAGTGGTCTCAAATGACCCATTTTGTCTTCAATCAGAGTCTCAATGCAACAGGAGTCAAGCTTGACGAGGTAGTCAGGCTTGTGTACTGTTTTGATCTGGCAGGCTATGCTGACTAGGACTCCGATCCTTCCACGTGCAACCTTGTCAGACAGGCCAAAGGGGAGCAGTCAGACGAAAAGCAGTTACACTCATAGGATTGTATGTCGCACTACTGACCGTGTAGAAGTGCTCAGGTAGGGAGGCACGATCCTATGGCCATACACCAGAACTATTCTTATAGTTGCAGCACTGCTGTCTTCCGTATCAGGAAGAAGGGGGTTAGAAAAGGTACCCTCAAACAAAGAGCACTCCGATCGCCCAGCGGTTGACCGTGACCGTCGGCGTATTATCCAATACGGTCGAAAAACATCAGATATCTCTCAAAAGCCCGATGTAGCTTCGAGTACATCCGCTGCGCGCAGCAGTGTTCAGAATAAGACATTATTGTCTTATTCACTGCGCCCTCGGGCTAGGCAAGCCCCTCACTGCCAAGTGAGTCAGACTCTTGAGTCATTGGCTCCGGCTAGGGTCCCTCAAGAAAACCCTATATCCTGTTGTCTCGCAGGTCAGACTTTTGAGTCAGAGGCTCGGGATGGGGTCCCTAAAGTCAACCACCTTCCGCGGCATAAACGACCACGAAGTATCAAAAGCATTCTCCGACAAGTCGGCCAACAAGCTGCTCTGGCAAGTACTCTGTCAAGTCTGGAGCTTGATGTGTGCTGTGTGTCGGAGACGCGAGTCTGATATTCTAGCACAGTTATTTATTTGTGCGTTAAGTATGCATTATACCGACGTACGCTCCGACGGACAGCTGTTCGGATACTACGAAGGATGCGTTCTACGACGCCCTCGTTGACCTTCTGAGGCAGTCTAAACACTCAAACATCATCATACTAGCGGGCGATTTCAATGCTCAGCTTGGTCGTCTTCCTTCGGATGAGAAGCGGCTAGGAGGTATGTTTGGTGTCCGGGCACAACGCACTTACAATGGCGAAAGACTACTATAGCTGTGCGCATCCCACGGTCTATATATTTCGAGCACTGCATTCCAACACAGGAAGAAGCACTGTGTTACTTGGAGACCTCCGTGTGCTTCTCAGCCGTGGACGCAGTTGGATCATATAGCAGTTAGTTACAGGTGGCGCCACTCTGTTAAGGACTGTCGTGCCTTTTGGAGCAACCACCTGGACTCGGACCATGCCGTTGTGCGTGCCCGTTTCGTTTTGTCATTTGCCCA